>JAWWEU010000040.1:40972567-41067127 GCA_035583155.1 Acropternis orthonyx | reverse complement strand
TAGCAGTTCATGAGGGGGCCAGGTGGAACTCTTTTCTGTGGGGCATGCAGTCTTTTTCCTGGTTCCATGGTTGAAAAAGAGAGAGAAAGGTGATCTCTCTGAGGTGCAGGGTTGGTAGATGAAAGAAAAATTCCAAGATTTTAAATCCATAACACTGTCTTAAAGAAAACCGTAACAGAACATCTAAGCCTCTAAAGCACTTCATTCAAAGGTGAATTTCAGAAGATTTTATGGAATCATTTCCAAAAACATGAAAATTGCATAGGTGGTAAAGCTAAAGAAGACAGAGGTTAGAAAAGGTAAGATTGCTCAGAGAACAAAATGATGCATATGACATATCATCTATCAGGGAAATACTTTTTATACAATATTTTGCAACAAGTATATGAGTACAAAACACTAATTCTGTATACTTTCTAAGTTTTTGCCCCATTTTTTAAACCCCACATAATAATATCAATATAAGAATATTAGTAGTTTGGTAATAAAATGTGAAGTGTATATATATATATAGAATTGGAGTGAATATTACTAGTTTGGTAATAAAATGTAAAGTGTATATATATAGAATTGGAGTGAGTATAAATTGGCCTGTAGGCATCAGCACTGCTCGCTATTAAAGGAACTTTTGGGTGTCTCTCTGACACTGAGTCTTTTAGTTTTGTAAACCTGCAGATTGTTAAACTGCTCACATTTCCCCTCCTACACAACTCCCCATTTCAGAAAACACGTTTTTTTTTTAATGCTGCAAAAAGAGTGACTCATGAAAAGAGCAGGTGGCATTTGATGATGTAAAAAAATATAGATAAGAAATTGCACAGATAAATCTGATTTTATACAATATTTTTCATAATGTTGCCATATTAATATATAATTCCAACTTACTGTATTTCAATTAATGACACAGAAGTCACATTAAAACACTTTAGTTATGTGACATACAGAATTTGAGAATGTTTAAAATTCAATTGACAAGAATACAGGTTTTCAGTAAAAAATATATTTGGAACCAAGCCATATTTAATTTTTTTTCAATTTTATTAAAAGATCTTGATGTAGAAACTTTAAAAAACACACAGTGGGGTTTGATGTCTTAAAAACAAACTCAGTGTCAGATCATAAAACTAGAACCCTATGTAAAAACATGGGTTCTTGTGTTAAAATACTTTCTTCTGATCTCCATGAATGGGTAACTTGATTGCCAAAGGAGACAACAGTAAACAACTATTTTAATAAAAAAATTTCCCTGTTTTTAAACAACATATGGATTGGAAATATCTGAGTTCTGCAAAATCCATAAAGAAATAAGTTCTTACCACAAGTTGTACTCGTCTACTGTCACATATTGCAGGATCTAACTCAGGCAAAAAACGACAGCTGGAAAACCGCAGAATACACATTTAAATAGGGAAACAATTCTGTTTAATTTTTTTAAAAACAATTCAATTTCTAAAGTGCATGAGAGAAATTAATATTAACTGAAAAAGTGTCAGAGTAATTTGTACTAAATTTTCTGTACTTATGATTAAAATCAATGAATAATTTAAAATTGTTTATTCAAAAGACAGAAGACTATATGAAAATGTAAATGTCAACAAATGCAACTATGCATGAATTTTTGCATATGGTGACATAAATTGTAGGCAAACCAGTTGTCATATTACTCTACGTAGGAATAAAATTGTTCTCAGTTGCCTAAATATGTCAGCTGTTATAGTCTATCAGTGACGTTCCAATGGAGATCAGTTGGACTTTTGCCAAAATAAAAAATGGTATTGCAATCTTTAAAAATGTCAGTACAAATACTAGTGCATATCACACACCTGCAGAAGTAGCATAATAATATTTAAGAAACTTCTTTTATAAATTTCTGTGCCTTCTTACTTTCAAACACCATTACATATTCTGTTCCAGTGTTTTCATTCAAATTAGGTGCCATAGAAGTTATCTTAAACAAATGCTTGGGAGTATTTCACTATTATGGAACATGACTGACAGATAAATATTTCTGCAAAGCCAAATTAATATTTCCTAAGGAACATATTCATATACTTTCTACAGTTATTGATACAAACTGGATAGTTGGAATATTTTCCACACAATACAGAACAATATGCAGCCCTTTTAACTAGAAATTAAACACATTTTAAATGAAAATAATTATAAAAGGCATATGCTAAATCCATTGCTTACCTACTGACACTTTGTTTGGTTTTATTAGAGGTGCTCCGCATTGTGTCTACTAATGACTTCATTAAGATATCAATGGTTTATATTGAATTTATGACCAAAATATACTTACTATGTCTTCATTTTAGTTTAGGGAATATTAACCTTTCTCTTAATTGTGTTGATATTTTACCTGTTTAATAACCAAAAGTGAGTATAGAAGCATGTTTACAATATTTTAATGCAGTATACTATGAAGATGTAAAAGTTGGGTTAATGTTTTGAAGACAAACTAGAAATACATTCTAGTAAAAAAAAAAAACCAAAAAACTTCCTTAATCTAACAATATAGCTAATGTTACAGTTGATTTAATTACATAAAACCATAATATATATCAATAATGTTTTAAAATATATGATCAGTAAGAACTTTTTCCTACACTCTTGACAGTCTAAAATCCACTGCACTGGTAATGCAAAACTATGTAGTTATTTATCGTGAGATTCTGCACTGTTTATCGTTTAATTTTCACTGTGGAAGTAGTATCTATACAATGACTACTAAACTAATTCTAAAGGGTGACATGTTTGGGACCCGGAAATATGGTGAACTGTCTGCTAGCTGCAAAGTCATGTTTGTTTTAGAACTATTAACCTAGGTTTCACTTTACAAGAAAAATTTAAAATAAAAAAATCTAATTTAAAGGCGATGACCTCACCACTTCGTATTTCTGGAACTCACTGCTTCATAATCCAAAAGCTGTGCATGAAGCCATTGGTATGTGAAATCTTTTCTCCTTTGTAATTTCTCATCTAAAGCAGTATCCAGCTGAGAACATTCTTCTTTTTTACCTGGGGAGGAAAAGAGATACTCCTGTCTGTCATCATTGTTTTAAAATATATTTTCTTTAAGATTCCTTAGATAAACTTGGAACCCGTTGCCTTTCACAAAAGAAAAAAGGCAACTGCTTTATTTTCATGCAAAGAGTCCAACTATTCTAAATTTCTTTGATATGTTTAAGAAATACTTTAAAATTAATTTTAGTTTTATCATTTATATTCTCTGTTGGGATGTAATATTTGCCTTCTGAATAGATTTATTTTATGGGGAAATAAAGCTATATAATGAAATTAATTTAGAGATATATATTATACATAAGTTGCTTATCACAGCTGTTATGAATGTTGCTTATTGTGCTATTCCTATAATTAAAAATATATATTCATTTACACTTACAATTCTATTTACCATTCTATAAGGTTAAAAAAAAAATCACCATTATGTGGACACATAGCAGTCTTGTTACTCTGATTTGTCTTTCACTGAATGATCTATTAAGGCATTTTAATGGCAATATCTGATACTGGATTCCAAAGCAATTGCATATATGACAATATTTTTCACAAATTACTACCTGCTTTTGGATCACAAAAGACATCTAAAAACAGAGACTAAAATAGTGACATTATGGGGAAAAAGAAAAGCTGTACAGTTCTGGAGATTCTTCAGTTTTTGGGACCATTCGCTGTATAACAGATATGTTTTGAAACATAAGGAAGAGGATGCCAAAACTAGAAGAGCCTGCAGAGGAAGCATCATTATTGCATGGGGACATTCAACTTTTTATTTTCTACCCTTATACATCAACTTCATAGGTTATGTCTTTTTGGCACCTTCAACTCAGGGTTTTTAAGAGACATCAGAAAACTTTTTTTTGTGTGTGTGTGTGTGTGTGTGCGTGCTGAAGCCTTTTTGCTTTTCTCTTTAAAGCTATTTCAGATAACACTGATTTTTCTTTCCTCAGTGACAGGTGAATTCAGCAGCTGTTTAGTAAACTGCAGGACCACTTGAAGCAGCAAAGAGCATAGATGACCTCATTTAACATCACTCCATTTGCCCACTGTAAACACATTAACAATCAATAACTGTAAAGGGGTGGGGGAGAGAGATATCAGAACTGCCGTAGTTTTTATTCATGTTTTGACAACATAAACTGAAGTTACAGGTTATTCACCAACTCACCCTTTGACATATTTGGTACATTACCTCTAGTATTTTTTAAACTTACCTGTAAAAACTGTAGTTTGCTTTGCATAAACTGCAAAATGTAATTCCTTATTTGCATTTTACCAGGCTTTGCAGTGAGCTCATTGCTTGCAACTTTTAGCTCTAAGGGAATACTGTTAAAGTATCATAGTTGCTTATTTCATAGTCTGAAATACAATGGCTTTTGGCTGTGCTTTCCATTTGTCTTAGCATAGAGAATGCCTATTCAAACCAAATCCATTCCTTAGGCTGAAAGTGTTCAATTGACAAGGACATAGTTACTCTATTAAAATTAGGAAAGGTCCTGTTCCAGAATATGAAGTCATATAGGTCTTCCTAGTCACTCATGGACTAGAACTTAGGAAGAAGAATTTATCCTTAGTTGATGTAAAGAACTCTCATTTACCTCTTTAGGAAGACAGAAAAAGAACAGCTTGGATGGACAGTCACTGTATCTACATAAATGAGGTGAGGGCTGACTAAAAAGGTCAAGCAGTGAATCGCTCAGTTGGTGCCAAACATTAAAGAATTCTAATTACACAGTTCATCACCTTCCTTTATTAAAGTGGGAACTATTTCTTCTTTTCTAAGTTTATGAACAGTTTTCTAACCTTTACATTTTGAAAATTTATAGGTTCCAAGTCCATAACGACACTGGTACTTTTGCATCTCTCTATTTAAGAAAGATGCTGATTTATAACAAGAGTAGGACACGTTCCTTGTGACTTCATAAGAGCAGTCCTGGAGATTGAGCCTTCTATATATGTTCTCCAATCAGGAATAATGTCCTAAGAAATTATACTTAGTTTTTTCCTTATCTGTATTTACAGAAAAGTTGGTCCAGTGTTGCCACCTTTCTCAGGATAATTGTTTCTTCCTATTAAAAGAATTTGTATTATTTATGCATTTATTAAAGTGTTTGTTATCTTTTCATCCATTAAAAGGGAAAACAATATAGGGGATTTAAAACCAGTATTAGAAGTTCACATGAGTCTGTGTGTCAAAAGAAGATAAACGCACAATAATCTATGACAAAATTTACCAAAAAAAGAATCCTTTTAACTCGACAAGTTATTTTCAAAAAGGATTTTTAACAATTTTCCTTAGCTGCAGTTTCAATTTTTGATTGAATTGTGTTTGAAACACAACAGGCTTTATTTAATAAAATTTTATTTTAATTAATTTTAATTTATTTTTGCATGTTAATTACTGAAACACAATTGAAACAAGAAAGCAACCACGATAAAAGTGCACACAATGGGGTTTTCTTCCTTAAAATTTTATACACTATTAGACGGAGTATTCTTGTTCCATATTAGTGCTAATAGTGGCTTTTTTCCCCCAAATGGGCAGACACTGTTCAATAATTTGTTTATAATGCTGTAGATAACTGTATTCTATTTTCTTATTTGGAACACATTCATATTCTTATTTTTTAATAGTAACATCTCTCTTTTTAATCTTATGAAAAATCCATGTTATGAATTACAGCACTGCACTATCACTTTTCTATTCCACTTATGAACATCATGTGTTTGAGAAGCTGGTGTATCAGTATGATTAACATGCATTTGCTTGATAGCTTTCTTAAATTAGGGCTATGGGTTTTTTAAAAACCTGGACCTAATTTTGTAGAAGTAACAACACTCACAGAAGTTCCAAAGAGCTGTAAGCATCTGCATCTTTGAAATGGATCAGACCCATAATCTTTAATTGTTAAACAGAGACAACTCTTAGACTATCAAATAAAAAAGAAATACATCAAAGAAGGCACAACTCCATCAAAAACCAAATTAATTTCAGATGTATTTAAAGTAAAATAACCTCATTAGATTATCACTTCTAACAATTTTGGCTTTTCCCCCCCCCCCTTTTTTTTTTTTTTTTTTCTTTTTTTTTTTACATGACACACACATTAATAATTTAAGATTGGATTTGTCTTACATTTGGCATTAATACAGTAATGATTTTTAGGTGTTGCCAATTAATCATTGATACACATACTGTGCACTTAGGCCAGATCCAGTGAAGCATCCAGGGCCACCTACTGGCAATTTCCTACAAAATTTGGGCATCTAAAGAGAGCTCAGAAAAGCATGGGCATCTGAAATATCCTTGGAATTTAGTATTACAGGAAAGTAAAAAATTCTTTTCTAGGTCACCAAACCCACATGCAAACCCATAAGAAACAACTTTTGGATCCAGAAAAATCTCATCCTTCATCTGTCAAATCTGCTTGCTGGGCATGCTATGACGACACCAATTCTGATTGTTGTCAATCGCAGTTAGCTACTTCACTCTTCATCAACTGACATGCAAAAAGATGCTAAGGACCTTGATTCAACAATTTATTTTTTTTCAAATCTATTTGTTGATGATGGGTAGATGAAAGGTCTAACTAGAATATATTGCATATTTCTTGATACAGAGAAATGTGTGGAGAAGTTTGCACTGGATCAAATCTTTTGTGTTTAGATGGTGATTTAATTCACTTCAAAACTTGCTTCATACTGAGTAAAATCCCGACAAACTAAGAAATCTAAGACCTACAATGTGAAAGCAGGGCTTGGAAATTCTTGAGCGTTCTAAGTTTTCCTCCCTTAATAAAAATAAATCTGTGACCATAGTTAATTTTCTCAATATGTATTCTGGAAATGGTGTCCTTAATATAGGACTTAAGTAGCAGAGCTTAGGTATAAAATTATTGCCTGTGCTATTAATACATTAAATTTTTCCTCTCTGTTAGTATTCTGGCATAAATTATTGGTCAGCAATATATATTATAAGGGTGTGTATGTAAATCTTTGTTTGAATGTGCAAACTCTAGAAAAATGTATTCTTAGTGAAAAGTAAAATTATATAAATATAATTATATAATTATATACTGTATGTAATATTTATATTTTATATCTATTATAGAATAATATTTATATATTATAAAAATTATATATGCCCTTTATATGTTTATACAGGATTTATAATTTCTCCTGTCTTCTAAACAGTTATGTACATGACACATTTTTGAAATGTTATCTTGAAATCCCAAATCTAAAATCCAACATTTTATCTAAGTTTTCTATGTTAGCCCCCAAAAAGAAAGGTATTATTTCTGTCACAGTCTGTATAATACATGCAGAACAGAAAGTAAGAGTGACATGATTTCTTCTTGTCATCAAGGCAAAAAAATAAAGTGTTTGAAAACAGACAGGAAAATAACAATAATAAAAAAAATGTCCCCCCCTCCCCTGCCATCCACTCCCACAACCACACAGAAACTTACAGTAGAATGTAAGAGAAATGAGAGCTTTTTTTTCCACAAAAAGCTTGACACATTTGTCAGAAGTCTACTTTGTCACTAAATACACCTATGTATTACATAGCAAACACTACAGGCCCCCAATTGTTTTGGAAAAGGAATGGTATTTAGAGAGGTCTTCAGCATGCCTACAGGTATTCAGTGACCACATTTATAGTGGCAATATCTATGTGAATTCCAGACCACTGGTAGAATCATGTGGCAGTGATTGATACAGAATTCTTTTTACAAAAAAAATCACAGCATCTCCAGATAATGTTTAGCTACAGCTCATGTCTGGAATTTTCAGATAGTGGGACACATATTTCTACCTGAAAACCACAGAAACTTGTTTGTGACATAGCTATCATGTACGGATTAGGTAATTTTAGAAGCTACTTTTTCATCTGAGTGACTTTTGACTACACTAACTTCCATCTCTAGGACCGGAATGAATGAAATAAAAACATTTATAGTGGTGTCTGAGTCAGCTCACAGCTGAACAAAGACAAAATAGAATTCTGTCACCTGACTATCACATCAGGTTATGACCAACACTTTTTGATGCTTAAAAATGCTTTATTATTTACAACATAATGAGTTTTGAACTTGAGAGAGCGGATACATGTTCAAGAGAATGTCTTTCAAAAACTATAAAAGTAAATAATGAAAGCAAAAAAATTGGAAGTTTTTTCTAAAACTTGTGCCTTTTTTTCTCTTTTTACCAGGTGCTTAATATTTTTTTCAGACTAAAAATAAGACCTACTATATTACTGCTCCATCTGCAAACCTTCTTCTCTTCTCTAATCTCTTCATCTACTAGTTCATTCTGCTTCAGTGGTTATCATATTTCAGCCTGTGCTTTCTGTGTTCTCTCTTTGATGTCTTACTATAATCTAACATATTAGATTATGCAAAAGCTGAACCCTTTAGCTGAGATTTCTAAACCAATGAAACAGTACAAATTTCAGCTTCTAAATTGAAGGAAAACAGGATTTCATACTTGGAGCTTCTCACACATTATTTTCTATTTTGCTACTTGTTCCTGCCTCTGCAGAATACACCACCACTTATGCTCAATTTCTTCCTTTCCCCACACTGAGGCAAGTCCAAGTCTTATCTCATCTTCAACAGTGTACTTTTAAGGCTATTCATATTACAGTAGTGTCAAGGAAGTTCTCCCAGTATCTCCTGATTACTTAACCTCTTTTACTGCAACCCTCTCATCACATAAATACATTGCAAACTACTGCTCCATATTAAAACACCTGTCTTTTACTCCTCTTGTGAACATGGTGCATTTCCACTTGAATTGCTTCATAGTTTTCCTAGCACTGATATCAAGGCAGCATTAAGTACTGTTTCTTCTAATTTATCCAACTTTCACAACTTTTATGGACTGTCACCACTTTCTGTACTCCTCCATTTAAGTTAAATACAGTTTCTAATTTATCTTCTATAACTTCCTTCATAACTATAGCAGTTTCATATTGTAATATCTCCTAAGACATATGACACCTCTCTGAGTTGATGTACAAACCTAAAATACAATTTCACCTGGTGTGTAGAGGAAGCTGCCACACAGGCAATTGCTGACTTCATTTTTTTGCTAATTTATGACTGTTTGAATCTGATTCAGGAAGTGAATGCCAGGATAAGAAGTTGAGGATCTGTTATGGAAAAGATATAGGGATTGAATAGTGGAGGGCTAATAACAACAATAATGTAAGAATAGATTGCTTGGGTCAATTAAAAGGAAGTCAGAGACACAGGAAAAAAAGTAAAGGAACAGTTGTGCACTGGTTTAATACAGGTGTACACTCTCTCACAGATTGTATGAGATTTCTTTTTTCACCACATAAAAATCTATTTCTTTAAAAAAAAAAGAGCCAGAAAACAAAACAATATTCTGCCATTTGATTAAACTGATTAATTTAATTAAAGCATTTAAACCATTACATTCAGAGTTATGTAAACTACTGTTCAAATATGTTCATATCAAGGAAATACTCAGAAAAATCAGTGTATTTCTGCAGAATGCTATTGCAGTCATTTAACCCTGGAATTTAATATACAGTTATGGCTACTTATATTAATCTCAGTGAATAACAAAGTCATTGTGATTTTTTTTGCCCTAGAAAAGCAGAAAAATTGCAGGAGAATAAACTGCAAAAACATCTTGAAATATTAAGATTCTAATTTCTCTTAAACTTTCCAAGTTTGGAAACGCTGGTGACCAACTCTATGCTTTTGCATTTTATTGAATTACTGAATACATGCTATATAGTCATTGACTCCACTTAGATGAACAGTATCAGCCACTCTGTAATTTTCTTTGTACTAAGTATTGAAGGCATCCAAGTGTCCAGCTCTTCAGTTCCAGTACACTGGACTCATATTTTTGCACTATTATAATAAACAACAACAGTGGTGAAAGTGAAGATAAATTGTATTTTATTCAGAAATAAATGTAAAATAAATAAACACAGATAGGATAAAGAGTATATATATAAAGAAAATTCAGTATCTCAGCATCCACCTACGCACAGACACATGGCTTCCTCAGGTTCCCAAAACATAAACAAACAGAAGTTGCAATGCAACTAAAAGGAACAGACTAACATTTCTCAGCCCAGACACCCAAGGGCAGACTTCTCTTACACAAAGCTTGAGAAACAACATGGAATTGCTTCATGTTTGAAAAACTAAGTTGGTTCTTTCTTGAAAAAAACCCCAAAAAACAACCCTGCCAAAACCAAACCATAACTCTACCAAACTGAAGAAACTAAAGAGGTGATATTCTACCCACATGCACAGAGAGAGAAGAGTTCCTGATGGAAACTACTTCTACCTGCAATTAACACGCTTCAGGATCCACTCAGGTGTTTACAAATTCAAAAAGGACATAAACAATTTACACTGCTATGCCTATACTATGCATGCCTATACTTTCACATTATTGTTTTGTGAACAGGGTGTTCTGTAGTCTATATAGTACGCGCTTTAGCCAATCAGCATGGGCAAATCTCATCAACAGCACTGCTGAAAAGTAAATGTGGACAACAACCAAGACTTCCCAGAGATCTTTAGATAATCAAGACCCTTGAAGATCCAAAGAAATCAAGAGGAGTAAAAAAATATTTTGAAATATATGTTCAGCATTTGCATGCTTAATTATCCATCAGTAAATGTAAGGTATAAAGAAAATGGAAGTCTATTGAGCCTATTTTGTTTATCCTTACTGCCTACGCTCTCACATAATTTCCGTCTCAACTCCCAAATCCATCTAGTACAGACCCTATCTCTAGTTTTTCTCATATTCTTTCGGAATTAATAAACTCCCCTAATGATGGATTTTCTCTGCTGAAAAGAGAAGTTTATACTGTTCAGAAGAAAATTAAGATATACATAACATAAAAAAAATCTCTTTTTTCCCCTGGAATATCTTGATATATTTTATTTCTATCCATTCCCACTTATTAAAATTAAATGACATAAATAATCAAGAACTTCAGCAGAAGTGTTTAGTTGCTCAATAATGAAACAGTATTCCCAAGCAAGAAAAGATTATCACTTCGTATGTAGTCGAAGCCAGAGGAATACCTTTCTCTAAATTCAATAAACCAAGCAAAATTATTTAAGACATAAGATCTTCCAAAGGAATGCTCAAAATAACAAATACAAAGGAACATTTTGTAGGATTGCAGGAGGTCTAACTATTATGTTGTATGCTATAGAGAGACCAAAAATTACAAAATACAATCAATTTTTATTGAGTGTGACAACCATTAAAGTAGGTTTTGTTTTTACTGAAGGACTTAAATGTACAAGAAATGGACTGAAGAATCTAAACCCAACAAAACATTTGCTCAAAATAAAAATTTGAAGCTTCCATGTAACAAGAAGATATATATATATGCCAGCTATTAAAAAGAAACAAAAATATGTTATTGCTGAGGAGCAGCATGAACTTAGTCAGTCAAGCTGACTTACACTGCATTAACAATTGTCTCATAGTTTTCATGAACAAGTAATTAAAATATCACAGAATCACAGAATAGCGGAATTGGATGGGACCTCCAAGGATCATGGAGTCCAGCTCTTAACCCTGCACAGGACCATCCTTGGGAAGTTACATTTGAAAAAAAAGTATTATGTTTACTCTCGAGAATAAACATTTTTTCTAGATACTTATCTGAATAATAGAAGAACTTGTTCTAAGAACTCCAGTTCATCCACACACATGATTGGTACTTTTCAATACAGAGTTACACTGACAGTGAAATAATGAAATTATTGTACTAATGTCAATATGCAATTCAATTATGAATACCTATGAATTGTTTATCTGTTCTATCTATATAAGTTCATATTATATATATATGATGTATCAAAATATTGTTTATTTTTCAATTTCAAAGGGTTTCATTTTGTTTGGGCGAAACTATTTCTGGCATACTTTCTGATGTTGACTTGAAATACCTGTTGGTATTCGATGAACACACTCTGACAACAATTCACAGCTTTGTCAGTGCAGAAATGCATAACAGCAGAACTACTTTACACTGTTAAATATACACACAAAGCCTACAGAGACTAAGTGCAATCCTGTGGTTTAATTTACTTTATAGCAAAACCCAGAGGTACCACTGAAGATCAGGCCTGTCATTATGCCAAGCATTGTATAAACAAGGCTTGATTTAATGCTCATTTAATTAAATGGAAAAGAAGTCTTAGACATACATGGTTCTTTTTCTTAAGACTACATCTAAAGTGACTTAATCCCCAATTGTGTGCAATTGTTATTTATTTATATCCAGCTTAAAAATAACCATAAACATGAAACTTATGAGTGCCTATAAATAAATATAGACATAGAGCACTAATTCTTCTTATTAAGTTACACTTAATTGGTTGATACATCATGGAAGAAATTAAACAATATGAAATTCCAGTGTCATAGATCTATTGAAAAAAAAAATTCCATTTCTAAAGAAGGTCACATAAAAAAAGGAAAACAAATCCACAATTTGCCTACAAGTTGCCTCAGGTTAATTCTCAATACATATGTCTCAAAGAGCTTAGTATTTTTATAGATTTCTGATTAATTGGATTGAAATTTTCAGCTAGTATACACATGAAAAAAAGCAAGAATTGAAACACAGTGTATCATTTTAGAGAAACCAATAAGATTATTCAGCCCTGTGGGTATGGAACTGACTTGATTATATTGATTTTGGATCAATTATAGTTACAATGGCACAGATTTTTTCTAACCATGCAGAGAAGGTTTGAATGGTTCACCTCACTGAATGAAGACATCACAGTAGAAAAAGGAATAAATCAGCCCTGATTACTCCTGTCCTTTTATAGAATTTTGTCTAGAGACTTCTTCAAATTATTTTTTAAAGATAAAATTAACACAAAACTCCAAGTTCAATTTGTGAACATAATTTAACCTTCTTCAATCTTGAGTGTAAACATTTTATTCTTAGAGTAGTTGTGTTTAAATTAGTTACCTTTTACCAAACTTTTCAGCTAAACTTGCTACCAAACTCTCCAACTCACTGATATTGACATATATATTTATATCTATATATGTATATATATGCATACATAGACATAAAATTTGTTTGAAAAGGAGTGAAAAAATTAAATACTATAATGATACTATATAGGCGAATTGCCTCATGTGCATTCTGTTTATATTTGCAACAACTTTTAGTACAGCCACAACTTAAAAGTGCAATTTGTTTTACCTGTTGCATAACAACAGGTTAAAACAGTTGTTCACTTGTTTGCAGCTGATGATCTAAGCTCCTGCGAGTAGGAATTTATAGAGCATTACGGTCTGATTCAGAAGAATGAAATCTCATAAATTTCAATTAGGTAAGCAAACTCCCACTTGAGATTAAGTAACTTCAGTAGCTAATCTTCTACTCCAGAAGAAGGAACTATATTGTGAGTTTTAAAACCTTAGACTAAATTAAGTTATTAAAATTGTATAATTGTATATGGGAATTTGTCTTAAAAAAACCCAAACAAACAAAAATGCCCAAACCAAGATTTTACTTCCACTTCAACAGTCACTGTCATGAAGCATGAATAGCATTTCATAGCCAAGCTTGAGTGTAACAAGAAAATATCCACTTTTTTGCCTAATATAGAACTTGTGTTACAAGAAAGATTCTAATATAGTTTCCTTTTCATAAAAGATACAGAAATTTTAATATTAAGTAAACTGATTGAAAAGGTGACAAAATTCTTTAAAGCAGTTGAAGAAAAGAGAAATATTAAATGGTAATATTTATAAAAAATGTTTTAATTTAACTGGAAAAGTGAGCAGTAAATATTATTTTCTTCAGCAAGATTTTTCTGCTCTCTGAAA
Organism: Acropternis orthonyx; assembly: GCA_035583155.1. Taxonomy (NCBI): domain Eukaryota; kingdom Metazoa; phylum Chordata; class Aves; order Passeriformes; family Rhinocryptidae; genus Acropternis; species Acropternis orthonyx. Next base: position 41,053,228 of record JAWWEU010000040.1, on the reverse strand, counting down.
AGGTAAATAAATTGATTAGAAACACTATGTTAGAGGTACTGATAGAGTGGCTAGAAAAGTGTATACATATCTGCAATGAGAATACAGAAAATTCATCTAAGTAAATACAGAAACTTGTCTGTAACTTGTACCACAGTTCTTCAAACTCTCTTTCAAATCTTTAAACTTCTCCATATTCTGGTTCAGTGAATGCATCAAGGGGTACTAAAACTGGAGAAATATCTGAATAGCATCATCACCCCCAAGACATCCAGGTCTCAGAACAGACTCGTCTTCAGCATTCTGGCTAGAAGAGGAGGAAAACAGGAGAAAAGAATGCAATGATGTAGCAAAATCATCACAAAACCAGAAGTATCTTATTTGCAGTGGTATTTAAAAAGTCTTAATTATACTCACCTTCTCCTGGATTCCAAACAGATTTTTCAGCTTTCACCTGATTGTTCCTGGATAACTACATCTTACAGTGTTCTGGGTGCTCATCAATACTGTATCATTGTGTGATTGTATTAATTTTGCAATGAGAAAAAGGGATTTGCTCCTACTATTTCTTTAATGAACAAACATACTTTTGATGGGAAGTCATAGAAATTAGTAACAATCTCACAGGGGAAATTAAACAAATTTCAAAGCAAGAAATTAGTATAATGCATGGATAACACACATGCTTAGTAATATAGTGAAATAAAAGTAACTATTTGTATAAAACCCAAAAAATCCCAAGCAGCCATAAATGTGGAAGATGTAACTTCTAAAATTTATTCCAAGAAAGACTTTATAAACATTTCCATTTGCAATAAATGAAAGACGTTTGAAGGAGAATTTTGAATAAAGTGCACAGAACTCACATAGTATGATGACAGCCTATGCACTGTTTTAGTATATGTAGAGCAGACTACAAGTAGACTCTGACAAAACCTAAGAAGGCAGACCTGGCTAAGAGTCAGGAGTCATGCTTATTAAATTGAACTCTCAGGGGTATCATGCAATCAGAGGTCACAATCGAGGCAACAGAAGCAATGTCACGATATCAGAGAAAGGGCCAATTCAGACCTGCTCCCTGACAGGCAGTGAGGTCACGGCTTGCGGCAAATAACTGTATTAAAAGGGAATATTCTCTGCACACTTTTAGAACTGTCATCTGAACAAACAAAGCCAGGTCATTGGTAGGTTAAATCAGAACTTTCTGGCTTAGTAGCACATAGCTTCCTTTCTTTTTACATTCACTGCTAATTTCTCGATTACAAAATATACATCAGGTACTAAAGCAAATACTCAGTAAACTTAACCTAAAAATACACAGTAGAGTTTAAATTTTCCTTTTTAAAAGTCAAATTCTATCCTTGATAAGAGATATGCCGAATGTCTTAATGAAGAGAAAACTGCTGAGCTTGCTCCATATTAGAAAATAAAAAGCATGTATGTGCCTTAGGGAAATGTCTTTCCACAGTCAGGCTCTTGGTAAGCCTGATACTCAATTTGCATTCAGAAACCATTAAAAAAATTTCAGTTGTCCCTAATATACTTGTATAATGATGATTGTCAAAGTGAAGTGAAGTTCTTTTCTCTGCATACTTGAATTTCTTTATCTCATTGTCTGGACTGGGTTATCTTCAAGATTCTACAAATGTGGTAATTTATGAAAATACAACTATGTTGGCTTGGTAACATGACAGTAAACCTGCAAAGAAAGAAGAATTCTAGAATGTCATGTAAACAAAACTTTAATCAAAACTATTATCTCCGTATGCAGCCTTTCTTAGGAATATGAGAAAAAAGCCATATATATATATATATATATATATACACACATACATATATATATGTACATATAACTGAAAAAATCAGTATTTCTGCCTTTTTTATACCCACAAGCCAGATAAAATACCTGCACTGCATACATCAAACCAGCACAAATGTATGAATTTCAAGCAACTGCTAACATGTTTTGATAAGAATTGAACTGCAAAGGTATGAAGGTGGAAGATGTACATTATAGAAACAACACAACATAAAAGTTACACAGATATCACTGCATGGTTGTACATATTCATTAAACCATTGGAGTTACTTGCAATCCCTTATAAAATCATCTATGTCAACCACACATTCAACATTATAGATGACATGAAACTTGTAAAAGGTATAGAACTTTACTGTATTGAACAGCATAAAATTTTGAATACCTGTATTTAAATTTTAAGAGGCTTATTTTAATATTTTCCTTGAAAAATGTTGCATGCTACCAAAATATATGATGCATCTGAACAATAACATTATTAGTAATAAAAACAGAAAGATATTTCAATGTGTGTTTAAGATTACACTCGTGAAAATGGCCTTTTTGGAATGCTGTAGATCTCTGATCTCATTGATTGTATGGATTCTTCATAACACCATAGTTCTCATTACAGAACAGGAAAAAAAATTCCTTTAAAGCAAACTTTAATCAATTACATTTTCAAATTAATTAAAAGCTCTGGTGTGAAGGCCTTCCTTTAATTAATCTCTGAAAGTGCTTAGAATAATAGAGTTATTGCTATTAAAAGCTATGGCTACAGGAAACATTTCTTTAATTGTGACTTAAAATGTGTCACGTATTCCAGCTGAAGCAAGATTTGTACCTATAAAATATTTCTAAGGATCCATTATATTCCTTTTTCATAGCATCATACCAAATGGAAATTCTTTTCCAAGAGGAATATTTGTGCAATGTAACATTCATGACACTTTTATGGACACAGAGTCTGTCCTTTCTGTGGCCTATCTTAAAACACCATTTGCACAGCAATATGATTTTAATGCTTGAAACACTCACTTTGGAAAACTCTTTGAATATATCTGAAAATGCACTTTTAATGACCTCTTCATTAGCAACTGTTTTTCTGAAGTGTAAAGAAGAGTATTGGGTACTATTCAGTAAAAGCAAAGCAAATAAACAAACCCAACAATGCTGACCACAGTCCCCAGGCATCCAAAGAGACAGCAACAAATTCAGCAATTACTTTTAACTAGACATGTTAAATCCAAGTGCTGTAACACTTTATTTTAGAGAAATTTTCCAAACCTATTCTCCCTTACCCCCTCCAACCAAATCCTTTTGGATTTAACTTGTTGCTAAAATTATCTGTGTTTGGCACTCTAAGACCTGGGTCACAACCTTACTTAGGGACAGGAAATAGTTATCAGGTCACTGAATGGTCAAATGAAAAAGGATTTGAAATGCTTCAGTACTCCAGGATCTATTCATCTAAAATTATTGCCTTATGCAGTATTAAAAGCTGTGGATCTGAATGTGAAGTCAACTTGTTTACACATACATTGGCTGAGATGCAGATATCTACACTACATAGATTTTGGACATAAGATATAAAGGAAAGGAGAAAAAAGAAAGGTACAATCTCAAGAGATGAAAACAAAACTATCTGAACTATTATATCATCTCATTTAACAATGAGAAAAAGTAGTTTTCAATCCATGATGACATTTTGGGTGAAATCTCATTCTTACTGAAGTCGTCACTGGGTAGTTAATAACAAAAGAGCAGTAGGATTTTTTTTTTTTTTTCCTTATGTAAAGTTCCTTTTAGGTTGGTAAAAACTGATAAATTACTGTGTTATGAAAGCACAGGAAAATCCCCATACATTGTAAAAAATTTCTAGTTTTGAAAGTTTGTTGGAAAAAAACACGCTCTCTAGCTTAGAGACCACATTTAAATCTGATGCACTAATAAAACCCTTATATCACCACAAATTACAACAGTCTGCAAAATAGGAGAGTCAGGAACAAAAAGACAGTACACAGGCAGGTGAAATATGTGGTCAGAAACCTTTAACATATGAATACAGGAATCCTGAAGACTAGAACCACAGTGAAAATTCATAGTATTAAGTTGGTATGTGTACATGGCAAGTACCTCCTGTTCAGGAACTTCAAGCAAATGGACAAATCTTTGGCCCCACCCCCCCCTCCCCCTTTCTTTTTTTTTTTTTGGTAATTGAATGTGAAAAACAAGAATATTAATAAAAATGTCATATGTCTAGATCATTTATAAATATTTAGACACTGAAGTGCACTGCATAAACACACATAAATGATGTTTTACATTTTATGAAATTATATTTTTAACATAATTTCAGGATTGCTTCATTCCAAGAATAGTGAAAAAATCCTACACTATCATTGATGGACAGGAGGCTAGAAAATTAGGCACAGATTTTATTTTTCTGTTTTATTTTATAATAAGAAACTGGGCCATTAGAAGTATGTAACCAAAGCTTGAGTGCATGCACTGTAAGGCCCCTGCAGTCTTTTACAACTTTTCAGCGTACCGCTGTTGTGAACTGGGTTTGCACTCTGCCAGCAGAGCAGCTCTGACCCATGGAGAGCAGTCCTTCAGATCAACACTGCCTCAGGCTTTACTGCTTTCTCCAAGAAGTCTTACATTTCAGGCATCAAGTTGAATTTCTTCTGGAGATGATTAACCCAAACCCATGACAGATTTTTTCCAAGATATCCAACTCCTTATGTTTATTTTATCCTGGCTCTTTTTGGATGTACTGGACACAAGTAACCTACTCATTTTACATGTTTAAGGGCTGGTGGAGAGCCATTAATTCCTTAAAATGAGAAAATATTTCAATGCGAGAGTTCTGTTGTGTGAGCTCAAACTAAATAATAAAAAACAAAGCCACAGAATTCTGATTTTAAAAGATAGATCCCCTTCCACAATACAGGTTTCTATAACACGTTTTCATCACATTTCAGGACAGATCTTATATTCTCTGAAACTGCATTATTCTGTCATTTCTTTCAGTGCTTTATGGTTCAGAAACTGCTTCCCTAATGTGGCATACAAATTTAAAGTTTGGGAGATATATAATAATTGCATTTTACTGTAAACATGGCAATTCAACTCACAGAATTGCAGCAACCCACAATCCTTTACAGACCACAGCTTAATAAAAGATGACTTAATTTAGAAATGGATGTTTACAAACAATATGATTCCTGGGAGTTGATGCCATCAATATTTCTTCATTGAAAATAGATAATTTCTAAAAGATGAAAACAGCTAACACAAATAATAAGTTATAGTTCAATGTCTTTTCAAATGCTCTTAAATAAAAAACAACAAAACATTTAAAGCCTGCAAAAAGATGAGTACTAGCATCCCAGTCTCAGTACTTCTCTTAAGTGTCATGCAGCTATTTAAAAGCAGCAATGATTTGAATCAATATAAACTCTATTAAATACCACATATATTTTTTTATTCAATGTATTCATATTTTGTAATGCATAAAATCTAAGAAACTAAGTTGATCATTACACAACAAGATTTTAATGAACTCTCAAAATTAACTAAAGGGTTACCAATTTCCAAAGTCTCACATTCACATTTTTAATTGTCACTAGTAATAATATATAAGAATGTTTTGCAATATTTTTCACTTTAGACTACAAGTTTCATAATTATGAACTATCAGAAAGCTGAAAAACGGATCACTAAATAGATTCCTTAGTATTTATCTTCCAATCACATGACATAATCACAAGCTCATTTTTCCTCTTATTCCTGAAAAATAAATGTTATTTCTACTGACAATTTAAACAGAAATTAATAAATACTGCCATAACCAAAAGCCACCTGAGAAAGGATTATCTGTTCATTATCAAATTTGTATTGGTGAAATCTGTCTTAACATTATACCCATGACATTTTCTTTAGTCACCAATGAGCATAAAATGACAGACAATACAGTACTGCCAATTAGAACTACAGGTTCCAAAATTACAGCAAATATCTTGACAATGGAGTCCAATGCATTTTTTAAATAGCTAAACTTCCAGGAATAAATCATTGTTTACATTTCTGGATGAAGTCACATTGCACTGTTTCCACTTTGAGGTGTATGGTATACACATGCCACTGATGGATATGGATATGGCTAAAAATATACTATATATGCCAACAAATCACCTAACCTACAAAATTAAGTAGAGCACATTCTATGAAATTCTGCAAAATGAAGTGAATCATAGCCAAATAATACTTGGATAGTTTGATCAGACTCTCAGCTGATCTACTGCAATCTTCCAACTTTCTCCACAGATTCGAATCCAGCTTCCCATTCCACCGAACAAAAATTGTTTGGATAACCCACCAAAACTGTTGAGGCAGCTGGATCAAAGAGGACCCAAAAAGACATATACTATTCCAAAGCTCATAGAAGAACAACGTGCTAGGCCTTAGGGCTCCTTCTTTATTTTTAAGCTGCTGTACGGGACTAAGCATTCACACTGTTGGCTGGAAAAGCAAGTATTCTTCCTCTGTGTAAATGAAATTACAGGTCCTGTAACTAAAGATCCACAGATGGCAGAAATGCTCTGTTACTTGTTCAGCCAGGATTAATTGGAACTGTCCAAGGGAAGGAGTCAAGGATAGATTCTTCCTTCAGTTCCCAATCTACTTCATCCAAAATAGTCCAAATTATTTTATGTTAAATTAATAACTGAAATAGCCTTTGGACAAAAAGAGGGGAAACAGTAACAAAGATTTCTAAAAAATGTTTTGGTGCAAAATAGGAAACTATGACAATTAGCTGTGTTCCTTGTAAAGTTTCCAGAATTTTGAGATCTTCAAAATGTCACCATCTACAAACCACAAAAAAAAGCTCCAAGAGTATTCATTAAAACAGAATATTCATTAAAGCAGGCATATTTTGTTTGTCAGCTACCTGGCACTAACTGAAACTCAACAATCATTATGGAAACGTAACCTTATCATACCAAACAAAGCAGTGTAACATACATAATCCCAGGAAACGTCCAGCAAATTATCAGAAGCAAACGTATATCAAATCAGGCTTTCATCTGTCTTTGGGTTTTTGATCAGGGTATAGTTTGTTATGAGAAACAGTAAATACACGTTTACACTTGCACTTTACAACCTACTCAAGTTAATGTCACAATATAAAATCATGACTCAAATGTATTATTTATTTAAATAATAGTTTTAATGAATCCGTATTATACAACCACATGCGTGACATTAATTTTAAAAACACTGAAACAGCATCTGATAGAAAGTGTTAGGATTACAAAAGGCATGGTGATACAAGTAATTACACAGAGAGTAATTGTTCATAATTTACTTTCCTTTCAAAATATATAAATAAAAAGGTGCAAGTGCTACGCTTACTGAGTTATTGTACCTACTTATACTCATGGTAAATGCTTATATATTTGTGTGAGCACAGATACATGTATGTATGTGTACTGACACATACATATGTATACACATGTACATATACACTAACACCCAGTGAATTATACTCCCATGGTTTATACCTTCACATGTTCGTTGTATTTTTAAATTGTAAGCTCTTGTCTGTCAGAACAATGGTTCCTCATGCTGTTTATGAAGTGTGTAATACAAAAGGGTTTGTGTCTGAATAACTTCTGTGTGCTATTGTGATATAAATGTGAAATAATGGTTCCTTGTGAGGCCTTTTCTAATATCGGCAAGTAAATCATGATTACTCTTCTAAAATTTAATAAAAATGTATGATTCCATTCAGGTTTTCCTACACTCTGTATGTCAAATTAGAGAAGTGTGAATTGCCTTATGGGATTAAAGTTATGCACAAGTTTTTGAAATTTATTACCAACATTTTGCATATCAACTTATCAAAACTTCTGTAACAGGAAAATGTGAAGGCAAATTATGACAGAATAATGATCTCAGGAACACACAAGCATCAGATATTAAACTCATTCCTTTTCACTCTTTAGTTTTATACTTCGTATCTTTTTATTCCTTTCATCTTGTTCATACTTTTACACACAAACTAAAGACACAATGAAGACAAAAGACATTCATTGTACATTTTAACTAGATTACTTCTTAAATATTCATTACTATGATGTGTTCCAGTTTGAAAATCTAAAACTGTTCTAATTGTTTCACTTCCTAGGGCATCCCCTTTCAAAAGCAGTGATTCTGTTATTTAACAGATAACACATGTGTACTTGCTGTTTTGCTGTTGATGCTATGACTTCTCCCCTCTATTTCCCAATTTAAAGAAATAAAGAAGGAATATACAGAATGTGCCTTTTTTTAAAATGTTTTTTATTTAGTCATTTATGAAGAAGATGGATTGGAGTTCAAATTTTCGATTAAAGGACTCACTACCAGTCTGTGAAGGTTAAAGGGACTGAATGGAGGAAGTTTCCACCATGCAAAGGACAGGTCTGTGATCTCTCATGAGTTAATATACATTATCCACAAGATTTATGGACACAGAATGAAAACATTCCACCTTGTTACAGAAAGAACTCTCATTGCAGAACACACCCAAAGAAAACTCTTCCAGGCAAAAGAGGAACAAACGCTCAAAAGGTGAGAGAAGGGAAATGGGAATAAAGGGACCTATGAAATTTTCATGCAGGTAATTTGCTTTGTACTAGATAACATATGAAGTGTTACCCAATTCTAAATTTAGAAACTCTTAGTTCTGTCTGATGGTATTTCACATACATATAAATAAATGTGTGTTGCACTCTTGCTTCTAATTCACAACCTAGTATTTTCTGGACATACCATCTGAAGGAGCAATGCTTCTGGTAGACGGAAAATTTTATATTCTGGCCAAGCAGAATACTACTGCTTATCTTCTTGAAGGTTCAGCAGATTGCATGTGAGCACTCATGACTGGTAAAAAAAATCTGTTTATTAGCTGGCCAAAAGGAATACAACGGTCCTTGAAATGAAATGTAATCAAGAGCACCACTACTGTGCTTGCCTTTTGATATCTAATTTGCCTCATTACCTACGATTCAAGAAGTAATGTCAGTAATATTTAGAATGCATACATTGGCTTTTCAAAATGAAGGGAAATGTCTCCATGAAGGAAAGTTAGGCTAAACCTACACTGACTTTAGGGTACTGAATCTCTAATCAAGCTTATCGCTGACATGGTTTTGAACATCCACACTACTGTTTGTAGTCTTGGACATCCATGCCTTTGCAGGCAGTCTGCATGTCCTGTTTCCTCAGCATATGATGCATAAAAGCATATGCCACAGGAACGAACATGAGACACAGGGAATGCTCAGTCATGCATGCTATACAAAGACTCTCTATAGTCAAAGTAAATTCATACTTGGGTCCAAGGCAAGTAATAGTGGAAAAATATTTTCAGAATTCACCAAGAATTGTTTCCAAACAGATTTGAGAATGGACTCACGAGTGTTAAGCAAATCTGGGCTTTCATATAGCTAGGTTAATTGATTGAATTGTGATTCAGGTATAATGAGTTCACACCTGTCTCAGACACCTTTTTTATCCTCATACAGTGAATGTTAATACAGTATGACTTGCAATTTTACTTTGTGGAATTGGGAATAGATCAGACAGCATGTGACTATGTCTTTGAAACAGATAAAAAGATAGAGGTGAGAACTTTCTGAGCACACTATTGAGTTGCAAAAGAAATCAAAACAGTATAAAAACAATGTCTCTAGAGATAAACATCTTCTTACAAGAAGAGCATAAGAATTGGCCTTATTCTAATTGTACAGAAACCAAGGAGAGTTTGAACATGAATTTCAACAGTGAAAGAGCTACATCAGCATTTAAATATTTTTTGAAAGCTAATTTTATATTTACATGTTGAAGCTTCTTTTCTTGTCTTCTGTCAAATGGTGGTTTTTTTAGGGAATATTTATGAAAGTAGCTTCCTAAAAACGTTAAGGATTTTCAGGAATTAATGGCTAGCTTGAAAAAAGGTGACAATGAAACGAAGAATTTGAAGTTGTTTAATTTATAAAATTTTATTCTAGAGCTTTGTATTTTATACCTCTGTGACATGCTGCAACATTTTTTATGACGAAGATCTAATAATAAAAACAATAAATGAATAAGTTAGGCTCCAGCTCCATGTGAATTAAACTCTAGGAGCACCCTCCACCCTCCACAAGGAGTTGAAATTGAAATGTTTCACTGCTGCAACTTGAGATACCCAGCCACAGATAAGAACATTAAACTTCTGCCTTCTTCTATTTGTGCATATTATTTTACATTTCAAGTAGGCTTGCTTAAAAGATATTGCAAGATATATACACATAGGGACAAAGTGAAATACTTGTTCATACCTTCAAAGTATCCAGCATTTATAGGCTGTGTCTTCCTTGGTGGTTTCACATGGAGATGTTTATTTTCATTGTTTTTGAACAACGCCAGGCGCACAGCTGGGTCTAGATGACAAGAACAAGTTAAAATCAAAGGTCAGACCTGGCTCATTCATTCCTTCAAGCAGTTCTTCACCTTTTAGCCATTTAATAAATGAAAATACCTTTAAAAGTAGGTTTTATATTCACAAAGGATTACACTTTCTAAATAAAGTAATATAAATACACATGCAACTGAGAATCAAAGTCACTATTCTTCAGGATTTTAACACTGTCAATCCTTGCTTGCTCACCTCCAAATTAAAAATAATCTCTAAAGCATATATTTGTAGCAAATATTTTTTAAAAAATCTGGTTTCAAAGCTTGAAGTTAAAGTACAAATATTAACAGGATACATGCCAAGCAGTATTTCTAAAGGCTTTGGTCCAGAATTATTCAGCAGTCTAAATCAAGACATTTACACCTAACAAATGTTAACAGGAGGCAGTTTATTTTTTGAGGCTTAACTTGTAGATAATAATCTAGTCTTCCTCCATGTCCCATCCTAATTGAAATAAAAAAATATCCCAGAAGTCTATAGACTTATCTATGTGCCACAGTATGAAATCTTGATTAGTTTTCTAACTGTTACTTTCAAAACTTTGCAAAGAAGCAAAGATGAGCACAGAACTGTATATAAATCTAGATATGTTGCTACAGTGGAAAAAAGTATAAAGCTTAATTAACAAAAGATAAACTGATGCAACACCCACACAAGTCAGGAGAGGTGATTTTCATGCATTATTTCTGATTTGAATGAAGAATTGTTTGCTTGGCATAGGAGTAAAGTACGAGTTGAAGGGAAACAATGTACTAGAAGGAATATGAAAATTCTGGGCACAATGCAGAATAAACCAATCAGCTATTAAAAAAACAACCACACACACAAAAACCAACAAAAAAACCCCAACAAAAAAAAACAACCCCCCCCCCAAAAAAAAAAGAGACTGAAAAGAATGTAGAAACAAGAGCAGATACACAATAATGAGCAAAAGTATATAGGGTTTTGTAGGTATGCCACTGGGCATAATAACATGAGTAACAGAAAGCCAAAGGAAAAAATGAAAGAAATTTTTTTGATGTGGTTTAAGGAAGACAATAGCCCGAGCCGATATATCCTCTCAGGAATATCTGAGAAACGATGCAAAAGTAGTTTGTCTACAAAGGTGACCACAAACTGTCTGAAAAGGGTAGAAATTAATAACAAGGAGGAAAAAAATCAGTGGCACATCAAGAAAGTGGATATGGCAAGGGAAGGATCTAAATTTTCACAAAGATTGTAAGGGTAGCAAAAATGAATATGCGAGACACTGCCAGAACAGACAGAGCAGGAAAACAGAGGCTAAGGAAGGAGTCAAAGAGTATTCAGACAAAATAGATTTAAATGACTAGTTATGTCTGGTCCTTCATTTTGAGCCTATACCTGACCTTTTTAGTGGTTATTGAGAGAGCATCTATAATACGGCAGCAAAGCAAGTAGGTTTTTTGTTTGTTTGTTTGCTTTTTTATTTCTAGAAATAATGGATCAGAATGTCCTGTTAAGTTGGTAGGCAACTTCTCATGAATTTTAACAACAGTTTGTAAAGTTGATTTTGATTAGACTTTTATATCTGTAGTAGGTGCTTCAATTACAAACTAATGGAACATAAAAGGACCCTAGGAGCTTAATTTTTTCTCAGAGAATGCTGTCTTGACACAAGCAGACATACTGTAAACTTGTTTTATAAGCCTGGAGAAGTTCTCTAATGGGATATGGCACTTTAAGAGAGAATTCATTGACAAAACTCATCAAAAGGCTATGGTGTTTTTGGTCAACCCACACTGCAGCAGCATGTGGTCGATAGCATGTTCATAATGGTGCTAACCTCTCACAAAGCAGCAAACTTGACTAATGATGGAATGATGGCAAGTGGGGAGGGAAATAATTTAGGTCATGCCTTGTTCCCAAGGCAGAATCAGTGATACCTTACACTTTGTCATGACAAATTGTCTATAAAAAGAGCCTCTCTCATCTTCTTGTAGGATGATTATAGCTCTCAGATTAACCCAAAGTGTGTCATATTTAAAGTAACCTTAACTCACTTTCACTAGCTAAATTCAATTAAATGATCCAAGAAGCACAATAAATAATTATTAGCTCCATTAGTTTTAAACGTAGGTTAATAGACCGATTCTGATAATGGGATTGCTTAGTTCACAAACCAGATGACCAGGCTTGTACATATTTTCACTTTGTATGAATGGATAAAGTAGCCTTTCTGTGGCATGCCTTCCAAATTAAAAAAAAAATAAAATAAATTGTGTAGCAGAGCAGTGTTCTTCGGGGTAACAAATACTTGCTACAGTGAATCACAGTAAGATTTGTGATAAAAATACCTTGAAATAGTAACACATCATATTTTAAAAGTTCTCTCTGAAATTTTAGATAATAGACATTATAAAAAATATTTAAAGTATGAATTATTATTGTTTTTTCTATAGTTGTAAGACACATTGCCATACAAGTCCTATGCATGGATAAAAATGTCCAGGATAAAATTTTTTATAATTGTAATTTTCCAGTATTCAGCATACATTGTTGATAAAAAGACTTGTAACAACTTCTAGCTTTATGCCAGTTACAAAACAAAGTGTCTTTCTTCAATAGAAGACCAAAGACAAAGTGAAAAAAATCAATTAAAACCCCTTAAGACAAAAGGCAATTGAGGATTTCCAAAGTTTTTTTGATTAATTTAAAATAATTCCTGCATTAACACATTTTTTCCCAATGTGGGTCTATTGACATTGTTCCAAATGGTTTTAAAAATGTCGGCTTTCCTTAATCCAAGCTCCTACCCAATTCTATGAAAACACTAAGTCCAAAGTTAAACTACATCAAGGATTTTGGGTGAAGTCACACAAAGTTATTAGTGCCAAGCTAGACTTTTCAAACATTTATTTGTGCACAGAGATGTCAGCAGTGAAGAAGGTCCATGAACTGGGATGAGGGGTAAATAATGGAAATTGTTCTTCTGAGAGATTTCTATGAGAAGCTTTATCTTTGAATCTTTGCAAAATAACTTAAATAATCTACAGGGATTTAACACAGTGCCAGACTACTTGAATTTGTACCTACCTGGATCACCTCAACCATTGCCTACAGCTCTTTTGTTATTAAAAATTAGTCCTTTTCTTTATCTAGTCTCAAATGTAGGCAATATTACATAGATTACTTCATAATACTAGTGCTTTTGAGTGTCTGAGTGAGCTAGGGAAATGATCAACATGTATGCTTTGATGACAAGTAATCAAATGTTTTAGATTTCACACAGAGAACTGTGAAAGAGTCCAATAGTTCAAAATTGTCCAAATATCTTACTGGATTCTGGCATACTCATTTAAATGTGGCTTATTAGATGATGATCTGTGCTGGCAATCTACAAACCAGGGAGGTAATCTAAAGCACATTGCTTGGCTGCCTCCAAATATAGAAGTTAAGTTGGACAAACACAAGAAATGTTATGGAAACAATATGGAAGGAATATCTACTGCCTGATCTGGCACCATATTTCTGAACAACTTCTAGATAATATTGAAATTGAAAAAATTAAATATCTGTTATTCATTTTTGTTGTTCAATATCTGTAGTTAGGAGAACATAAGCATAACTGTGACACCTTTAAAGAGTTGATAAATCAAAGTAGCCCACAGTTACAAATGCTTGTGTATAAGATAATTCAATTTGTAAATTCATTTGGAAGAAAGACCATAACTGAAGAGCAATTAGAACTCCTACTAATCCATGGCTGGAATTCCCAGATTATACTGCTACATGGAATAGACAGTCACAACAAAATTAGCTTTCTTCCTGCTCCTAAGAAAATATAGATCAATGGTCATTTACGTTATATGTAACAAAGATTAATAATATCCCCTGAAAAATCAGTTCTGTCATGTTTTGCAGTTTTGAGGGAGGTGAGTTAAGTCTTTTGTTGTTTTTTCTTTATTTCATTTTTTAATTAGTATTGTATTGCTGTCTGAAATTCTAAACACAAACTGAAAAATATTTGCTGACCTCTATGACATACCTTTTTCCTTGTGCTCTGGTTCTAATTGATCAAGGCCCACTCCAGCTGCTTTTTACCTTTTTTTCTTCCCCCCCCCCCCACCTTATGTGGCCTCAAGAATTACCATACAATCATTAAGGTTGGAAAAGACATCCAAAATCATCAAGTCCAACCTTTGACTGAACATCAACATGTCAACTAAAGCACAACACTAAGTGCCACATCCAGTCATTTCTTGAATACTTCTATGGACCTTGACTCCATCATTTCCCTGCACAGCTCATTCCAATGCTTAACTACCCTTTCAGTGAAAAAACTTCTCCTGATGTCCAGCCTGAACCTCCTTGGCACAGCTTGAGGCCATTGCCTCTTTTCTGTCCCTTGTTGCCTGGGAGAAGAGGCCAACCCTGACCTGGCCACAACCTCCTTTCAGGTAGCTGTAGCGAGCAATAAAGTCTTCCCTGAGCCTCCTCTTCTCCAGGCTGAACAACCTCTCAGCCACACCTTATAGGACTCACTCTCTAGACCCTTCACCAGCTCTGTTGCTCTCCTCTGAATATGCTCCAGCACCTCTTTCTTGTCAAGCAGGGCCCAGAACTGGACACAGTACACAATGTGTGGCCTTACCAGTGCCAAGTACAGAGGGACAATCACTGCCCTGCTCCTGCTCACCACATTGTTTTTGATACAGGCCAGGATGCCATTGGCCTTCTTGGCCACCTGGGCACACTGCTGGCTCATCGTCAGGCAGTTGTCAACAAGAACCTCCAGGTCCTTTTCCACTGGGCCACTTTCCAGCCACTCTTTCCCCAGCCTGTAGCTCTGCACAGGGTTGTTGTTACCCAAGTGCAGGACCTGGCACTTTGACTTATTGAAACTCATTACCACTGGCCTCGGTCCATCAATCCAGCCTGTCCAGATCCCTCTGCAGATCAACACTCCCACCTAACTTAGTGTCCTCTGTGAACTTACTGAGGGTGCCTTTGATACCCTCATCCAGATCATCAATAAAGATATTAAACATGACTGGTCCCAGCACTGATCCCCGGGGGACACAACTGGTGACTGTCTGCCAACTGGATGTGGCACCATTCACCACCACTCTCTGGGCCTGGCCATTCAGTCAGTTCTAAATCCAGCAAAGGGTGCACCTGTCCTAGCCACGGGCTGCCAACTTCTCCAGGATACTGCTGTGGGAGAAAGCATCAAAGGCATTACTGTACCAAACTATATCCACAGCCTTTCCCTCATCCACTAGGTGGGTCACCTGGTCATGGAAGGAGACTGGGTTGGTCAAGCAGGACCTGCCTTTTCTAAACCTGGGCTGGGTGGGCCTGATGCACTGACAAGAGACTTTTTTTTGGACAGGAAGAGGTTAAACAAGAAGTACTAGAACACTATAAGAGAGACAAGCTGAAAGGAAGACAAGACTTTCAGCAATCTTAAAAGAAAAAGAAAACTTTCAGAGGCTAATACAAAATCCACAGAAACAAGGAAATTCCAAGTTAAGCAAGAAATTCTGTACTGCTGTGCCAAGACATCTTTAGGAAGCTAGAATTGTTATGAGTCACAGACACTTAATGTTAAAGCACAGTGAGGTGCATTAATATCTGCTGTATTTAGATTTTGAATTAGAATTTCTATAGAATTTTATGCAGCCATGATAAACAGAAATATTTCTGATATTATGCCAGTTTTACTTGGCTGAAAATTTTCTGGTTTCTTGCCCACACTTTTTGTATTATCTTACTGTATAGTAAAAACAGTTGAAGCAGGCACAGTATATATTTGGTATTATTAAAACATAGGCCCCAACTTTATTTAACTACATAGACAAGCATACATAACTCTAGTGGATAAGGGTATAACAGACCTCAAGGCTGTTAGTTGGTGGGACTTGTCTGCTGCAATATAAGCCTTGCCTGAATCACTCCCTATTATAAGGTTATGCTACTTTAAGCTCTTCCTTGTAATACAAACCACAGGATTCAGTGCACTTGCTAGTATTTTCCATATATTTTTTCTCTACTGAGAGGGTATGTGGCTAGACATATGAGGTAAGATACTTCTCAGTTACTTCTACATACCTACAGTTTAACTCTGTACTTCAGCAAGTCACTTTAGGTTTTGTGTCTAGGCAATGGAGAACTATAAGTGCTTTCACAGTGAGACTCAAGTAGCCTGTTTTTTGAATTAAGTTTTAAGAGGAAATTTCTTTCCATAAGACAATGAAGATGACTAGCTCAGAATTGGACTTCTATAATTATCAAATGAATCCCATCACTGTTGCACTAGGAGAAGACAAATTTTTTAGATGGAAAATGAAAAGAAATAAATTCCCACACCTGAGTATGTTAAGAAACAAAGCCATTCATGGCTGTCCAATTCAAGTTCCAATCCAGCAGACATCTTGAAAATATGAAAGAGCAACTGTAAAACTCTCTGAATGCAAGCTGATTTAACACTTTGTGAATCTCTGGTCTAAGGCAAAGAAGTTTGATAGTATATGGAAGCAGACAACATATTTTGACAGCTAATTTGTTCCTAGAAAATCCATCAGTACTTTATCATTACTCACAAATAATCAGATCCTTACCACAGAATAATCAATAACACATAAAAGATGTTTGGGATTATGCTGAAAGCTCAGCATAAAAGCTATCAGTTTAATCATTAATAGCTTATATTTTTTTTTAATATCTAGAACCTTTAAAGTTGCCCCCTTGCTTTTTCTCAGAACTTAAAGTTTTGCTTCTAAGAGAGATGTGCAGCAGTAAATGGATATAACATGAAAAGTTCCTTCTTTATACCTTTTAAGTGGATACTGGTTATGTGCTTTCTAGTGAGTATGAAACTTTATCACTAACAAAATTATTTTGTCACAGTTAGTGTACCCTCAACTACTCTAAATCAAAAAGGTAAAAAGGGCACAGTTGTGACTATAACACTGAACACCTGGAAACTCAAAAGAAAGAACAGAAATAATAATGTTAAAACTAAATCCTACAACCTTTCATAGGCAGTTTCAGTAAGTACAAGATATATTAACCTCATTTCAGTGGAGATGAAGGCAATAGGACGGTAATTTCTATGGAAACATTAAAAGACAATGTTGACATCTACTTATTCAGTTCAATTTCAATCTACTTTTAAATATTAGCAGGAATAGAGTCTCTTATGGAATTCATGCTTCACTAGGATTAAACTCACAGCGATCACCTAAGACTGTGAACTCTCTCCCTTGTTATACTGGACTTGCTACAAAGTAATCTAGCAGGAGCTGAACCACAGAGATCCAAGAGAGATACTGGCAGCCTAATAGGTCTGGTTACAGTTTCTTGATCTGGAGCTGGCTAGGCTGGATAAGGTATAACTACTCTAGTTTAAATGTTGTAAAGCCCCTCTGTTCAACCAGACCCTCAAAAAGACCCTGACTTACTCTCACCACTTCAGAGCCTGTAGTTGATGTAAAACATAATTATGTTTGTGTAGATTCTTTTCACATAGGGATTATTTGATCAGGATCATTGTTTTAGTGCAACATCTGAGTCTTTTAATACAAAAATCTGTGTTTTAATTGACAATATGCCTTTGGTTCTTACTGACCAAGGAAGGACTGACTTCATCAGTATGCTGTATGAGAAAGAATAGTTGGCTTGATAATTTTTGTACTGAAAAGGGATGGAGTGCAATATTTTCAGTCATATTATTTTGTTCTAAAAACTATGCTTTCTGCTCATCTGAAAAAAATGCTGTGATTTTAATGACTGACAGAGAATTCCATACAGGCAAATCATTTATACAGGTTATTTTTGTGCTCGACATAATAGTCAGAAAGACAAAAAAATTCTATGTGAGGTAGTGTCAAGAGAAAATTTGAAACTATAAAAACATTGGGCAAAAGTTGTTTTAATTTTTTTTGAACTAGTGATATACCTTGAGAATATTCCAAGTGATACATTAAAAAGCTCACCCATATACCGCATTGAATAATTTGAATAAAGTGAATACAAACATATCCAAAAAATCCATTAGAACTACAACAAAAATAGGATAGCAAATTTCGTATGATCAATCAGACATTTATGACTGGATTAATTACTACTAACAAAACAGAGAGCATATGGAGAAAAGACAATATAACCTAATAAGCTCCATTCATTGAAAAATTATACAGAGGCCACAACATGGAATATATGTAAAAAAACCTCAGCTGCGCACAAGATACTCATTGCTTTTTTTTATTTCTTTTTTAATAAGGTAGCATGATAGGGCACCATGGAAAGCTATCAAGATTTAAACATAACTTTAACTTCTTATTCATATATGCTCATTTCCACAAAGCATGGTTTGTTGATTACATGTCTTTTTCTCTTCCTCCTCCTTTTTTTTTTTTTTTTTTTTTTTTTCCCCCTACAGATCTTTTTTGTCACATGTAGCCTTAGTCTTAGGCATGCTATTTAAAGTAGAAAAACTATACACTTTTCTTGACTCTATCTGTGGGTTGCATTTTTTTCCTTTGAAAAGCAAAATGTCTTTCAGTTCTTTCAACACATAATACAGAAGAGTTTTGCAATGGTATGCAAAAGAGGAAAATTAACTTTTTATACAAAATAGATGTAAATCAGGTTACATTTTCCAAAGACATTTTAGTGTTAGGTCCTACTGTCAACCGGGTTCTTACATATTTAAATGTTTCTTATACTAGCAGTATGTGACTAACATTTTTATTAACATATTTGTATTAGCATATCATACCAACAATTAATGATTCTAATCATCAAGTCTTCATTGGCCTAAGAAGTATCTGAGCAGAACCATAAGACACTTACAGTGAAGTTGGATAAGATTTACCTATTTCCACACTGAATATTCAATTAAAAATATGATTTAATTTTATATGTGTCAAACTGTAATTTTCATAAATAGTTCTTGCATAAGTCAATAATTTTAACCTAAGATTTCCCCAAGAGGAAAATAAGAGGAGCACAAAATGCAGAAATATAAACTACACATCTAGAAAAAGAGATACACGAACAGGAAGAAACAAAATTTGGTTAGCATATCTGTCAAATATTCAAAATCCAGCAGAATTTTGAAAATCAGAATATTTTATCACTGGAACAAATTGATTTAAATAGTTTTTACTGAATCAAACTCCAGCTTTATTCAAATTAATGTTTAATGTTGTACAAGCAAACTTTTTAAAACAGAGACATTACTTTGAGACTTAAGAATGGAAAAATTACATCAATATAATAATTATTTTAACCAATGACTTACCTAAACTTTTATTACTATACTTTTTAGGTTTCATTTTATGGGCTCTCTTCAGCATTAGCTGTGCAGTAGAAATATCCTTGAAACCCCTAGGGGAAGAAAATAACCTACTAAATATTTCACATATATTATGTTACACCAGCTGCATATTATTGTATAATGCACTTTACAAAAACAATACTGGTGTGTAGTACTTATGCATGGCATGAAACTTTCTGAGTTACAGAGATAGCTGCAACTCTTATCTTAACATTACATTATTGGAACATATGAAGATGGTTTCCCAGGCAATTGTAAAAGTAATTACAATTATTTTTACTTTGATAGAAAACAGAGATTCTTGAAAGATGGAACTTAGAAAAAGCAAGCACAAGCAGCCAACTATTCCTTGAAATCACTAGGTAAGCAAAATAGCTTCACATACCATTCTTCTGAAATTTTCTCTTCTTTTTCAGACATAAATAAAAGTTTCTCTTTTTCCTTCCAGTCAGAAAGCTGTGACATTGTTCTCTTCCCTGACCTGAAAACAAAGAATAAGAGCAGTACTGGAAAGTAGGTAAATAAGGAAGGGTCTCTAGTAACTAATTTGCAGCCTTTGTTATTCTGCAACTAGTTTGTGCCTTTTAAAGGCAATTTTGAAGCTTGGAAATGATAAAAAAATAAATTCTTTTAATACTCTATGAAAGTTTTATCTTGGAGAGTAATAAAAGTCTGCCATTAATTTGAAATGTTTACACTTCAATTACTTGCAACATATTTCAGTCCTTTCACAGAATGCAGCTGTATAAGAAATCTCTTAATCTTTATCTAGTCTTAAAAATCTCTATTTCAACCTATCTTATGAAAAATGTGAAAAAATAGAAGTTTCGTGAATTCTAGTCAAACCCAGATAAATAAAACTATACATATATATTATTATTTTCTTAATCCTGGTAGTCAACAAAAAATGAAAACTGAATTTAATGTATTTGGTTTTAGCAAATAAATATAGCTTAACACCAGTAATATCACATTAACCAAAAGTAACAAAAGCACTAGAAAATAGCCTCTACTTCTTTTAATTTTTGTCAAATGCAAATATACTGAATATAATTAAAAAAATCCATTATTGAACTTACCTAATACGAAAGTGGATGCTTTCTGCTGCGTATGAATGTGGCCTGTTTTCACACTGCCAAACTTGTGGTGACAATGGCAAACTATTTGAATGTTCACTGGAATCTGAAGGTCTAGAAAACTTCCAAGTAAGACAAAGAAAAAGAATGCAGCTGTAAGTTTGAGTTTAAAATGTGCAGGAGAACCTGCACTGTGGTTTGCAGAGACTATTACTATAACTGAAATGATTCTTAGTAGCAACATGCCCATTACAGACCTTATTTTCAACCAACTAGGACAAAAAGAGGACTTCAGTTACACTTAACATCCCCAAATATAATGAATTATACATTTATGAGACTTCTTTGTCTTAGCTGTAGGAAATAAAACACTAGTAATACTGTGCTTGTAACAGGAATAGGAAACCCTACCAAAACAAAAAGCTAAAACTTCAAAGTTTATCAAACAACTAGCAGACATTATAGTTCGATGACCTTTAGCTGTTCTGAAAACATTCAGCTGTTGTCATATAATGCAGATCTTAGTATTTTTAAAGTAGTTTGTCAACTAGCAATTTTTAATCCATTGCCAAATGTGCAGATGAAGCACATAATCTTTTTTTCCTGCTACTGTGAAGTAAAGTGTTGAAATAAATCCAAAATAAAGAAAAACTAAGCAAATGAAAGAAAATATAAAAGAAAAATTGCATCTGGAGATGAGGAGGAAGTCTGAGACTTCTAAAAGTAATTGTGTTTTTCAAGTCACTAGATTGTCATATTAATCACCCCAGAATAGCAATTCTTAAGGAATGAATAAAGACTGAAGACTAAGATGTTTCTGTGACATGTTACCTTTGGCCAGTGCAGCTGGTTTGAGACCAGGAGTGTTTTTGAAGGGAAACGGGTGGAATCTAGAGTTAGCCATTCCTTCTCTAATGCAGCCTGCATAAATGAGCAAAGTCAAATAGTGCATTTATAAAATCAGTTTACTTTTGATAACTTTTGCAAAGTCTCTTTTAAATAGTCCTACATATTGTGTTAGTGTTTTCAAGTTGTATATCAGAACTGCCACCTGCAGAGCAATCACACTCAAAACACTTTGGAGATGCTGTATTGTACTGCTTTATTTTAAACAATATTTGTGGGTTGTGTGTGGGTTTTTTGGGTTTTGATTTTGTTCTGATGCATCCCCTACTTCTCAAATTCCCATAATTTTATTCCAACATTGTTACTAGACCCAAGTTATTATAAAAGACTGCCAAACTTTGAAAAAATACAGACCTAAGATACTTAAGGCATAAAGAACATGAACAGTTCTGTGTTCTGTTTTTGCCTAATTGAGTATTCTATGTTCAGATGTAGGGGCCCGATTCTGTCAAACTTGCTTTTGTTGAGTTGAACTGAATAGGTAAATAGTTTTCATTGAAATTTGGGGTTCAAGAGTGAATGCTACATGTACTTATTTCTTCAACTAAGCAGTTTTATTTTTGATGTAATTGAATAATTTGGAAACTAAAATAATGGTTGGAATGAAGAAAGGTGACAGAATTAGTTGTTAACTGGTGTCTCTAGCACCTCAAGGCAGAATTCAGTTTTCTTTCATAAAAACAAAATATAGACTTTGTTTCAAACTCAACCTATATATGACTTGTTTTTCTTATAGGTCCTTGACTTTTTTACCACATGTACTTCAAATATATTCTGATAAGTGAGAGAAGCAAATCACTCCCACAGAGTAAGTAAATACTGCTGAAGAATTTGGCTTGACTTAGAGGGTGCAGTCATTCAGGTTCTTCTTACTTCAGCAGTAAGAGCCTGGGATTCATTCTTTAGAATATGTCTAACTTATAAAACTGGACTACCTTTCTCTCATTTATAAAATATTTCAGATTGCAATGATTTCTGAACTGAGAAATTATCCTAACTTTGGATACCTTACTGTGTAGTTTGTGTAAACAGGACTTTGTACAGCCTTAGATTGGTGAACAAGAAGGTCTTCCAAGCCCTTTGAAATTCTGAGAGACAAAAGGATTGTAATCTAGCTATTCTGAAAAATTACTTCAGGCGTTGGTCAGATAATTTGGTGGCTTGAAGATCACTCTTTCTGTTTCCATTCTGACCAAGCTTTTAAAAATAATAAATTTAGATTTTATTTTCATGTCTTAAACAGGATCTTTGATTCTCTGCTTCTGAAGTTCACTCTTATTTGATTACAGTATGTTTTGGGTTTCATTCATTTGTTTAATAAATCTGCATAAATTCTATGCCCTCATTATTAACAGGTAATGTCTCTTTACCATCCTTCCCCTCGTAACCATTTCAATTAATGATAAATATACAACATTATCCTTTTTACCACACCTCGTCTCTCAGGTGGTTGCATATGTTAAGAAATCTATATAAATAAAGTGTAGAGGCATGCAACAAATAAAATGTATCACATTCTTTAACAATTACCTACAACCTACTAACTTTTCTCAGCGATTACTCTTATGCTCATAACCACTGACTGGTTGATTCAAACAACTTTCACTAAAAAGAAAACCTATTTCAGAAGCAGACTGTAGCAAATAAAATCCCAAAGATGGTCATTTAAGTAAGTGAAATTGGTACAATTTGGACACATATGACTGACAAGTTCGTATCTCAGCAGAGACAAAGCCACAACGTATTCAAGTTTTATAGTTGCCTGGGGTCTATGGTCAAAATTCTGCCTGGGCAGAATGGTCAAAATGAATTGCGATGAAAAAGGGAGAAAATCTGACTAAAACCAGTGAAAATACATATTATTCCTTCCTGTCCTCTTTAAATTTACTTATCAATTGCACTATGCAAATCATATTTTTAGCCTTTCAGATGAGAGTTTTTCACTGAGTTTTAAAGTCTGGGCATACAATCCAGTCACAGGCGAACTCTGTATTTGCAAAAGATGTGTCTTCAACTTTGCTGGTATATAAAGCTATATAAAAAGCTAATTTCAGAAGTACTTTTTTCCTCCTCTGAAAAAGGATCAATATAGTTAGGAGAGCAGTAGATTTCCACTTGTACAATTTAAATGTCAATCAACTTCACTGGTGTGTACCTGAGTACCTAAATGTCTTACATCAGCAGTGAATATGATCCAAGTTCTAATGTTAGATTTCAGGCCAAGCCTGCATCCTAGCTATTTGAAATTTTAACTCTCTAATTAAATAGTTTGTGACAGAAACAATAAAAAAAGAAGCATTAGAGATAACACTCAGGAGTGTAGCAAATTTTTGGAAAAAGTATCACTTAATAGTACACAGATTGAATCCTTTTGCTTTAGAGTTGTACCATAGCCCAAGTTCTTAACTTTTAATATTGATGTTGAAACTTTTCTCACAAGTAGTTTCCTAGTCCAGCATTTGCCATTTATTAATTTAATATTAATAGTGTGTTTATTTTTTTCACAGCCTATAAAATGTCCTTCAGTGTTCTAAGAGTTGAAAAGCAGTATCAATGAAAATGTAAAAGCATGATTCAAAGGTATAAATATACAAGAAAAAAAAAAGATAACTGATTTATCATTAAGTATATCTTCTACAAATGTGTAGCATATTACAAAAATATACCACACTGATGTTTTCTTTGTCCAACAAAAATAAAGACAAAATTGATAAGTTCTTCCACTATGTTTTCTCCAGATTTTCACAGCACTAAGCTCAAGAAAGTTCTATCCATATCTTTCCCATAAACAGTCATAAATTCTAACTAAAGAAAAGTTTATGACAGATTTACAAACACCTAAGGCTAAAAACTAGATCTGTTTCTACTGATATTTTCCACTACAAGATAAAAACAGTCTGAGATGAATTCCATAGTAAATGACATAATAGTATTTGATTGTCTGGTCTACATAAACAGCTACAAGCATACTATATTTATATTTCTTTCTAAAGCCAAATTAGGGAATTGATTTCATAAACACTGAGGTATACAATGTAGCTTTACATATATGTGTAAATCACAGACATAGTTGATTTAATACACACTAGTTCATCTGAAGATATCTTTTATGCTTTGGTATTCTCCATACTTTAATTCCAATGCTTGTTTCAAAAAGACTGTAGTAATTACTTAGGTTTCAAGTTCCACAACCACACAAAACATACACAGAACTTTCTATTTTTCTGCTACACCTCACAGAAGTAAATTCATTTTAACCTCCTGTCTGAACATTTTTAAGCACAATACAATTACACCTGATACCATTCTTCAACAAGGAGGTGTGAATATATTTGGGTCACGGGTTTTCTTTCTGAACTTTAACAATTAAACTCTCATATTATTATTTCATATTATTCATACTATTTCCATGTACCCATTAGGATCAAGAACTTTTTTATTCTGATTCACATTGCATTTTTTATCTTTTGAGAGGCTACTCAAAGGATTGCTTTTTTCCCCTTTGGTTTTGCCGCTCATTAATAAACTCTGGTGACTGAGGGAATTTTTTTTCATGACACATTATATATACCCTCTTTTGATTTTGTAACTTCCTTCATTTTTCACATATTTACTGTTTTCCTTTCAAAATGTAATGACTATTTACATCAAACACTAAACTTCTGTGGTCTCAGAATCAGAATTCAATCCAACAACTACCAAAGTAATTGAGAATGGTTCTTCTAACTTTAATTGGGCATGAATGAGTTACAGAAAAGTAGAGTTTTAGTGCAAGTGTTATTTATATGACCGAATCTTGGGCATCTTTTATATGCTCTGAATTACATCCTGGAGCTAAATAATCTTTTATAATGACTATATATGTAATTTGGGCTGTTCTGACTCATATTTAAACCATGAACAAAAAGTAGTTCACAGGACACAGTGTCAAACCTACACTCAGATTTGAAGCACTTCTACAAGTAACTGTCCAAACTGTGAATAACGCCATCACATATTGCCTTTCATCTCTTTGAGATCAAGGAGGATCAGAAGAGTATAATAGAAACCAAACCAATCCCCAAAACTGTACTATGGTTTGAAGCACAGGATGCAAGAAGGCATTAACAATACAGGCTGAAAACTAAGGCCAGCACTTGACATATCACAGCTCTGTTCTGGTCAGACCAAATAGCTATCTACATCAGTACTCTGCTTCCAGAAGAGTTCAGTAGCAGATGCTTATGGAAAGAATGAAAAACGTTGGACATGTTGAGGAAAATCCTTCCTTTAGTATATTTTTGCAGACCTTGGAAACTGGTGGTTTAAGAACTTTCTGCCAAGATCTAGGGGAATATTCCTCACCTTAAAACAGTGATTTCTAGTGACAAATATAACTATCTAATCAGCATGTTCCCCAGGTCATCTCTAGGTCAATCCAGAAAGAATGCAAATCATGAACACTGGTCAGGGGATATAACTGCTGAAGTAGTGTAGACTAATTTGAAAAGATCAACATGTTGGATGCCATGGGAGCTGAAGCTACCACACGTTTTCAAATGTGGCCAACCTCAGAATCACCACCTAACAAAAATGTGAAACTATCTTTGAAAGTTAGGGAAAACTAACTCTTTACACCTCTTTCACTTCTTCTTTCATTTTCTCATTGACTCACTCACTGTTATCAGGACAGCAGTGGTTTAGCCAGAAAAAAATTCTTTATTGATATTTATATAGTGCTTTATTTATATGGTATTGTAAGACAAAAATGAGAAAAATATCTGATAGAATATAGGCAAGCAGAAGAAATTAATGTCCAAAATGCTCTGTGAACTCAGAGTTATGACTGGCTCCTCATTACAACAGAAGAGGAAGAATGGCAGTGGGGGAAAAAAAGGATATTCTATTAAAAACAGTATTTCCACATTACAATTTCACAGAAATAGTGCATGGAATTATTTTCTTTTTAAAAAAGATTCACTCTTCAGTTCACTTGCCTGGTTTTGTCTCATATATTTTCCTGGACTACTGCTCTGCTCCCTTAGGCAGGCCATTAGTGTCATTCTCAGGAAGAATGGCTCTTTTTAAACTAGATTTTACAAAGTATCTGCCCTCTCCACATTCAAGTTAATTTTTAATAAGAATACTATGTAATAAGAGTGAATAAATTAATGAATCAGAATGAACCTTTCCACTAGTTTTCTCTACAGAATACAAATTTGAATAAACTTCTTCATGGTGGTGATGTTCTTGGTTTCTACTTTCCTAGCTTTTAGTAAGTATATCTGAATAGTGCAGTTAAAGTTTTGTTCTCTCCAAGACAATAAAACAGTTAAAAGAAAAGTGAAAGGCAGAACCTTCAACAGTCTTCTATGACTATTTCAAATATGGTGACAAAAATTTTTTTGGGGCAATATATGCCACATGAAGAACTACTTTTCCTGGTGCTGGACATCTTGTAGGTTAAATAATTGCTTAGACTGGGAGGGGGAGTGGTCAGGGCAGAAGGATCATATGCTGAAGGGTAAGCCTGTGGATACTCACAGCCAGCCTACTGTACTGTCTTTCATCTGGCAGAAAGCTGTTACTTTCTCTCTTGGTTCCTGGCAAACATATTTCATTCTGTGGGATATTTCATTCAAATATCATGCTAGTCCAGGACAATATCTTGCATTTCTTTTGAAGCTGAACTTCATTTCTGCCAAGGCCTAAGTATCTTCTAGGAATTTCTTCTCTGAAAGCCTGTTTTGACAAATTGCTTAAGAAATCACAAATTTTTAGCTCTTATGGCTGAAACAGAAGGACCGGATCACTTATCTATGCTCTTTTGCATATTGTTGATAGACTGTGATTGAAAACTTCCTTTGAAATTAAAGATCTGAATATATTTGTGTATTTAGGCTTTTCTTTCATCCAGTCCTTTTAGGAATCAGTTTACAATATGGACTAGTTTTTCTGTGAAACTAAAGTTCACGTGTAAAGTTTAGTTCAATGTTATGAAATTGAGCATCAATTCAGACCCAGATGCTCTAAAAAACTTCCAAAGCTAAGAAAATACCAGATATAAACATATTTATCTCAATACCTATTAGTTACATTATTATTCCACGTCGAATTCTACAAAAACTCAGTCTAAATTCTGCCATTTTAAATCTATATGCAAATACATTAAACAATTTTATAAAAAAATAATTATAAAATCTTTTTAATTAGACTGTGTAGTGGATATTAGTTTTACAGAAAATACATCTCTGAATTGCAAGCAGTAGGAAAAATAGGCCTTTTCTCTGAGTTTGTCTTGCACTCTTTTTCACATATTTTATGTGTTGAAGATAAATAGGTTAGCACCCTAATAAAGGTTATTTTAACCTTTGGCAATGCTTCTTTTTCAACCCTGTCTTTATATAAGACAATATATATACATTAGAAAAGAAAGCTGTGTACAGCTGCATTCTTATGACTGCTAAAACCAAACAAAGTTTCAAGCCAAAAAAAGTAGTGAGTATCATATGAATTCCAGAGAAACATTGCAATGATTAACTGACCCCAAGAGATTTTATAGACTTACAAAAGCTGGTTAATTATTAGGGTACATTCTTGTAGGAAAATTAGACGACAAGGATAGCTGTATAGTTGTCCATTTATAAGAAGGATATATTGACGATTACTGGAAAAAATCCCAACATTCCATTAATAAAAACATTCAAGAAAATTTTGTTGGGGAATATCTTCTCAAAATGTAATTTTCCCTAACTTTTTAATAAGCTTAGAAAACTAGCTGTTTTCTCAAATTCTAATGCATATATATCAATATCTATATGCATAGATATATATATATAATATACATATCTATGTGATTTCTTAAAATAAAACCGACTAAAATTATGAAAAGAATTTATTTTGGAAAAGTAAATGAACAATGAAATTTTCAAGGACCATAAAAGTTTTTGTTCAAACAAATGGTTGAATGTGTACATACATAATTAACTCTCCAAAAGTCTGAAACTTATTGAAGTTCATGTTAGTCATTCATGACCTACATGACCTAAACTTTTCTAAAAATTCATTTTTGTCTCAAGCCTGACAGTGTTCAAAGGAAGCTCTGTGTCCTTTCTTTGAATACAAGAATAAAAAACATAGATGGGTAAATGGCAACCTCAACTACAGAAGTTAGACATGGTTCACGTAAGTATCAGAAGTGTATGCTTCAAAACTCTTGAGATGTGCACCCCCAACCATCTCAACAAACATCAAGCTCCTAGAACCTTAAGGCCACCCCTCAAAATGGGTCTACGACCCTAGATATAGACTTTTCCATTAAAATGACAAGAATCTTCAGGACTTCCCCTCTCTGACTCTGACATGACAGAAATTTTAGTTGCTGTGCCCCTATGAGCCTTTTCCCAGGTTTTTCTACTTCTGTGAAAAAACCCAAAATTTCATGGGCCAATGAATTAAAAACTTCAAAAAAAACCCCACCCCAAAACAAACAAAAAATCCCAAAAAACCTTATAACACCCCCCCAAAAAACCCCCAAAACCAACCAGCCAAGGAACGCCTCATCCATACCCCTTAAATACTGTGCATTCAAAGAATACACAATTTCAAAGGAATGTAACCCAAAATGTTCTATCAAGTTTGGGTAATGAACACTAAAAACACAACAGAAAAGAAAGCTGAACTTCAGCTTGCAGTCAGAAAAAGGGAAGTCAGGCAGAAGTACAGGGTAATGAAAAATGGACTCATCAAAAGTTTATAGTCATTTAACCTTTAACATGTTTCAAAGTTCAGGTCACATGAGAGATTTTATTCAATTTGAAGACAACTCTTCCTTTTTGCTTAAAAGTCTCTATTTCAGAAACAAGAACAAAAAAGTATTCAGAAGACAAAGAGCAAAGAAAGACTAAGTTATAAGCACACTTTTTTTTTTAACTTATGTTAAAAAAATCTCTAATTACACTACAAAAAGCTTAATTCTAAAGAATCACTGATCTCAACTTCACTTATATTGTCCTCCTGATATGTCCCTAGCACTGCCTCTTCTATTTGAAATAAATTATGCACAAATGAATCTGCACAATTGCTGAGAATGCATTCCGTTACATCATACAGGTTGCTAATTAAAATTTTGTAACTATTTTGGTCCCCATTAATTACTGTCCACACGCTGGACTTTGCACCATGAGCCTAACTATTTGAGCCTGGAAGTGCTATCAATTTGCCAGTGACCTTTATTGTTTCCTTGTCCAACTCACATCTCAGCAAATTTGGGAATAAGTCTGTGGGAGACAGTCAATGTCCTTGCTAAAATAAAGGCACGAAATATGCACTGCACTCCCCTTATTCACGGTGGCAGTCACCTTGTGACAGAAAGCAATGAAGCTGACTAGTCCTTGGTAAACCCATGCTAGTTTTTCCCAGTCATCTTTTTTCATGGGTTTAGAACTGGCTTCTGAATATCTTTGCTCCAAACCTTCCCGGGAAGCGAGATAACGTTGATGGGCACCTAGTTCTCTGGATCTTTCTTCTTGACTTTCCTGAAGATGGGTGTGATGTCTCCTCTTTTCCAGTTAGCAGTAACCTTCACCACTTGTGGCGTTCTTTCAAAAATGATAGAAAACTACCTCAAAATGATGTGAGACAGCTTGTTCACCCCCCCTTGGATGCATTCTACCTATTCCTTCAGACTTGTATATGCATAAGGGAGGTAAGCTGTGCTACGATTCGATAACATCTGCTATGTTCTAAAACAATTTCAAGTTCCAGGCAATAAGACATTATAGACTTAAGTGTAGAAGAGAACAGAAGCTGACATCTTATGTTCCTCTTTGGTTTCTCCGTAAGTACTGTAATTTAACACAATTACACTATCCACTGCATCAATGGCATCTTCTCGCAGAGCACAGACCTATCATTTAGGATAGCTCCTGAAATTTGTAAACAGGGATTACTAAAAAACTTTTTTTAATGGAAATCAATGTGTGTGGACATGCTAAATATCATTTAACTAGATTCTTTAAACACAATCTGTACCTGTACTGAAACATCAATTTCAGCATTTCACAAAAATTAAAGAACTTAGGACAATAGTTTCAATAATCTGAGATCCTTAGCTCAGCTTTCAAAAGACTCCAGATGCAGATGTACTCATTGAGAAGAACTGATGACTACATTATTGCTTCCATAAATGCAATGATGCATTTAGCTTGGAACAATTTTCCTTCAAGGCTACAGTAATGAGACTAAAAATTCAAAGAACTAAATCTTTTTTTCACTTTGATACATTTTTCCATTGCTTGGCCTGTTTATTCAATTCCGATGCTCGACTTTGTATATAGAGAAATAAGACTAGGAAGTATAATTAATTACATCACTACACTTTGATATGTCATAGAAGCTAAATGTAACTTAGAAAAATATTATACCATTGGCTACATAGAGGTTCCAAATTATAGCTGTAGAGCCATGCATCATTAGTGGGCTTTCCTTTGGGAAGTATTTGTTTTGAATCTGGCTATTTGACCAAGAACTGGATAGAGACAAGCTAGGTTCAGTTTAAAAATTAACAGCATTACAGATAGTATGAAGAACTGAGATCTCATCGTAGAAGGCCAGAAAGTAGACAGAGCATGTTCTGCATGAGCCATGAAGCTGGAGCGTTAGTGATGGCCACAACTTCTAGTAGCTGTGTTTGTGTTTATCAGCTACGGACTGCAACAAGCTACTTCTAAGACCAGAATGTCTATCAGATAACTATAAAACAAGATGTTAGCATATAAGATAAGCAGTGTTGCTGAAAGAGGTAGAAGTTTTATGCATCTGCTGATGCCACAGACTGAGAATGGCATGCAATTCACTAACACAGAAGCTGAAGAAAGAGGAACAATCATGGATAAATACCCCATGGAAAAAAGACTGATCATCCAATATGTTACTTTGGAGAGAGTTTTTCCCCTCCTATTTAAAAGAAATATCTAATCTAATCTATATCTAATGAAATTTTAATGAGACACTTTTTTGTTTTTCTACAACGCTGTAACTTTATATGAGATTTGATGACAAAAGGATCATATTCTTTGCAGCATACAATACAGAAAAGTTGGATCCTGATCTGACATTTATAAGCAATTACAAGAGCTAGACATATGTAAGAGTGTCAAGCTACAAGAAACAGTATGGGGATCTTCTAATCCGTAGGTTACACTTATTTCCTGGCACTAGCCAGAAAACAGCAATCACTGACACAAGCTCACAATCACAAGCTCACAGCCTGAGACAACCACATTATGAAGGATTATCGGAAAAGAAAACAAAATACATTGTATGGGTCTAGTCTGGATATGTAATAAGAACGCTAAAGATGGGAGATATAAGGAAATTGTTGTTCTAATTACTGTTAACATTTTAAGAGCTAGCACACAGGAGGCAGTCTTCATTCTTCCCACCCGTCATAAAAGAAAAAATGAGAAAAAAGAAAAAGAAAACTGCTACCTAGATATTGCAGAGGCTAAGCAAAAAATTAGGAATGATTATGTGTCTGAGTGTGGATACGTGAAAAAATGTAAGGAAACTCCTGGTCAGTAATGTCAAAACCTGTCAAAAAGACTGGGATTTTAAAAATTTGCATAATCAAGCTCAGAGGCAGAACATCACTTTGTGTCAGGGCAGCAGTTATTCCCTCTGATGAACAAAGGATTGGCAGATTTCTTTTTAGCCTGGCAGTTGCTTACAAAGTGACTTTCTTTTTGAAAAAGTATGACTAGACTGATTTAAATTAAATTAAAATATGAAGGTTTGAAAAATAGAGTACTTACTTTCTGTGCCATGTAATCATCAATATTGATACTTATCTTGATTAGAACAGGACTCAGTATAGAAGAATAGTAATTTATTCAGTGATAACTGCTCAGGGTAAAGAATTGTCTACATACTCATCATGTTCTATTTATTCAGCTGTCTGACATATTGGCAAGTTCAGCCATTTTGCATTTGGCTCACATCATATTCACATCAAGAAAACAACAATGCTGATATTTAGATGGTACAGAAAGTAAGACCTGTGTCAAGCAAATGTGTTGTCACATTTTGTCCACCAGAGGTAAAGTGAGCTCTGCCTTGTAGATCATTTGCTACATGGAAGGACTGCTGATGAAAGCTTGCCTTAAGATCAGCCTTCCGGAGCATATAGGTTGGAATTCTCCAAAGTCCACATGAAAGACGTGAAAATATCACTAAATACCAGGCTCATCTTTCTGAAACATCTGTTGGCCAGATCTTTCATCTCATCTGGGATAGCCTGTTTGACACTGCATAATAAAACAGACACAAAACACTACTGCCATCAATTGCCTCTGAATGTCTTGGGCAATGTATGGGAGTTCATATGAATACAAGAAGGTATCAGCAATTTTTCAGTTGAAATATTCATGCTGTTGTGAACAAGATAAAGGTCATTCATCCAGCCCAATCACATGCAATCCATTTTTCATGAGATATGGTATTAAACTAGTACTAAAAATATACCATTGCTCATCAGGCATATATGAACTAAAGTGAGGATCTTTAGCAAAGACTAGGGTTTTCCCCATGCTGTTCCACAGTCTCACCTTCCATTGATTATAATGAAGATATTAAACAGTTACTTAATGCAGATTGATGCTTGATGACTTCTTGCATTGTGATATTTGCAAATAGTTTAAATCGTGATTTTGTGGAATGCTAGGTAATACTGAATAAAATCATTATGACTGAAATCTACATAATGGTATAAGATAAATAAAACAATGTCCACAACACAAAATTGTGAAATATTCCACAAAATTGGGGACAAGATTTAATACATTTGTATCAGTTTGCAATAGGCAAAAGTTTTTCTGCCTTTCTCTCACATTTCATTCACCCTACACAACAGTGAAATCTGATGTGCAAAATGGTGTCCAAATATTTTTCTCTTCCTTCACACTCTAGCATATGGGATCTCTTAGCCCAGCAATATGTACTCCTCCCTACACACTTGTTTGAGACACAACAGATAGCCACTGATATCATGTGTCATTATTTGGCTCTGCTTCAGCACTTTGCTATAAAACACTTAGGCCAGAAATGAAGGAATAGGAAATAATGACTGTTCCAAGTATCTGTGGCTTTTTCCTGCAGAAGTAGAAAGTCCATGTGATCTGGTATTACCCAGCTGCAGAGAATGAAATAGCTAAAGACACATGGAAGCAGGTAACCTAGTACAGCGTCGCTAGTCTGGGCTAGGCAGTGCAGTGTGTATGCCCATCACAGTTAATCCACAGATTTCTCACAATCAAAATCTTCAGCACAGACAAGACATACACTTGGAAAAAAAAAAAAGAAAACTAAAAGAAAAAATATGACAAATATTGCAGGGTATAATTCTAATTACAGTCATCAATCTTAAACAATGAAATGTTCACTCACTGAACAAAGGATATTCTTCCCAGACGTGTACATTGTAAATTTATCACATACACTGCTCTGCAGAAAACAGATTATATTTTTCATCACAAAAAGCTAAGGGCCTGAGTAAATTACTTGACCTCAGTCCCTAGTTTAGCCTTTGGGCATGCTGTGCAAATACAAATGTTAGTGTGTAGTTCACCTGTCATCATCTGAACCTAAACACTTCCTGAGAATTTCTCCCTAAACCCATGTTTTATTTCTTACCTAATAAACTCCATAAGAATTTGGGGGGGAAAAAAAAGGAAGAAATGTGTGGCAACAACAGAGGGTACAAATCTCTCTGAAATCAGCTGAGCTTCTTTTTCTTGCCTTCTCCACCCCTTCCTTTTCTCCCTGGCCTCACGAGCACCTGCCCAAATGTGAGTCTTGCTGACAGACAAAACAGAATAAAATTGTCTATGTAGTTTTCAGTTTAGCAATTAAGAAAAAAAAATCATGACAGGATTGTTTGGACCAAACAGAGTGAAACAAGAATGGCTCAACTGAATTACAGTGTCTAAGACTCTGGCCTACTGGCTGAATAATTCAAACCAGGATATTTTCCTTCTTTAATATATGAACAGATCCTTCCTTCCTGTGTGAAGAAATAAAACCTTCAATGTTCTGCTTTTTATTATTTCAGAAAGAAGCCAGGGATCAGAGAACATCAACTAATGAAACTGTTTTGTATATATATTTCAAATTAAAATGAAAAAAAATCCTAAAATTTAAGCCAGATCTCTATGTTTACATGCACACATTTCCTGCCTACGGAATGATTCCTGGGACTCCTGCCTCAACCATTTCACATGCTCTTAAATAAGGCAGTAATTCTGAAAATGTATCTTAAAAATAGTTGCTGAAAGGGAGAAGGAAAAATAAAATTACCCTAAGTCATCAAGTCGTTGCTAACAATTTTGTACAAAGCCCAGCTACTTTGTTTGGGGAGGGGTTGGCAAAAGAAGGGTGATACTCAGATGACCAAGGACTCGTTAACTGTAAACTGCACTGCACCAGCCAACAACATATATGATTTCATAGCTCTCTATGATCTGTACAAACATGTGATTATAAATGGGACCCAGTCCTGACAGTATAGGTAGTAGCAGGGCTATCGCATCAATCTCCTTTGGAAAATTACAGTGGAATATTGACAAATGGCTCTTGCAAAGACACAGCAGCTGAATAAGCACATTCAGAAACAAGGGTTCATGAAAAAAATCTCAGTCATATCCTCTTAGGTCTCAATTGGTCACAGTGCTGTCAGTTTTCTTTGCTTTACCTGAAAGCATTTGAAAAAAGAAAAGGCAGCCAATGAATGTGAAAAATTAGAGAAAGCAGTGCTCCAGACAAATATATAGGTAAGACATCAACAGCTGCCTTATAACTTACTATGTGCACTGGGTCTAGAACTTCCCATGTAGACTGTCTTTTGAGGCTATAAAATATAAAATTACTTTAAAGTTTCTTTTCCTTGTTTACTGAATGACAATATTGAACCTGTAGACATTTTTATTAAGTACAGCTAAATTCAGGTTTGAAAGTGACAGTATTCCTCAAATTCCTTTGGAGTCTGCTTTTATTTCTTAGAATGGAAACTTCTGATCCAATTTCAATCCATTTGAAACTGAAAGAACGTTATTAACTTTTATATAACTTACAAAAATTATTAGTAATAATTTCTGGATTTTGTGTGTTACAGACTTATAAGTGTTGGGTTTGGGGTTTCTTTCTGATTTAACTGTACTTCTCTTATAATTTAGTTCTGTATTTAGACCTGTGATCTTTTTAGCACAATATATATAAGATGAAAGAAGAGATAAGCCTGCTTCACCTCTGGTTTTGGAGATGTGTTCTTTTTACTGGAATACTGGAATGCTATTTATAGCTGTATTATTGTTCTCATTCTATCATGAAAATGAACAAAATACAAACTAAAATATTTTTGACATTATAAGCTGTTATTAAAATACTAAAAATACAAAAACTTTGGAACAAAAGGAGCTTTCTCCTTATTGTCATTTGATTGCACTTTAACTGTAGAAATATACAAGGTTCTACGGTGGGTGTGACATTAATAGCACAGTAACTATCAGAGCATCTCAAAGAGCAGGAAGCAATTAATCCATGACAAATACATTGAAATCAGTTATATATAATAAATGCTTCTTTATTTCTGGACATTCTACATGTTAATTCTAGCCTTGGTAGTCCTTTCAATTTCTTTTATTTCAAACACCTACATGATTGCTTAAGAAAAACAATGAATATTTTACCCTAATGACAGTGCTTACTTCAGAAAAGGTGAAAGCATCCACATTTATTTCCTCATATTCATCCTCCACTTCATCATTTTTAACAGCTACAAGAGCACTGGCCAGTTTCTTTCGCAAAAGAAAACCTTTCCAAAATGCCTAAACAAAAAATTCAAAGCATGTTATACAAAGCCATAGATCAAACCCAAATCCAGATTCTCTATGTTATCCCATTAGGAAGATAAAACATCTTGGGCCTTTGTTTAATAGCTCAATGATCTGTTTTTTGAACTTTATGTGACATTTAAAACTACAAGACAAATTAAATGCCAGCATATGTCTAAAGCTTAGAGTACTCAAGAGGCTCTCCACAAGTAAGCAGAAAGGAATCCTGCAACTCCCTCAACTACAAACCTGGGTCAACTAATTAATTATTTGACAATTCCTTCAGGGACTATTATAAACTAAAAGAAAAGAAACATAAGAAAAACCTGAGTGTCAACTTTCAAATTACTGAGAATAAAAATACAGTTGTACTAAATGCCTTATAGTTTACAAGTAGCAATTCTTGAAGACACCTCATGCAATTGACCTCAGTCAGTTACTCTTTCTTAACTGTCTGTGATCTTTATTTTAAAAAAATATTGCCAGTAGGCACAATCATGTCTAAGAAGAAGGAGCACATTAGGAATTAAAGTGCTAGAAAATGAGGAAGGGTGTTATGAACATATGGCAAGCATAGACTCAGATCCATGAAAAACACTTCAGAGATCACAATTACACAGACAGAGTTAAAAAAATTAAATTCAAGAAAGCTATTTTCTCCAAAATCAGTGTTTGACATCATAAGAATTCAAGATGCCATAAGCGTTTAAAACACCACACAAAAACTTTTCACTGTCATGAAAGAAGTGGTGTTGTTCACCTTTAATGCCTTTGCAATAAAGGCATGAAAATAGGAAGGGTAAATCTCATATTCTGGCTTAACATTTAGCTTATTAATTTTTAGAAAATGATTGTCTAACCATGTAAATTAATGAAAATTTTACTGTTTTTATACACATAATTCCTGATCATTATAAAATTATTAAATGTATTAGGACTGTTTTCTTATAATTTTATTGTTATTTTCTTACAGATCTTTATAAGCATCCAGATAAATGACCTAAGTGATCAAATGACAAATATATTTCATTCAACAAATACAAATAGTTTTTACAAATGCAAAGGAGAAAAGCAGTCCTAATGATACATGCAGAAGGATAACCTGTAAGCCAGCTGCTACCACAGATCCAGGAAAGCACCAGCTCAGTGCTCAGTTGTGATAAAAAAGAAAAATTACATGTTAGTTTCTAAGAAACAAGAAGAAAACTGTCTTACTGTACAAATTCACTATATATCAGCCTATGGAATTCAGTTCAAGTTGCTTCTTTAAAAAAGATTGTAACATTGTGGCAAAGGTTCAGAGAGAGAGAAAGAAAGACAGAGTAATGAAAAAGACACTAAACAGACAAATTTTATTTACAAAAAACTGTACGTAAGGATGGATATAAGAGAGATCTAAAAGTCTGTAACACTCACAGAATATGGATAATGAAAGACTATTTTCATACTCACTTTGGAAATTGTCATGCTTGAAACAAATGAAAAGAAGCACATATTAATCACTATACAAATTTGTGAAACTCATCAATTTAATATGCAAAGAGGTCAAATATATAAGTTCAAAACGGGATTAAACAAATTTATGGAGATCAATTATTAATATGCTAGCTACACAATATACTTATGTAACAAATTTTTGCTCCTAAATCACTTTGCCACTTTTGACATTTTTATAAAAGACTTACAATATGGAATGTTTCTAAGTTACATTGAAATATGAACTCAACATAGGGTCAATTTCCTGCAAAATGTAGAAAAAACCCCATTAACCCTGGAAACCTGGCTGGTGAATACTACATCTAGTTAGCAAACTAAATAGAATCAAGGCATGGACTTTAACTCTTTTACATAGTAATCCATGCTGTTATCAGCTCAGTATCCACCACAGGACAGCCTAGGCCATGGTCTGTTCCCAAGGGCTGAAGTGATCCTGGTTTTTGGAGATGGAGAGAGAAGGAGAGATATGGATAGAGAGGATAGAAGAGACAGGAAGAATAGTCAGTCATACAGATATCAGACATGATGTATTAGTTACACAACATCTATCACTTTAATAGCACAGACATACCTTGGTAAGAACATGGGCACAGTATCTCTTAGGCATAATATTAGAATTAAATAAAGCAAAAATAATTTAGGAAAATATTTGGTGAAAAAAGGGAAAATATTTTTATGTTCTTTTACCACTTTCTGTAAAAAAGCTGCTTTCATAGAAACATCAGGCTTATGTTGTAATATAAAAAATGTTTAATTATGAAATTATTAATAAAATCATAACCAAAAATAGATAGAAGATGACAAGTACACAAAATGAGTAAGATTTTTTTCTTATTAAATTTGTAAAATAAGTAAAGAGAATACCATAAACCAACCTGGATTACTGTGGCAGCTTCATGCTTCTGTCTCAAAGCTTCTATAAACTGATGATTATCTGTTTTGTTGCAGTAATTTTTTCTCTGAGCATGGTACTGCCGCCAAAGGGACTGGATCACTGATGCTGCCATATGTAGCCTCATAGAAAAATAAATACCTTTATGAATTGCATAGCCTTACCAGTACAACTGGATTATCATATCTGCCAAACTACAACTACAAAACACAGCACTGTGCTTTGAGACAAAAGTTCTGCCATTAAACAAAAAATTACAATCCAGATGTGACATATATGTTCAGAAACACTGGAGGATATTCACATCACATAACTTCTGAAATTCAATTATCTAAGGACTAATCTCTGCTGGGCTCTGTTCCGTTTATAATCACTGTAAAGGAAGAGTCCTCAAAGGAAGGATTAGGAGCAGAAGTGGTTTAACAATGACTGAATAAATTATTGGAAGGGTCCACTTATTCCCACTGTCTGTATATATATTTAAAAAAAAATTCTCAAAGAAACAAACACCAAGAACTAAAGAGAGATAAATGCTGAAAACTGCATGAGACAGATATTTCCAATTGAGGAGACAGGAAAAATGGAGAAAGTGCAATTTCAGCTTTTGCCTGCTTTTACCCTTCAATTTAAGACCACTGACCACTGGTTACTGGTGTAAATTTTCTAATTTGCTCATTTTTTAACAACTGCTAATTACAGGGTATTTAGATTTGGTCAGTGATTGAGATTTCTAAATATCTGCTCAATTAATTTATACTGATGGAGAAAAAGTTTATTGTCAGCTCTGCATTATGGCATCACTATCTTTACCATCTTGGAATCCTTTTCTCCAAAGTACTCATTTCAATAAGACAGTGGGTTAAAGAAAAGACATCTACGTTCCTCGCAGTCTTTACATAATTTCTTTCCTTGTGCAGTGCATCTATTTAAATAGAAGAGTAACTATTCAGAAAAAAAAAAAAAAAAGCCACTTCAGAGGTTAAGACAGATTTTTTCCCCTAAAATGTGTTTACTAAGTTTACCAATCCACAAAAATGCCTTCTTTATAAGCTTTGCATCTGTAAGAAGCAGTGGCTGAATTAAAAAAGCTTGCATTTTGTTCTGAAGAGACGTCTTCAAAAACACACGTACCGAACACATTTAAAACATTAACTAAAAAGTAAATGAATTATCTAAAAAATAATTTTTTAAGCATTTGTCTTATGCAATAGACTACTGTACTCTTGCTTTCAGCTTGCTGAGAGGTAATGATGAATTGCATGGTCTTCCTGAATAATAAATTTTATGACAAACTATTAATGTCGTAAGTACCTACTAAGCACTACACCCTATTTACCGAAAGTCGAAACAGCACAAAGAAGCACATCCGTCATTACTGCTTATCATAGTGTTCTCAAGACATCTATTTTTGAACTGAATTCTTATGAAACTGGAACTGCATTCTTGTCCCTTTAGGGCAAAAAATCAGCTTCTGTTTCCCCTGACTATGCTCCAAATCCATACAAATCAGCAGCAAACACATTCCAAAGAGGTAATAAACCAGTCTGCTTCATGTGGGAGAAAATTTGGGGGCACTGAAGAAGTTAGCTGGCCTCTCACCCTTGTTTCTACTTTTAAAAAGCAGGTTGAGGCATGTTGGAGGAGTACCAAAAGCAGGGCAGGCCACTAGCTCTTCACTCATCACAACAGCAGGAGACTGGCCTAAGGTCAAGTCCTATCAAGTAGGATAGTAGATTTAAGGAACTTTTACCTCTCGCCTTCTAAATTATACTGACTGTAAAGACTACACAGATGAATCTTGGATGCCTAATGAATAGTACAGCAAAAAAGCTTTATACTAGCTTGTAGTTAAACTGCTCCAAAGTTCCAGCAAAACATCCAGAATTTGCATTCCTAACACTGTATGTGTCATTTAACTGGTGTCATAACATTATGGCAAAAAAGAAGGTAAATGTAGGAGAACAAGAGAAAGTTTTCAAATTCTTTTATTATACAGTATTTTAAATTATTTGAAGTGCTTACACATCTATATTCTAATATATCAACTGACAGAATACCACAAAGGATTCTTGTTAATATGGAAGCCTAGTGTGCAACATCTTAATATAACTTTATTGTCTAATAAGCCTAAAAATATTATCTTACATGTTCTGTGCCTCTGTTTTAAATGAGAAATTCTCACTCCTATTGTCTATCTGTATCATCTATTTGAAAGCAATCTGACATCTGTCTTACCTTTCTGTATCACTCTCAAAATGCTGGAGATTTCTTCCCATATTACTTGTTACTATCTCTGACTGTTGTGATGTGAGTTGGGCTGACATGTTATTGTTGCCTTTGCTCTCCCCACTGTAATTAATAAAAGATTCAGTGCTCTTCTGCTTCACTCTCTGATCTTCTTTATTTTCCTTTTGGTGCACAGGTATGGAGGAGTTAATGAATGTGGCCTGAATATCACCAGTAGTAATCCATCTTTTGGAAGGACTCAACAAGACCTGTTTATTTTCTGTCACACCCATGATAAAGAGGTTATTTTCCTGTAGGAAGCCAGTGGATGTTAGCTCTAAATGATTTTGAAGTGCTTCTGGTCCATCTCTGTCAGTAATGTTTAGTTCACCATACTCATGTGCGTAACGATGTTTAATGCTAAGTTTGATCAACTGATTAAAATACCAGTGTTGCCCTTGTGCAGAATCAATAGAAGATGTAATTCTGAAAAAAAGACAAAAATGCTTTAACACGTTTCTGATTGTAAGAATGCTTAAAAAAAAAACAACTCTACTTTTTTCTAAAATAACTTGTATTTTCAAGTATCCTTATATCCATATATCCTTATATGTTTCCATATTCTTAAGAAAACAGCAATTACTCTGATTGGAAACTCATTTTCAGTACTTATAAATCTTCATAGCATTTGCCTTTTTTCAGACGTATTTAAAATATACTCACATAGATCTGTTATTTTACTTTGCCTGTTTAAAAAAAAAAAAGAGCTTTCAGTCTTTTTAAAATAAGCACTAGGGCAGGAATTTCTCTATTAATTTGCTGTGTGGTTAGGGGCATGTGAAGCCAAAAATTTTAGAGGATTTGAGG
Source organism: Acropternis orthonyx (assembly GCA_035583155.1). NCBI lineage: Eukaryota > Metazoa > Chordata > Aves > Passeriformes > Rhinocryptidae > Acropternis > Acropternis orthonyx. Next base: position 41,011,307 of record JAWWEU010000040.1, on the reverse strand, counting down.
CAATTTTGCTATAAATCCTGTAACTACCTTAATAATCCAATTTGATCTGGAAACTATGAAAACTAACAAAAAAACCCCCAATAATTTTAAAATTTAGATAAGAACTAAAGCAACAAAGCCCAAACTTTGATTTAAACCAACAAACCACAATGTCTAGAGAGTATTTAGGAAAACAGAAACTTTTAAGTATAGATATTTTTATCAATATCAATATAAAGGAAAGTTCAACTGAATCAACACTGATCTAGGAAGTCTGGCTCTCATTAGTTCTTGTGTTACACTCTGTAAATGATGAGAATGAATAAATATGAACTAATTGTTACAGATTCAGATGGCACTCTGTACGTTGGACAGTGTTTGTCCATTGTATTAGGTAGCAGGTACTTCTGAAATCATAAAAACATTTTTCCTCAATAGCATAGATAGATGCAGAGATCTGTAATGTGGTGCTGATTTCAGAAGAGCACAAAGTTAATTCTAGGACAGCAATCCAAGAGAAAAAGTAGAAATAAGGTCAATTGTCTTGTGAGTCTGGGAAAATCAGGTTCTAAAACTACAGTTATAATAACATAATTTTCCTTGTTCATCACTCTTGAAAGGTGAGGCTTTTATAAGGTTTTACTGTGAAAAGACTCACTACCATTATAATTATATACTCTAATGAAGTTCAACTAAGAACATTTTAGATTTTTAAGAACATAATTAATCAGATCTTATAAGATCTTACTGTTAGTTCAACTTCAGTGCTATATGGAAGCCAAATCCACACAGCTTAGCACACAACTTGTGCAATAGCTGTACATTTGTTTAAGGATGTAACATACTATATAGTAAGAATAGCAATTTCTTCAACAGAAAATACTTAAAGCATTAGTTAAATACTTCAGTTAAATACATTGAATTAGTTAAATTATTTTAAAAGATAAACTTGGTACAAGATCATTACCAAATTTCTACAAAAAGTACGATGGTGAGAAGACAAAAAAAAAAAAAAAGAAAAAAAAGGAAGGCCATGCCCACATTTTCTTTCCCTTTTCTTTGCTTTCTTTTCTTGTTTGTTTATTTGAAAATTAGAATGTTAAGGAAAACCCCAGAATGTTTTATATATTGAGCAAAATAAACTTTCGAATGAAAAGCATATCCTGAGTATCCATGTTCATTCTCAAAAAAAAAAAAAAACCCGGAAAGAAAGAAAGAAAAACAAACCACCCTAACAATGAATCTAGTAGGATACTTGTGCATCCTCTGCTTTGACAGGTGCAGGGTATCTCAAGCAGCTGTTTCACCCTTCCAGTGGCTATGAATATGTCAAGCAGAAATGGGAGGGGAGGTTGAGGGGAATTGAAAATTCAGGCAGGAACTAATTCTGTGGTCACCAGGGATCATGTGTTACTTTTTTCACAGAGGCTGCTTTTTGAGCAGTTTTTCCAAGCAGTGGCTGCAAAACAGTGTCTTGTCACTGTGGGCACAGACCCTCTCTCAGCTGATACCTTCCCTGGCAATTCGCAACTATACATTGATGTTGAAGAATTTTTAGGCTGCTCTCTGTATCAGTGACTTTCCTTTCAGGCATTCATATCAGCTAAAGTTTCAAGAAATTACAGAGGCAACGGAAGTGACATTTCAGAGAATTATGAGCAATGAAGTGGCTTGGTAACTGTATTTTGTGTTCTCCTGAAAATATAAAACTCCAAAGCACAGACAACAAATATTATGATTGGGCCTGAGTACTAGGCAGCAGTCAGCTTGCGGTTCCCTTAGCAGAACAGGTATTTCAGGTATCATATCAATGCACTGCAACTTTCTCAGTGCCTCAACAGCCCTGCATTCTTGACACCACAGACCTGCTCCTGAAGATTGCTTATTCAAACCACAGAAAGGAAGCTGCTGCAATGGAAAATTAATAGGACTGGTTTACTTCTTTAATAGAAAAAAACCCATATACAAGGAAAAAAAGAAGACAATGTAAGAAATATGACAGTGTTAAGACTTTTGATACCACAGTATCATCTCTTCAGTTAATGTAAATTCGCTCTTTGCCTTTGAGACCTTTTCCCATATTATATATAGGTCAAGGGGTCTGGTCACACTAAATCTGGAATTGCTTCTTGGTTATGATACAACCAAGGTTTTAAGCATAAATTGGCATCTAGACAAAACAAGAAATGGAAGCACCAGTATCCATAGTGTCTGCCTGCTTAGTGTGTAATGAAATGTAGATGCATATGGTGGCCTTGCTACAGCAACATTTTTATGGCTTCCAGTGCATTCCATCATGTTCAATGGCTGCTTGACTACCCACAGCTTTATTTTGATTCTAACAAGCTAAAGTAATTTATGCCACATGCAAAATTTAGCATAACCACAGAGGACACACAGCTTTTGCAGTGGGAGAAAGGGGTAATAAGCCAGAAGAGGAAGGGATGAGTCTTTTGTAGCAATGTATACATGAGCTATATTAGTGGTATTTAGCTAAATTATTACATAAAGATATGATATTATTTTCAGAAACAAATGCTAATAGCAGAAAGATACCTGTAGCCTTCTTTATCAAACAGATACCACCTCTCTATTTGTGCTAGTATTTTCCAGGGACTTTGAGGAAAGATAAGAGCATTAGAATCAGCTTTTAATCTATTTGGAAATTGCAGTCAAGCATTTATTAATGACTGTTGCAACTTCAGTCCTCACATCAATCCACGAAGAGTATCCATCAGTGCCTTGGTTAATTTAGACCACGCTGTGTTTGGGAAGGGAGAAGTAAAGGTGGGGAGGAATAAACTCCCACTGGCAGTGCCTAGAAGCATAAGGATCCATGCACAAACTGACTTATCAGATATGGAAATGGACAAGTTTTTCATCCTTAAAGGCCTTTCAGTGGAGTTTAAACAAGCCAAAGTGTTGCTACATAGAAAGCTTAAGGTGGTGGCAGAAACTTGCTTATAGAGCTGACACACTTTGTATAGAATTTCTTACTGCAATTGCATCTGCAATGACTGCCAGGTTATTCAAAGAGCATAATTTTGTCAAAATGAGACAATAAGCCTGGAAAAATCAGCAGAACAAACCTCTCAGAGGCAAAAGGGACAGTGGAAAAACAAGCCAGTTCTAATCAGGAATGGCAGTTTTCTCCCAGCCATTGCAGCTAAATCATAAACAAAATCCTACTTCTTTGTGTGCTAATTTGTGTGCTAGTTAAAACTTTGCTTAATATCATGTTTTTCCCTTTGTGGTTCTACTGTGATTTTCATAATTATGACACATGGAACAGTCAAATAGTACACCCCAATTTATGTCTGCAATAGTATGGTAAAATCCTATTTGTCTTCAGGGGAGATTCTATAAGCATCATTACTGATGTTCAACTTCAGCCTACAAAAGTTCCTTACAAACACATGAAAGAGGTCACTATTTACATATTCTCTCCTTGGGAAACAATTTATGAAATTCCTGTCATTTTCACTGTATTATACATACAGTATTTATAAAGTTCAAGTTCCACTAGCCAGACATCTGCATATCTCATGACTGAAAGCAAGTTGCTGCAACCAAGGTGTCATTTTTTGTATGATTACTCAGTACAAGTCATGTAAAGAATATGTGAGAGAAAATATTTGTTAGAATAGAAAAATTCAGTTTTAAAATAAGTTTTATTATTAATCATGGGAACAACAGAGAAGTTTCAAAAAAACAAACAAACAAACAAAAACAAACAAAAAACCCCCAAAAAACCAGCACGAAGAATTTAACTGGGCAGCAGTGGCACATAAAACATGGATTAGGGAAGCAAGCAGTGATTACTTTTGGCAGCTTACATACTTGAGGTCGCACCTGCAGGGGCTTATAACTTAGCAAGATGTGAAACAGACAGAAGTTTGCTGTATTGTTGGCCTGTTCTTTAGCAATGTCACATTAATTCAGTCAAAGTATTGCAATATGTACACAAAATAGCTATGCTGTTAAGGCTTATATACAAACAAGTTGTTTAGATTTCCTTCTGTGAACTGCAGCTTTCAATGGTTTTCCAGTCATCCATAAATTTTTCTTTAGTCAAAATAAAATATAAAGGACTTTAACACACAAGAAATTAATTTTAAGACTAAATTTGATACAAGATGTTTCACCAATTTAAAAGATTGTGAATGAATTCCCAAAATCTCAATCCTCCACAATCCTCCCTCAATCCCACAATCCTCCACAAAACTCCACAATCCTCCCTCCTGCCTGCACCCTGCCCTCCCCTTCTCCTCACAAACCATATATTCAGGAAAAAAGAGATGTTTACATTGATGCCCAAGCATTTTAGTGTATTTTGTAGATTTTTAGAATTATATAGGTTGAATGGATTTTCCTAGGTTGCTCACATTTTTAGGTGGTGTTTAGAGATCACTGGACACTTTCCCACACATTTCTGAGTTTTACCAAGGCCATACTGTTTTGAAGAAGCACCTGCAAAATAGTTTGAAGACAAAACAGAAGAGAAGGCCTAGAGCCCTTGGAGAGGTTCCAAGGGGAAGTTCTGAGTTTTCTGAGGGTGGGCACCAGGGGAAATGGATACTACAGGTTGTTTTTTAGATATCATATATGCTAATTACTGGAAGTTATAAAAACTGTAACATCACCGAACTATGCACGCGCATATTTCAAGTGTGGACCTGGAAGCTTTCAAATAAAGGTATTTCTCTATCTATCTCCACTGATGTTGTTTTGAGCCTTTTTTCCCCAGCAATTTAGGCATCAACATAATCTTCTCTTTCCCCTACTGTTCTTCTCAAACATTTGCAGGCTCTTTCAAACAACACTTACACAGAATCTTATAAAAATTGTCAAATGAAGGAACCTCAAGAGGTCTCTAAGTCCAACCTTCTGCTTCAAAGCTGGGTTAGCTCTCAGATCAGACTAGGCTGCTCAGGGCTTTATCCAGTCAGGTTTCGAAAATCTCCAAGACTGCGACAGCACAACCTCTCTAGGCAACCTGTTGCAATTCATCATTGTCCCAACAGTGAAAATGTTTTTCCTTATGTCTGTGGTACTGACCCTGGCTGGGATGAATTAATTCTCATTACAGGTGTTGACGTTTTAGATTTGTGACTAAAACTCTATTGCTAAAGACCAATGTTTTCCTGAAGAGTGCTTGGACAGAGTCAAGGCCATCTCTCTTCCACTCAGCAAGTAGCCTGGGAGTGGGCACAAGGGCTCCGTTCTTTACCTCCTTCCTAGGTATAGAACTTTGCACTTGTCCTTGTTGAATTTACAAGCCTCTGTTGACCTGTCTCCCCAGATTGTCTATGTCCTTCTGACTGGTAGCCCTCCTCTCAGGCATGTAAACAATTGCCTCCAAATTTTTTTGATCTGCAAACATGCTAAGGGTGCACTCCAGCTCCTGCTCCTGGTCTTTGATAAAAGATGTTAGAAGTACAAATCAGCCTCCAGAAAGTAGCATGAGCCTGTTAACTGACTATTAATAGTTAATGGACAGTCTGAGTATGACTACCCAACAAGTTTCTTATTTTTCTTACTTATGTCCATTCATGCAGACCATGGTTAAAAAAAAACCCACTAAATTTTATGAATATCATATTTCTCTCCCATTTTTTACCATCTTGCAGAAAAGCATGTGAAATTTAGGTCCTTAGATTCTACTATTGTTCTCTGACAAGTCATATCCTAATTATGGATTAGCATTTTTTTCTGCATGGGATAATGATGAAAGAAGTCCTAAAAATCAGAAAAGGAAAGATTTTCGCAACCATAAAGGAGGAGAGCTTTATTTTATTTCTTTTTTTTTTGTTTTTTTTTTTTGCTTCTTCTTTTTTCCTTTTAAAAAACAAAAGGAAAGAACACCATATCAAGACGGTAAATAGATTAGGAAGTATCAGCTTCCAACCTGAAAACCAGAAGCCAAAAATCACAGAAGTGGAGAAGACATATCTTGGCAGTTTAATGGAGAAATATATGAGTTTTAGGAGCCATCTACACATTACATCTGTCATAGAAAACTGCACTATGTAATATCTCTCAAATTAATTTCAATCTATTTCTTAATACAAACCTTCTTTCAAATTAATCTGGTTCTGAGCTCTGAAGATTTTATAGCAGCTTAGTAAAAGCCAACAATACACCAAAATAATAAACTGTTGGGTTTATTTACAAGATGCCACAGATACACAGGCTTACATGCAAATACAAAACAACTAGATTCTGAAAAAAAATGTGGGTACTTTTCCTGAACCAACAGAGCATGCAAAGCAAAGTTCACACTAAAACACCGTCAAATATTACATACTTCACCTCCCCTGGGATAATGGCCAGTACCTGGCAGAATCAAGAAAACTATATTTCCAAACTTTAACAGACAAGTTGGATATTACAAGGACTAAAAGGATACTGTGAACCTGATAGGAAATGAAAAGCAACTATGAAAGAAAGAAACATGCAATTTTATCAAGTGCAGAAACATGAGAAGCTTGAGCCACTTGGATATTACAAAACAATTTAAAGATAGCAGGTATTAGTGATAAATTACCCCTTGCATGATCTAAGCTGAAGTCACTGGACAGCTAACTATGGTAATAGTGACAAAGGTGGCAAGCATGATGAAATCAAAGACCTGCAAACAGGTCCATCTGATGCACTACCTTAAGAGAAGAGAGGTCAAATTTTTTGCAAGTATTTAGAATGTGAATAATATACACAGGGAAAACGAACTCAAAAAGAAAAATAGAGCATATTGCACCAATAGCCAAACTAGATTTGATTAAGTTAAGGCTGGAAATCATGTTAATATAATTATAGAACTTTCAGGATTTAAGCTAGTACTCCTGCATAGCATTGTGTTATGTTGCGTGTACAGATTCATTCAGCTACTACTAACTGCAGGTTTTGAACCAAACTTAAAGCAACGAAACTCAAGGCTCACATACTGTAATATCTGTAGAAAACAGACTTTGCACTAAAGTCAATGATTCTAATCTCTTTCTTTTCATAATAAATTTCCAGGCAAAAAAAATAAGCAAAATTCATAAGACACCAAGAACTTCACTAACAATACATAAAAACAGATTTCTGAATGCAATTTATATTCACGTGAATACATACTCCATTTCAGCAGCCCTTTTTTTCAGTTGAATATTTTCTTCAATTTGAACTTGACAAAGTTCCAGAAAAGGTCTTAATTCTGATTCTTTCATTCTTTCAGTTGTGGGTAAAGCATGATAAGTTAAGACTTCACCATCAAGAGACTGTAAACTAGGAAGGACCATAAACAAGGAAGATCTTAGGAAAAAAAAAAAAAGTCATAATTAGTTCTACAGAAAAATTCTTATGTTAAAACATCTATTTTATTGCTACAATCATCTAATAAGACAGAACATAAAGATAGCCTCTAAGTATTTGTATATATTTGTCCTTACTTCATATGTTAACATACTAAATAAAATTTATACTTAATAAACTACAGAACTCAAACACAGAACATAGCAAGACTGCTTCATATTTTGTTAGAATAAAGAGCACTGCTGAAATATTGACACCAGGAAAGTCAAAGGCAATGTTCTCAATTCAACAGAGCTAGAATTTTACCTGCACAAAATTTGACAGGAAAATTTTACACACTTGTTTATAGGCACCTGTAATAGGTTTGATTAGTAGGCAATTCAACAAACCAAGTCACAGGACTAAGACACAGCAGTGATTTTGTTGACACATCGAAAAGTCTAAATTTTAAAACTGCACAAAATACTAAATTTTGTCAATTCTACTCGCCTTACCATTTGTATATACCATATATAGTGGCATGACATGCAGTATGACTGACAGGAAAAAACATCCACTTTTGAAATATTGAATTTGGGCCAGTGAAGAAAATGAGAGTAGAGATGACACTTTGTTTGCTATAAAAAGGACAGTTGAGGCCACTGATGTAAGAAAAAAGTATGTAGGAGAAACTTACCTACCAAAATAAAAAAAAAAAGTATCATCAGTGAAGTCTGATTTAGGTTATTGTGAAATGTAATCAAGTACTACAACCTTGTTTCACATATTTCTTGTACTAGATCAAATTTTTTGAAAGATTAAAGACTGAAAAATTATTTAAATCAATACATCAACACTCAATATTTTCATTAAGTCAATTTTAAGTAACATTTAAGAGCTCTTATTGTAGGCTGTAAATCCTCCTACTGTTAAAAAAAATAATACTGTTTTCAAAATTTCAAAACTCCCTGACTCTTCCCTGTGAAGGTAAAGGACTACTTCTCAGTTCAGACAACATACACTAAGTATAAAATCACAGAAATTTTCTATTATTGAGTTATAATATTCCAAATAACTTAATAGAATAGAATATTAGGTTTTTTGCAAATAGAAAACTTTCCTTCTCTACTGTCCATTAATGAAGGTTAAGACTGTCTGAAGTACTTTTGGAATAAAATTATGGGTTTAGATCAACAATTCCTGAACACATAGAGGGAAATTGCCAAAATTGGCTAGAAATTATCAAAAAAGTGCCATATCAAAGTTGATTGATACTAAAAGTTTGGTGTCTTAGAGCTATGGGATCTCATCACTAGTTTTTCCAGCTGGGTTTCTCCTGGTGAAGGACTGAGTAAACATTTAATTTAGTGAAAACTTCCTGGTGAATATTCTGTCACTTAAGAGGCTCTATTAATCATTACAGCATTGAAACATATTCCCCTAGGAGTGCTCAGACTGATCCCGGGGTTTAATTTTTAAAAAGAAATTTCTTACTACTTCACTTTTGTTGGTATTATCGCTGGCTAGACATGAAAGTACAAAACCGATTGGGAAATTTTACAACTAATTCCTTTGCTGGTATCAAAGGGTTATGTAAAGTTCACTGGAACATATTGCCTGAAGTTACAGTCAACGGTGTATTCAGCAAATCCATATTCTATAGTACCCCATACTTTAAATCCTTTGGACAAATGAATCTTGTCTAATCATAAAAGCTCTATTGGGTTAAGTGTCAGTTAAATTGAAATTCAGAAAGCCTTTCCCTCCAGGTTACAAGTGAAATAAGATTTAATTCTATGAAATAGTGGGAATTAAAACAATGCAAATAGGAATTTAAAATATTGTCACAGTCATGGAATTTTATTAGTGAACTTACCTGCAGGTAACTATGGGAGTGCAAATAAGTCTCTTCATTAAAAAAACCAAACAAACCAGTCAAAAAAGTACTTATACAGGTATCTTTAAACTATTCAAACATTTCCAACTAAAAGTTTGAAATAGGTTTTTTTTTACTAGAATACTAATCATAAATTTGTACAAAAATCTTCAAATGGAAAAAATATAAGGGTAGTTTAATTTTCTTTTTTTTTTCTCTTAATGCAACACACACATATCCCAAACTTTGTTGTCATTACACTATGCAATATAGCAAATGTGAACAGAATTTATCTAAACATATTCTTGTGTAACACTGCAGTGTAAAGCCTTATCTTTAACTGACTTATAAAAGTTACAATTTTGTTGATTCTTCAAAATTACTAAGCCTAAAAAAAAAATCATATTTTTCTAATAAAAAATCTGCTATGTGTTTTAATTACACCAAAAATGAAAGTCCAACTATTGTGCCTCATTTCATTTTCTCAGATATTTTATTATGTTAACACTTTCCTAGGTAAATACTTGATTTCCTTAGCTGAAAGAATTGGCAATGATTTAAATTCTTACTAAGTGCTTCTTTCTACATTTAATGTAATTATAGTAACAGTTCACTAATAGATACTCTACCATTTCAACACATGTATTCTGGATCACCTAAAAATCTAAAATTTCATTTCCAGGTTGTCAATCTGCTCTTGAAGTCCTGTAGACTACAAAATATTAATTCTAAAGAAGATGTAAGAACACATTAAATTAAAAACTACTACTGCACTTTTGCTGAGCAATTCTCTCAGACAACTTTAAGTCTTCATGGTACAGGCCCATGAATGAGGTTTCAGATCATGGAATTCTTAAGACTTCTGCTGATGAACAATGCCACAGCCAGTTGGCAGCCACTAGTGGGGTTTGCCAAGGCTCAGAATTGCTCCAGTTCTGTTTAATATCCTTACTGATTATCCAGATGAGGGGATCAAGCGTACCCTCAGTAAGTTCACAGACAACACCATGTGGGGCAGTTGTGTTGATCTGCTGGAGGGTAGAAAAACTCTTCAGAGGGATCCGGACAGGGTGGTTTGATGTGCTGAGGCCAATGGAACAAGGTTCAATAAGGCAAAGTGCTGGTCATGCACTTGGTCACAACAACCCCAGGCAGTGCTACAGCTTTGGGGAAGAGTGGCTGGAAAGAAGCCCAGTGGAAAAGGACCTGGGGGTGATGGTTGACAACCAGCTGAACATGAGCCAGTGTGTCCAGGTGGCACAGAAGGCCAATGGCATCCTGGTCTGTATCAGAAACAGTGTGGCCAGCAGGACCAGGGCAATGATCCTCCCCTGTACTCAGCACCGGTGAGGCCGCACCTTGATTACTGTGTTGAATATACAAAAAAAATATATAAAAACCTTATCCATGTACCATTTTATTCCTAGGGTTAACAATCCTATTGGTTAACAATCCTATCATAACTACTCATTTCAGGGATTCTAGTAACTGCTTATCTTTTTGTATGTCAAGTTTCTTCTCTATCCAACCCATTTTTCTATATAGACATATTATACTCTCCAGGGCCAGCTCTTTGATTTTTCAGATCATTATTTCAGTATTATACACCACTGAAGGGCAAAGGACAGCATTACTCTTACATCTCTTTCATAATTATAAGAGCTATTAATTTCTAATGTAAACATAAGGAATTCTAAGAATCAGAATAAAGGCTAAGCCTCAGCTACTAAGGAAAAAAAATCAACCATTCATTCTGATCATTCATTGTCTTCTTCTAATAAACACTACCCCTTCTCTAGCTAGTGTTACAGGAATTACTTCTCTGGCTGCTGTAAAACCTGTCACATCAGCAAGACTGTTCACACTGTGTTGTAGTATTTCTACTGTTTAACTAACATACACGCACAAATTTTTTGTCTGATTTCGATTTCTTTAATTTATAAAATTAATTTATTTTCTTACCTCCAGTTCCTTTCTTGGAGGAGAGGATTTCCACTGAGTAACAAGTCCTTCAGTTTATGACAGCCACTTAACCATGTAAGGACATCTTTAAGGTCTGTGTTATAGTAGGAAAGAAAACTAAACATAAATTTGAATGCAGAACTATATTATTTCTCATAAAATCTTATAAGAAACTAAAAGGTACCCATACCAAGAAGTCCTACAAAAAATACTGTTATCTACACAATACAGTTATAATTAATAACTATAACATGCATGTTTGGAAAATATGTATATATTTTCTGTATAAATGTCTCATAAATACATGTGAACAGTCCCATTAAAACCGTTTATAATTAACTAAGAAATTCTTTAGATGGTGCTTTTTACACAACCCACCTGACAAGCAGTTATTTTTGATATCCAGCTTTTCCAAAGATACAAATGAATTTAAAGGCACAAGCTCAGTTAATCTAAGAACAAAACAGAAAAAGATTTTTTTTTCATTAAATAAAAGAGCAGTTCATAAACAGGAATGCATCATAATCTTTTATAGTTATGATAATTTACTTATTTACAGAAGAAAATGCTCATTTAGCTATCCAAGGTGCTAGAACTGATTACTGAAATTTTATCTTGAAAGTATTTCTCAGTCTTCTCAGTAACTAATTTTTTAATATTTTCTGATTAACGTTTTGTTTTACCTGGCACATATTTCATTCTCTTTTATTGCATTTAGTGTTGAAGATCTGAAGTCTTGCAAAACTTAGACAACTCGATTGGCTTTTCTTTAGGCTCCGTAACTAGAATGGAACTAACAGAAGGTCCTGATTATGGAGAAATAAAATCTCCTTGTCTTCCTTTCTCTTCCTTCATTTCTTATTGCTCAAACTTTTTATCAGTTTGCTTCTCTTCTCCACTCAGTACATTATTTCCTAGATCCTGAAACTAACAAAATTGTTGCCACAGTTGTATTTTTTAACAGGTCAAGCTGCACTGTCCTGTAACACATTTTTAGTCCTTTCTCACTTACTTCTTCTGTAAGATGGTGTGAAATAGGTGCTAGTTATACAGACAGTTATGGAATTGCTCTTCTTGTGTTATCAGAGCTTTTCTTGTGTAATACAGCAGCAAAGCTGTACTAAAGACAGGAAAAAATTCTTATTTGTAGTATTGAAGAGTAAATGTAAAGAGCTGACATTTATCTATATAAAGGATTTAGGACTATGAGATATCTATGATCACTATTACTAAACAAGGAATTCCCAGTGTCATTCAAGTTTCTTTACTAAGAAACTTATATTTGTGCAAGAATGTTGAATGATTCATTCAGCTGCCAGGCTATTGCCAAATATTACTATTCAGATTAAAGTTTATTTTGATTTATGTTAAATATGAAAGAGGGAGGTGAAGTTAAAATCAAGACGCAAGAAACCTCAACCATCAACTAAAACTAGAGTGTTTATGTATAAGAACACACTACATCAACTGCATCTTTTTTAAAGAAATATATGTTTAGGTAACATGTTTCATACCTGTAAGGACAAGGCCCTAGCATAAAGAAAGGTAACAGAAATGGCAATGCATGTGATCAGTTTGTGAATGCTAATTTTCACAGAAAGTGGTATTTTCTAAGGGTGTAGTGCCTTTGAAAAGTAAAAGTCAGAATTCTTTTTGTCAGAAACATGATCCTCCAAAAAAAAAAATGAAACCCACTCACTCCAAAAACTTAAAATTGTTCAGAGACAAAAATACGAATTAGTTGCTGAAATGTTGTGTTTCCAGAACAGGCTTTATAGCTGAAAGGCAACTGAATTTTATTCTGGTAAACTGGTTATGGACCAAATGTTGGTTGTAGATTCTTTAATCTTACTGCAACTATAACCAAATGCAAAACAGAAAAAAGAATAATTTCCACATTCACTTGACAAGTATTTCTATATGATGACATAACATTTTAGGAGTAAATTCAGAGAAACAGATATAAAGACATTTGTGTACATGTCACTATACTTGTATTTCTTTCTCAAACAACATTTGTAAATTTGTCCAGGTTCTAATCCTACTTAGTTCTATTACCTTACTGGCATTGAAGTTTTCCATGGTATGAAATAATATGAAGAAGTATTAACAACTCTAAAAAGCAAAAAAGCCTTATAATAGATCTGTACATAGTGCTACAAATTTTCACAATCGGTCAACAGTACATAAATACCTTTAACATTTGACACAAACATAATCACAGATATTATTGGCTTAACAGTATGGCTGCAAAAACTGAAAATCCATGACTCAGATTATAGATTCACATATTGAGAAATATCTAGGAAAATAAATGTCATATCTTGCATAAGGGACAAAAGATAATGCAGGGGGGTTTTATTCATAGTGAGTTCTCTGGATCTTTATCAGTATATGCTGTGGTGAATTAGAAATTGTCTACTGGACTGTCCTTGCCTGCCGGTGGCATTAGGAGAGTTAAAACGTTTCCCTGTCATTCTATAGCTTTCCCTTTACTGACATTCTTTGTTAATTTTTTTCCTAAGAAAATTCAAACCAGAAAGACAAAGGACATTACTGAAAACTTAATACTACTTGACCTTGTCACATTAGCCCTGGGCATAAGACAGATATAAATTACAAAGAAGACACAAAAGTAAAAGATATTCACGAAAAAGTAAGCTATAGCTTCCTCTTTCTGCTCCCATTTAAGGCTCTAGCAGAACAGGTCACAGTCACATAAACTACATAAACTCTATGTCAGAAAACAAGATTTAAGAATAATTTCAGGTATGCATCAGAGAAAATAAAAGATTTCTTTTCTGAACACAAAGGAGTTGCTGTGCAAAATGGTCTAAATCCTGCTGTGCATCAGCTTTTCCCTAGAAAAATTATCATTAATGTTAATAAGCAGTTAGCAGGAAGGAGGGCAAAATAATTAAAATAAATGTATTTTAATCTAGACCTTTAAGTAAAGCCCATAGTTTTTTTTCATTCTTTAAATTAAAAGCAGTTTAGGCTGCAATATTCACTATATTTATGAGTCGCAATCACATAGAATATAGGAAATCTGTCAGTTAGCTGCTTGCTTCTTGAATACTCTAGTAGGCAGTACTTCAGGTGTATTACCCATGAGGCCACATACTTGGAGATAAACTTATCACCAGCAAAGAATTACTGGGAAAAATATATATAGATATATATATATAAAACCCCAGAATGATATACTAGCTTTTCCATGACTGTCTTACTTCGACATCCAATGACATTTACATTTATTATAACAACTCTGGAAAAGTGGTCAAATTCTCAAAACATCATGGCTTGCAATCACAGTGAGTTCATCTCTTACATCTGAGAAATTAGGTTAAAAACACAGATTCCATATATATTTAATTAGAGAGAACAATATGTGCTAAGAATGAACTGAACTGACTTTTTAGCATTTCTAACATAAGTATTTTAGAAAGAGGATGCATCTAGTTGCAAAAACATGAGAGCAACATGTCTCCAACAAATTTAATTCTGGCTGAACTAGTTTCCCCCCACAAAGAGGAATTTTTGCAGATGAATGCATTTTTTTAAGATTAATTTTTTATCTATTTCACTTAGGTTATCTTAATGAAAAGCAAGAGATAGCAAAAAAAGAACTTTGTCACATTAATGCCACAATAATACAGAAACGTTGAGGGATTTTGCATATTTTGAAGCTGAAAAAAAAAAGGCTACCTGAACAGCACATTGATTTAGTGTCCCACTCTAAAACTTTTAAACAAAAAAGACATTAATAAGCAAGCTACATAACTAAGTGGGTTACATGCAAATATAAATGCCACATGAAGTTTTAACACGTATTAAATATTCATTAATTTTAGTCACAGGGACAAGATTTTTCTCTTCTACACCTAAATCTTTATCTACAACAGAAGAATAAAGAAAATGTACCTTTTTAAAACTAAATTTAACAGTTGCATTCTCCAGCTGCTATAAAACAGAGCCAAGGATCTTCATAGTCCCAATTCTGCAGTAACCATGTCAAAAGGATATTCAACGTCTTTGACCCATTGCAAATTGGTCAGGAATATGCTTTGTATGTGAAAGCCACAAGAAAACAATAAAAGCAGCAGTCGTGAAATAGCTGTCATTTTTATATTTGAAGGAGTTATCACTACCTGTTATAAATGTTTATGAGATTGTAGGTTTAAAACAATTAATAACTGAAGTTTTATCTTTGACAATTTCTGGTTTATAATGCAGACAGGGCATCTGAGGAATAAAGTCCTGTAAACTAGTGTAAGAATTTTCTTTTCACAGTACTTAATTTTTAGAAAGAATACACAGCATTACCATTATATGGGCTTCCTGCAAACAGTAAAAAGGAAATGGCACTCAGTGCACACTTGGAAAAAAATCACAAAATTGCACTAGCTGTAGGATGAAAGAAAAGAAACAGCTTTTATTTCAACAGCTTACTCCATGACATTCACTGTTTCTATAGAACATCAAGTTACTTATGGTACAGCACACACATATGGAGCTGCTTATGAGTGTACATAAAGTGAGTGTACCAGAGCAGGCTACTGAAATGCCAGGAATTTTGAGGCTTTTAATATGAATTTAAGGCTATCTTGTCCTGTTTGTCACAAAGATTTGAGGTAAGGTATAAAATACATCAAGGAAAGAAAGGGAACT
Source organism: Acropternis orthonyx (assembly GCA_035583155.1). Taxonomy (NCBI): domain Eukaryota; kingdom Metazoa; phylum Chordata; class Aves; order Passeriformes; family Rhinocryptidae; genus Acropternis; species Acropternis orthonyx. The sequence continues at coordinate 40,995,544 of JAWWEU010000040.1, read as the reverse complement.
GCTTGGGGAGGAGAGGCGTATGTATTTTCAGCACATCCAGCCTGTTGATGCAAAAATAAGTGCTTTCTCTCAGTCCAGCAGAAGAAACTCAGCAGATCAAACACTTCATCTTGGCTTGGCTACTGGAAAACTGAGCAAGCATTATAATGGACTTTAAAAACTGCAAGAACATGGGAGAGGCAAATGACTTAAGGCACACCTACATTGCCAGTCAAGCACAACCTAGATCCAGAGGCGGCATTCAAGCTAAGCCTGAGATCATGCTCACAAGTCCCTGGCAGGTCCATGAGGTCTCCAAGGAGTTTTGCAAACACCTTATTACTGGGATTACTAGGATAGCTATGCTGGAGGAAGAGATAGAAACTACAGATATAGAGCCATATTATTGTGTGTTCCACAAAAAACATAAATAGGACAAGGGGTGGGGGGGGAAGCAAAGAACATGAATTAAATCAGTAAGTGTGATTCAAAATCTACTTTTAACAAATAATGCTCTTGTTAATCACAGGCTGGAAGCACCTTCTCCAAACTCCAAAAGAATTACTGAGAGAAAAAAATCCAAAACCCTAAAAGCCTAGGCAGAAACCTGAAGATTAGATTCTGTAGATATTATATTTACATGTGAAAGTCTACATAAATAGTACTTCACTAGAGATGATATTAAGATGATTGGAAGAGTTATATAAAAATATTAGTTGTATATACTTAAGTAATATTCATTTTCTGTGAAGGACATTCCTTATAAGAACAGGACTCACTTTTACAGATCTTTTCTCCCACAGGCTCTCAGATGCAATTGGCTCTGCTGAACTACATGTCACATAGGATGGGATTGATCTGTTTAAATGCACACACCTACATATGACCTGGTCATTTTGTCTCTGTTAAGAGACAATGAAAATGAATAGGCACTTATAGGGTATGATTACTCTCATGTTGTAAATTACAACACATTGCAAATTACAATAAATGTTTCATAATTTTTTTTAGCAGAATTTAAATTGAGAAAAGGGGATGGGAAAAATAAAAATGTTGACTCTGGATATCTGGTCATTCAAACTCTAAAGATGTAACTATTAGCTTAGAAAACAAACGGAAAGCTAATTAGAGAATACTTGAGTGCATGACCTAGTTTTAAGCCCCTTGTCTTGATCCTTCTTTATTTTATACCTTTCAAAATGAACTACAAGAGTGGAAAATTAAAGCAAATATACTTGCTTTGAAGGGCATTAACATATGAATGTAAAATAAAAAACATTCATATTTGTCCTTTCTCACTCCAGTACTTGCACTTAGCCTGCAAAGTCTGTTTTGAATAAGCTAGCTGTGAAATAGGAAGTTTGACAGACATACTCTAGAAACAATTGTTAAAGAAATAAAAGAAAAACAACCCATGGTTTTATCAGTACCACAATGCTCCAAAATTATTTTCACACAACATCTTAAAGAAAAAAATTAATTTAATAGTTAATGCTGGTTCAAGTTTTCTTAGAGCTAGCCAATATAATTACATGCCAACCATGCATTTTCAAAGAATATTGCAAAGAGAGAGAAATTTCAGCCATACTGAGAATAATAATTTTCGGATAAGTGTTATGTTAATAAACTCCTCTCTGTCAATTTTGTAAGTAGGTTTCTTGCTTACCTATTCTGAGACAGAAAAAGAATCCGCAGTAGAGGCAACCAGTATGAAGAAAGCATTCTCACAGCAGAAATGCTATTGTCATCTAAATATAGTTCTCTTAGAAGAACATGATTTTCCAATCTTGGAAGCTAAACAGAAAAGAGATTATTATTTAAAATTAATATAAATCAGGGAAACAACAATGGAATGCTTACCAGATGCTTTTCAGAAATCATTACTGAATACAAGCAAACTTCACATTCTGGATATATATATAATTTCCTTATTACGTATGTACCAGTTGTCACACAAAGTCTCTATATATCAGGTGATAAGTACTTTTTAATATCTTCTACCAAGTTTGAATAGTCATTATAAATTAATTTAAAAAAAATTCAAGAGCCCAAGAGGTCTTACAATTTCATTCATGAAGTTATTTGCTGCCTATTGATAATACTTTTCCTCTTTCGAATTCCTAAGAGTATAATTGTCAGTAAATATGATTAAGCATAGAGTCAGGAAACAATTTTCCTACTTTAAATGCTGAGGCACAAATTTCAAGTTTTGGAGAATCAACATTCATCAAATCAGCCTGATTATTATTGGGCTGATAATAATGATATTATTATTACGTGTAAGCAATGATAATAAGTAATTACTTACATGTAATGATGATGACATCATTATTATCAGTCCAATATAATTATCTTCTTGACATAACATTATATATCAGTAATGATAATAGTATTTTATTACATTTTAAACAAAAATCAGAATCATAGAGTAAAAACTGAAGAGTAGATGCTACAAATGAAGGAGGAACCATAATTACCAAGGGGCTGATTTTTCTGGGACTTAAGAGTAAGAAAATACTTAACTGTTAGCCATTTGTATACCTGAAAAATTTCCCTCTAAGAAGGGAGAAAATAAAAAGGTTGCCTAAAAGCATGAAACATCCCCCACTAATCAAATAATATATGATCAGAATGCTGAAAAATATGACTGTTAACAAAGATGTATGTACAAGAGCCACTAAAATCAAAGCTTTTACCTCCTGGAGATTATTGCCTTGCAACTTCAGAACTTGAAGTAGGCCACAATTCTCAATGTCTTCAACTTGTGTGAGATGATTAAAAGAGCAGTCTAGGTGAATGAGAGTAGGTACCTGACAAAGACCTTTTGTGCTGATTAACTGATTATGGTCGACAACTAATTGCTGAAGATTTTTCAATGACTCCAGACCACCTGAAAATTAAAGATTTAAGCTACAATGAAATAAAAATATCTTTCAAGTACTAAAAAAAACCTTTGAACTTTCTGTATATTTATATTATCTGTAGTAACAATGAATATCAGTTCTCTGAAATATATAATGCTTACAGTTTGCAAATTTCTGATCCTGTTAATAATAACAGATCATAATCTCTTTTGTACTTCTGTTGGATGAGAATATTCTTTTAGTGATAAACTGTATTTACTATGCTTTAACCACTTTATAACTGTTCTGAAATCTGTGAATACTATCAGCCCTCTCAAAATCATCCATCAGAATGAAAACATGATGCTTAAAAGTTCATTTTCATTATTTCATTTTTTAAAGGTGGGGTTTTTTTTAATGTATCAGCAAGGTTAGAAAAAAGTTATGCTAACATTTGTTCCAGCACTGCCTCTATTATTAAAGTTCATCTTGTTTAAGGAATTACGTCATAAAATATTTTTAATTAAGAAATTTATAAAGAAAATTTAGTGCCTTTAAAGCTATACTACTACAGCCATTACACTCTCAACAAATTTACTCTTGCTGTTGAAAAGCAAGGTGTGTGATCTCTACTAAAAAAAAAAAAAAAAAAAAAAAGGAAAAGGTTCCCATCAACATCTGTTTCTTTCACAAAATGTTACCCAAATCATCCTCCTGCAACAACAAAAATCACACTGTCTTTCCATGGTCTCATACATGCCAGATATTCTGCAATGGCACTGATGCATCTGACTTGTTAGAGGTCCAAGGAGCTTTTCTACATCTCTGTAGTAAAACTGCTTTGAAGGGACACCCTTTACAAAATGTATCTAAAAGTAGGAATTTCTGATTTTACTTTTCCTTCATGTATTCAACACAGGATTATTTGAAGGAATACTTTGTCTCATCTTTATCTCACCCAAAACTTCCCAAGCTCCCAAAAGGCAGTTGGGTGAGCTTTACAGAAATGAATTTCTTTGTGATTGTCCTCTGAAAACAAACTGGACTGTGAAACCAGAGATCAGTTTGCACCACAGAGTATTGGGAATACAGAATGAAAAAAAAAAAGACAAGTTAAAAACTGAAGTAAGAACTAAATACCAAAACTAGCAGGAACTTCTATAAATCTCAAATATAGGCCTTCAGATCATTTTAGTGCAAAAATGAAAAGCATCTCATAAAAAGAATACAATTGTCTGATATTAAAGTGATATCATCCTAAATATAACAAAAATGTCCCACAGTGTAACTTTGAAACTCTGCTTTAGGAAATAAATATACAAAACTTTAATTATTCTGAAATCATTTTAAACATGCCCATGACATCCTATCCTGACTGCAAGATCCTGGTCTGTATTTTTCTTTTCTACTTGTTTAAAAATAAGGAAGCAGCACCATCTAGTGGTTTCAAAACACTTTTGTTTCAGTGTGCTAACAGCTCCCAAGACTTCCCATAGGAGCAGTCCTTAAATCTCCACTTTTCAGTTACCAGCATAACAGTACTGGACACTTTAAAAGCACTGAATGAGTCTGGAGTGGGACAGAGAGGAGAGACTGCACATACAGTAGGAAAAGGCAAGGAGGTAACACAGGATCTGGGAATTTCCTATTCTGCATGAGGCACAAAGCACCTATTTTACATCTCCTTCTCCTCATCCTAGTGTCATTCAGAACAGATATGCCAAGGCTACATACAATAAGATCACAATCTATTCTGGAATTATCAAACATAGTCCAACAAAAACATGCAGAAGAGAGAATAATGTAATACAAACAGATGGTATTTTAATGGGGTTTTTTTGCCCACATGCAGAGTTAAATATAAGCATGAAGGTCTTTTGCACATTTCCAGAAGATATTGTCTGTTTTACATCGGATGCAACAAATAACAGCTGTAGCAGTGTATGGGAAAAGCATTTTGTTGACAAACATGGTTTCAGAAAGATTTGAGAGAACCTTTATGTAAGGAGCTCTTAACAATGTGCAAAGTGCAGCTGGAGTCTGTTCGCTAGGGACTCCATCTTGGGTACTGATGCTGTTCTGAAGTCACTTCTATGTATGACAAAGGTGAATGATAAAAGTGAAAGCTGACAGTGAACACAAATATGAAAAAACCCAAATAATAAACCTTAAACAACAAAACCAAAACTTAAAGGTCTCTGGTAAAAAAAGAAATAAATCCTCTTTCTGATGTCATAAAAAAAGTAGATCTAAAGCAGAATTTATGATTTATCCATGGTTATACATTGCTATTCTTCCAGCTGCCAGGATTTTAGGCAACATGCTAAGGCAATATAGACACCCTATGGAAGCGTATTCAATGATGCCAGTCAAAATGCTACTTTTTGCGTAAGAAGATTTTTAAAAAAGGTTCACCTTCCAAATACAAACATATGTACTGAACTTCAGTGTATTACTGTCACAATTACTTAATTTGTGATCATGCATTCTTAAGTGGAAAAGCGTAATTGAGAATATTCTCTTAGTGCTATTTTTAAGGGTTTTCTGGCAACTCTAATTTTTCCCCTATTGATGCTATTTTTCAAAGACAGGAGAAAAAAAATAAAAAGAGAACCTAAAGAATCATATTATGCTAAAAGTTTCCTACAGTAAGTTATTTAAACTTAGGTATTACAAACTTCAATAAGTCTTACTGCATGGTACTGCAGCTTCCAAAATTGTTAAGGGACATCCTGCAAGATTTACAGATGGGAGGGATATGCTAACTTCTTAAAATGCATAAATCCATTTTTGTGTAGTCTATGCAACTATTCACAACCAGTAGGTTATTGTATGAAATAAATCCTGTATTATCTGTTTTAAATAAACATCCTCAAAGCAATGCTGGAGAGGAGAAAAACAGATTCCAAGATGATTTTTGTGAACATTTATTTACCCATTTAAGTTTATTAGAGACTCGATAGCTGTAGCAGCGCACTGTACAAAAGAGAAAGTATGAGAGGAATTTAGTCCACTTGGCCTGTACAAAGACACTACACTCCACACAGATGCCACATTCTTAAATGTCATCCACTAATACTACATCTTTCTTACAGTACTCTTACAGACATTTATATCGAATGAGATAAATCTGAATTGGAATCTTATCAAGCAATATTTGCCACATGGATACAGATGAATATTTTTAAGCTTTTTTTTTTTTTTTTTTACTTCATTAGGGTACTGATATACTTTTACAGTAAACACTGATATCCCAGCACTTTTATTCTTAGATATCTTCATGAATATTAACATTTGCAAGTATTAGCAAAAAATATAGAAAATACCAACAGTAAAGGCTCTACATCTACAGATTTTTTTTAAGCTTTCCCATTTCCTGTTTTCTTTGCCCTTGAATTATCACAGAATAGCATTATCCATGTTCAGAGTGTTTCAATCTTTTTTTTTTTTTAACAGTGGAAACTATTTCTTTATATAAATGCCTTATGTGAATGTGTTTCATCTATAAGCTTAATAATTGTTTTAAATGATTTTCCTGCTGTCCAGAAGAGTCAGACAAGATGACTGCTATGTAACTACTTACTGTATCAGTCAGGAACACACTGGAATTCTATGCAGTTGCAAGAATAGGCCTTACATTCATTATGTCTGTAGACAAACTGAACTTGGACTACTTGCATATTCCAACTGAGTTGGTGCAGGTAATATTAGTGGCCCTTCCAGAAAGATTTTAATTCTCCTTGGCTGACAACAGTTATATGACCCAGTAGATGGAATACATGACAAGAGCTAAGCCATACTCCAAAAAAATGTGACGTTGAGCATGCTTTAAAATGCAGGTTTTTTCTGCCTCCTCACTCTCCCCAGGCTTAGAAGCTGACTGACTCTGAATCCAAGGGGAGTATAATTCTGAATATAAACTGCATAAATATTGTTATACAAATTGGAATAATTTCCTTACCAATTCGAGTGATTCTATTGTTGGAAAGCTCAAGATTTTGGAGATTTTTGCAGCCATCTAAGCCACAAACTGATGAAAGATCATTCTTATTAAGAATGAGAATACAGAGATTTTCTAGATTTTCACAGTCAATTATCTGAATGTTGTTCTCCTGCAATAAAAGAAAATCAGCATATTAAATAACATCTGAAGTGAAATAGCAGTAAAAATACGGCAGACTGACATCATTGCTTATCTTCATCCTAAACTTCTACCTAGGAGTAAGGGCATCTTTTTTTTTCCATTAGGAAAATAAAACAATGAGTCATAAAAACTGCCTTTTGTGTCCTGTTGGAATAGCACAAAAATATATCTTGAACTTCATTCTGGTCCTGAAAATGCCCAGAAGTTAAACCAGAAAGTGTAAGACGTTAACGACAGAATCATCTCTTTTCCATATATGGTTTCCTAGCTTCCCAAATCATAGGAGACTGAACTAAAAACTGCAAAGAAAGCATCATATTTACTAGACACTAGTGAAGACCACTATAATTTTGCTGGAATCCTATCTACTATTAGTGAAAGTCTGCATGAATCAAAGAGACTGAGGTAATGGAGATGTATCACTGTGCCATTCTAATGCTAACCCTGGATGGATATTTCCTTAGTACAGGTCGACTAACTTGCAGCATGTAGTTTTTTTGTTATGTGCACTGTAAATCTGCTAGTATAACTTTGTTCACACTTGGGAGTATTTGGTTGATATTCCTATGCTTTTAAGGCACTAAAAGTTATATATTCAGTTGGACACAACTATATAAACAACTAAGCATCAAACCTGGCAGTTCTGCCCATGTTACAATAAAGAATCAAATATCCTTGGTACCTCCACATTGATGTACTTTAGGTCTTTGCAGCAACTTAATCCTTCCAGTGCAACTAGTCCACAGCGCCTCAGAGTCAAAACTTGAAGATTTGAACACTCAGATAATGTTGAGAGTCTACAAGCTGGCAAATCTTCAAGCGTAAGTGTTGTAACCTAGATGCATTTATTGATAAGTAAAATTAATGTTTTGTATATTGAACATTCATTGTACAATGTCACATGATGGTAATTTTCTTTATGATGAAAATGAAACAAAACTACAACCTACTAATGTTTTAGAAAATGCAAGCAACTAATGGTAATCTTTTCATGTAGAAAAGGATGGAAGTGGTGGGTTTGATCTGTTGAATGGGAGAAGTTAGTAAGAAAACAAGTATCACAATATCATAAATAATAAATAAATAACGAGTGTAAAAGAACAGACAAAAATAGTTCAGATTAGAAGTGTGTATAGTCTAGTATGTCATCTCAGTGGATAGCAAGATGAGAGTGCAGAGCAAGTATACAGTGATAAGTTAGTAAGTGGTAAGAAAAACAAGTCCTGGGAACACCATCTATACACTGATTGGTAATGTCTCGCTTTTAGAAGAGACTAGCCCTCTCAAATCTTTGAAGGCGCTAGTAGAGCAGGGGCTGAAATATGGGCCTTCAAAGGCAAAACCTTGTTAATTTAGCAGACAATAGGAGCTCTTGCCTTTCACATGCTTAAGATAACTATCAGTCATTAGAAGACTAATATGCCAGTTTGCTCTTTGACACACAGGAATTCAAAAACCATTGTCATCACCCTTATTCTGCACTTAGGCATAGGAGTTCTTACCAGATCTATATCCTGATGAATAATAACCTCCTTTTCTTCCAAAACAGCCTTCTGACATACAAAAGAAAAACGACAGTATGGCTTCCCAGTATATTCTAAGTCTTCCATATAGTTACCTGCTGCAAGGTATTCCAAGGCCCACTCTGAATTATATTTTCTGTACTTAATGGAGGCATCTTGCTAACTGAACTTTTCCTTGATCGTTTTTTAATAGTTGCTTGCTTTCTTTGATTTTCTTCATATATTTTAGACCAAGATTTACATGTGTTCATCCAGTTTATTCTCTTCTTTTCAATATCACCAGGAAAAATTAGTTTACGGCAAGACTCTGTTACATCTTTAATTCTGTCCCAGGTGTCTCTGCCTTCCTCATTAGCACTTTCCATTAGAAACACAGTTTTCTTCATTGCTTCATATTGACAATATTGATCTTTAACTTCTTTATTACTAGCATTTGTTTGGACATATGGTGGACTGCTGCATATGCTACTTGCCTTATTTTCTACCATGTCATTAGCTGCAAAGTTAAGAGATTCATCCTTTGAAGTAGGACTATTTGGAGATTCATCCTTTGAAGGACTGTTTGGAGCTTCCTTAAGATATCCAGTTTGTGAGTAATTTTCTTCTACTTGTGTTAGTGAATTCATGTATGTGTTCTCATTACTTGCCTGAGAAGAGTGCTCCTTCTCAGAGCCTAGCATACTTGGTGTCAAATTTCTTTCTGCTGGAATCATCGAACTATTTGCTTCATTTATCGTTTCAACATTTTTTTCTTTTTGTTCCTCTTCTTCCTTATTTAGTTTCTTCTTCTGTTCTCTTATTACTTTCGTATTTTCTGTCTGATTATCATTTTTTATTTTTTCCTTGTTATTTTCTCCATTTTCACTCATCACAGCTTTTGTTCTTTTTTCTTCTAGCTTTCTTTGTTCTTCTCTTTTTATTTGAAGTTGTTTTTCTCTTTCCAGTCTCAGGCTTTCTTTCTTTTTTTCATATTCTTCAAGCCTCCTGACCTGTTCCAAATATTCTTGTCTTTCAGGTTCTTGTCTCTTTTTTCCCTCTTCTCTTTTTAGCCTGTTTTCTTCCATTTGCTTCTTCAGTTTTTCCTCTTTTTCTTTCACTTCTCTCTCTATTTCTTCTAGTATTTTCTGCTTCTTTCTCATTTCGTATTTCCACTCTTTTAAAATGGGAGCATATTTTTTATGGACTAAATATGCTCTAAACCTAGCTTGAATTTTCACAGCGGCTATGTTCTGTTTTTCAGCCAGTTGTTGTCTTTCTTTTGCTTTCTGCTCTTCCAAAGCCTTTTTCTCCTCTTCCATTTGCAACTGTAGCTTCATGATCAATTCCTAGGCCAAAACAATTAGAACAGACCTCAGCGACTTGTAAAATGGGACAAGTGTTGGTCCATATTTATCATTAATAAACAGAATCTGCTATATTAACTGGCCCAGGATAACATTTATTCTCAAATATATGATAGCAATCTCACAGAATTTTGACAAAAGCTCATTGTAACCTTACCTCATGTTGCATCATTTTGTCTTGCCAAGTTTTTTTTTCTTTCTGTAGCTCATCTTCTATTGCAGCTTGGCATTTCTGCACAACAAATTAACATAAATCAATATTGTACAAAATCTGAAACAACACAAAACACCCTTTCTCAAATCTCACCCATCTTCTTGACTTCCCAACAGTCCACTTTTGTGAATGCCTGAATTTAAATGAGAAACTCAGATGTGTTTGGATCAAAATAAACAACAGCACACTTGCATAAGTAATGCAGATTTGGTAATGTACTGAGACATGCATACCTTCAGTCAGCATCTTGGTACTGACCCAAAAAACTGCCACCTTTCTTTCCAAATTCTGTACTAGACGAAAACTACACTTAGGAAACCATTCAAAGTGCAGGCAGATAATAGAAACATATCTATGTTCTATATGAACAGTCTCCCTTTAATTGCACTGGTATGTACTGATAACATCAACATCTTCCAAATGGCAATTTTTTTCAGGAAAGCTAAAGCATTAAGTCTCATAGGTTTCTAAGCGCTGTTTTTCATAGATATTCAGAAGCATGCTGTTCAGACAACAGGAGACTAGACATCTAGATCCTATCTTGTCTCCATCTCTCACCTCCAAAAAGAGTGTTCTGCCAGCAGGAATATCGAAGTGTGTAAATGCAGCCATGTCCCTCTTGGTCTAGAGAAAGAAAGCTATTCTACATCCAAAAATTATTTGTGACATCAAAGAGCCAAGAAGGCCTATCAGTTTTGTGGTCTGTTGAAAAGAGAGTTATAGTGGACACTTGAACTGGCTTTCAGAGGGCAAAGGTCTTTTTGCTTACTAAGCCCTTCCCTAATTTTGGGGACTTGAATTACCTTGTTGGGACCAAGGTGCCTAGCTCTTCAGAAAGCCACAAATTAGTTACCTGAAAATGTAGTGTTAATGTGCCTCTCAAAACACAATTACTTGGGCTAAATAATCAAATACTGTGGCCTCACTAGTATAATATCTGAGAATTACATTTCTTCATATTCTTAAGCACTTTTGTGGAGAGCTATCAAATTTTATCCTTCAGTATGCACCACACACTATAGCAAAACATGACTAGATATTCTGAGAATGCAACCAGTCACCATGTGGTATCATGTTCTGTTGTGGCAGAACTCAGTAGATAAAGCCTGAGTCAGTTTCCCAGATAAAGACAAGAAAAGGAAGTACTGTTAACTTTTACCTGCATGAAGCACTGCACCAGCATTGCTGAACTGAGTGATTTTGGTTCCGATTAGTTAAGATTTTACATCTAAATGTGAAACTGAGGTGGGAGGTCCAAAGCAGGTAAGTATTCTCTATTAAAGCACAATGACCATTTTTCATTTGTGATTAATTCAGCACAACTCTTATTTCCGGTACTTTGGCTGTTGTCATACTATGAAAACTTTGCAAGGGCAAAACTTACAGAATAATTTCACATTTAGCATAACAAATTCATTTGCTGTTGATCACAGCAGTAAACACATAAAAACCAATGGATTATACTTAAATATGTCTTACAAATCACTTTGGTAACACAAGTAGACAGAGTTTCGAACAGTCACACAGTTTGGGATAGTACTCTTTTTCACATTAGGTCTTGAATTCAGATAATCTAGATGGGAATGAATTGGATTCAATAACATTAATTACCTTATGAAGAAGGTCTAACTTTATTCTTTCAGCCTCAAATTGCTCCAGGTGCCGCACCCTTCTTGTGTGTTCCTCTTCACTCTGTTTTTCCCGTAATTCTCTCTCAACCTTCCACTTTTTTCTCTTCTCAACTTCAAGCTCAAATTCCTCTCTACACTTTTCTTCTATTTCACGATGAGTAAGGCTTATGCTCATTTCAAGATCAGCTATGAATTTGTAATCAGCCAAGCAAACCTTTTATTTAATTTTCTAATAATCATTAGGGGACATTAAAGAGTCTTAAAATATTTGACAAGGAAAGGATTCAGCACTAATACAGCCAGAAATATAGAGCCCCAAGGAAATCAGAACCACAGTGTGAGTCCTTTGTGCAAGAAATGTCTTCCTTCACACACTTACTAACTGCAAGTATTATATTAACAACGTATATTACAGAATGACACAAGATGTCATTTGTGGATATTAGTGGAGGGTTTACAACTCATGCACTCCATCTCAACTCATCCAATCTGGTTTACAACTTGTATCAATAATTATTTTAATTGGTTTTTGGGTGGTACTTTTTTATACAAATTCCTATAATGATGTTATCATCCTGAAATGAGGTAAAAGCACAGGTGTTTACTTATGCCCAATTCATCATTACCAAGCCCTGCTGTATACTGTAATGTTCAATTCTTTAAAAAGAATGTTATAATACTTATGAAAACAGAAAATCAGGAAATAGTGATATGATGCTAAAGATCAACTCAAGCAAATGACTAATATCTGCTTACCTGGGAGGAAGTGGTCATCAGTGACCAGTTCATCACCGGTGGACCGACTATAACTAGATGTTGTAGTAATCTGCAAGTCTTCATTTTCAATTTCAAACAGTAACTAATATAGTTTAATATTGTTATTAAAAAATAAGGAAAAAAAATTAAAAGCAGAGCATTATAAAAATCTTCCAAAACAAGGATAAGCTTTTCATCATATGAGAAGTAAAATCATATGAAACTTACTACTGACTGGAATCCTTACACATTGAATAATGTAAACATATCAGTCAAAATATTGTTATCTAAAGTAATAAATATTTTTTGTGTTTTTCCCAAAATACATAATATTTCTATGTGCTTTTTAAAATATATTTTACATTTTTACTTGGAAAAATGAATGTTTTGCATTTGGGATTTATTTTACTTTCTGTGGAACCAAGCACTATATTTATGCATTAATACTGTTATGCACATAGGGGAAGAACTAGTAACAGAGTAAATTTTAAAGAAGTCTATTTCAAAACAATACTATGGGCACAAAGATTGTTATATTTGTTTCATTGTTCTTTACTGGCAAGTAATCTATTCCTGCTCATTTATCATCCATTCATCACATGCTTGGGGCATATATTAATACTTGTAATGCAGCTGAAGTCACATGAAGTAATTGTGTTGTCCTAAACAATGGTCTTTTGAAAACAAAAAATCATGTTTGCAAGAGTGCTCACTAATAAAAGCCAGACAACAAATTAAAAGTGATTAAATTCAGTTTTATGTTTTTCTAAGAACTTCAGCAAGTTATTCAGTCAAATCCTATGAAAATATAGAATAACTCATCTTCATAATTCTTGATTTGTCTTTGAAAGGTACAGACATTACTATGTTTACATTTTCTATAAAATAATGGAGTATATGAGGAGAAAGATTAATAGTAGCACATCTTCCTGATCATCATAAAAAAATAAGATTAGAGAAGTTTAAAAGTGTTATCATGCTATTAGGATAAGATTCTGCAAATAATTAGCAATAAAGGATTATTCAGTTTTATTTAATTTTGTTGATTTTTGTGCTAAATATCTCAAGTACTGATATAGGGAATTTATTTTAAATTTTAAAGCTTATAGACATGGTGTCTATAGACAGCTGGTGTCCCACTTCTAAAGAGCTGTATCTACAAACTCATCTTAATACCTTGTGGATAGTCCAACAGAAACAAAACTGACCACATTTATAGGTCTCCTTAGAAGGTCACTACAGCAAGTGTAGGTGTTGCCTTACGATTTCATATATTTGTAGATTTTCATATAGCTATATAGTTTCTTCCATTCTGAAGCAGTTGCTAACAGCTTCTAACCTCTGTGATCAATTTCTGGATCTCTGTGTCATGGGAAACATAATAGCTGGAACACCTTGCCTGAAACTCATGTATTAAAACTAGGATAATAAGATATCATTTTAGTCAAAACAAGAAAGAAGGCCCAGAAACCTTGGAGAAGCTCCAAAAAGAAGACGTAATGCGAAGATGATGAAGATGATGAAGTACAAGTGGTCCTGAGACCTCTGACTCAAGTTCAGAGAAGGTGTGTTGGGGGGCGGATCTGGGGAATTTCTGGAGATGGACAATTATTAGATTGGATGTAACCTTTAAACAGGATAATTAAGTAGTGTTATAAAATTGGTAAGACCCCTATGCTAAAAAGGCAAAAACTCAGAGCTCAGCTGGTCTGGTGCTTGTCAGCTTGTCTCCAGTGCGTGTCCATGCACTGGGGGGGAGGCTCCTCCCCTTGCCCCATTGGCAAGCAATGAAGAACCTCAAGTCCTGCTTGAAGAACACAAGGACAGGATTGGGGAAAGGCACACCTCTCTCTGTATGCTTTCTATAGTTTGTGTCCCTAAAACCCTGTAAGTAAAGAACTCCTCTCTACCTTACCCAGATAATGTCTTGGAAAGTTTTTCCCTTGAATATCAGGCAACATAAGTCGTCCACTATAAAAATTGTATAAATAAAAAATACCTTTTCTTTAAATTGTTCTGGATCTTCATTTGATTCAAAGGCATGAAAAGAAACTACTCCATAAATGTCATCTAAAGAAAAAAGAAATATATAATTTAGTTCCCAGAGAGAAAAATCCCTCACCAGTGCTCAGTTTTGGTCTGTATTGCTTAGCTATTCAATTTGTTTATAGTAAAATAAAGTTGTTTTTTTTCCTTTCCTTCTCCCCCAGTTTTACTTAAATATATATAGGAATCATTTATCTACATTACAAGCAGCAAATATGTACAACAGAAATACACACAATGATACTGCAAGAATACAGGAATAGCAAATAAGAAGCATAGAATGCAACAGAACATTTTCTGTGTGGAAAAATACAGTAGAACTTGTATGAAACAGGTAAAAAAGTGACAAATAACTACAAAAACAATGAAAAAGAGTAAGATTGCACTACAAAAAAAGGATAAAAAGGAACATTCCTCAAATATCAAAATTTATAGACAATACTGAACTTCTGTTCACGAAGACTACTGCACTAATGGAACAGACAATGCCAGCTCTCTGGTGTATAAACCATGAGCTTGGCTTCAGTCACACAGTTGACAGCAATATTGTTCCCAATTACAAGGTCATTTCATTTAATGCTAAGCTTGGGCATCTCTCAAGACAGAGACTTTAAAATTATCTCCGGGGGGTCAACTGTATCTGAACTCTGACCTTCAGCACCTACTGATTTCATTTTAGGTTCTCATGAAGAGTCTGGTCCAGGCCCTGTTTCAGAGAGTGATCTTCCAACTTGCTTTCTTTAGCATTAGATGAATTTTTAGAAAAGTTCATATTCATACTCAGATATTAATCCTAGAAAACAGTATTGCATGGTTTCATTCCTAGATATTTTCAGAATGCACTCAGAAGCTGATGGAATAGGTTTCATGCTTGCTCTACCTAAAAATTTGCATTATTTTACTGATTGTTAGTCTAACTTCTGCTGGCAATATGAAGTGCACAAGCATTTTAATTGTGGTTCCTGCTTACTTGTAGTTTGTTCATCTTCTAAGTCTTGCAGTATAAGCTTTTCAGCATCTTGATTGCTGCACTTGATAAAGTTTAAATAGGAGAGAACCGATTCTGGTAAGACATCTGAAATCTAGAAAAACACGACCTTTAACATAAATTCTACCTTTCCATCTCATAGGTTTCACCAGAGGTAAATACTTGACATGGAAGAATAAAGATTCATTTTGGCTTCACCTATAATGTGTCGATGGGGATTTAATAGCAGTTGCCACCAAAATTTTCCCCATTTCCTATATTCTTTCCATTGTTGTACCACCCATTAAACAATTAATAATTCTAATTTTAATTACATTCTAATAAAATTTTAGTAATTTATCTTGGCCTATCTTCAGAAACATGTTTCAATTAACACTGTGTTTGTAAGAAATTAAGGAAAAGCATAAGACAAAAATGAAAAAATACCTACTATGTACAGAATCTTTTTCTTTAAAATGTTTAGACTCTTAAAAAAATAAATTAATTTAAAATTTACTAAGGTTTAAAGTATGCATGTAAATCCAATGCTTCAACTTTTTTCCTACATAGAAACCCTCATGCAAAAGACTATCTTTTACTGCAAGAACTTGCAAAAATGCACTGCCTTCTCTCAAATGTGCGAATTGCTGACATTCAGTATGTGAGTGCATAAACACCACTGATGCCTTCATCTATCTCTATGTCATATCAAACATGATTTATGGTCACATATGACCAATATTATCTACCCTATTAGCCTAGAAACAAATCCTTTTCCTGTAAGTCTGAAAGATTAAAATAGCTGAAAACGACACAAATAACTAATTGTATCTCAGAGTAAAATCATTCCTCAGAATAAGAAGTCATTCAAAAAGAGGACTTGAAGCATCCATTTATATGAAATTTGCATCTGAAAGTCTCATAAGGAATCTCATAAGGCAGTCTCTTGTAAGATTTAAATACGGGTTTCAATGAAGAATTATTGGCTTATTCATCCAGATTTAATCTACCTTTTTAGCTTCAATCAAATTTTCCAGTTTCAGAGGATTCTGAAACAGTATTTCCAGGTCTGATTTTCTCACTTAAGCAGAATGTTGATATTCATCTCTCTTATTGTCTTGTCACCACTGGAGGTTACATTTTTCATGAATCAATACTACCATGACTCCTTTTCAGAAGAAATCCTGAGGCCAAGTATGCCAGGAGAACATTCATTCATCAACAGGATTCCCAACACCTGTACTACTTTCAAGCAAAAATAGACAGAGTTTTAGCTCATCGAATACTTACTGTCTCACTGTCACTCAAAGGTTCGTCTGATACCTCTGCATCCGGATCTTCTGCTTCAAAGGAAGTAACACTGATTCTGCCTAGTTCAACTTCTATTTCTTTTTCAATTTCCTCAATATTGTCTGACATTCTGCTTTCCAAAGTGTCTTATCTGTTTTCAAAGCTACACAAAGAAAATAATACCTTTCAGCACAGCATGACCGAAATAAAGAGAGTCTTCATTTAGGCTAAGTTCATTCAGATGTATTTATTGAACAGCTGGCTTAAAACACTAACACCTCACTCCATACCACCAAGCAAAAAATAAGAGTAAAATTACCTTGTGATAAGAGAATCCCCCTCAGACTATCCCTCAAAATTTTGCAAATATTACCAAATTTCAGTATTAAAAACCTCTGCCTGCTCTGTTCTTTGTGGACAGTATCAGTGCTATAACCTAAGGCTCACAAGGAACTTTTTCCTGTGCCAACAGCTACAAAGGAAAAAAAAAAAAAAAAGGTTTGAACAATAAATAGATAAGCATTAACAGTTACAAAATAAGACTAAGTATCCAGAAAGCACTCAATGAAGTTTTAATGAACGGAGAAAGCACTGAGAAATGGTTTAAGCTAAAGAAGTACATGACTTGTGGATGGATGCAGGCAGGGGATCCTTCGCCATTCCCATCTCTATCCTTCCACAACCCGCACCCTTCTCCAACCAATGGACATGGGAGGCAGCCCAGATCCGCCCCACTGGGACAGCGAGCAGCTCCTGGTCCCCCGCAGGCTCCTGCAGCAAGAGAGAGGGCGCTCCTGCGAGCGCATCCCAGCCGGGAAGCCGCAGGGGAAACTACACCTCCCAGAAAGCATCGCGGCGGGAGGCGGCCCCCAAGGCAGCTTCCGCCAGGGGCGGCCCTATTGCATGCTGGGAGATGTAGTCCTCCCCTCGGGCTACGCGCAGCCCTCCGCTCCCCCCTCCTGCTTCATGTCCCCACTCACCTGTCGTTCACCCGAGCTTCTCCCGGACCCCCCGCCTTCCCCGCCGCCTTCGGGGGCCGCCCCTCTGCCCTGCAATCCCGCAGCCGCCGACAGCGCCCGGGCAGGCGAGCCCTGCGGAGGACGCGGGTCCCGCCGCTGCGCCGCCAGGAGCGTCGCCACGGCAACGGCAAACAGCGGTTCGGACGGGGAGCGGGAGGGGCCAAACTTGGCCGGGAGCGGCCGTGTGCTGGTGCGGCGCTTCCGGGAGGGCACCATAGCGCTGTTTGCTTATTTGTTTTTTTGTGGGAATTTGGGGCTCACAATACATTGGAATAGGCAGTTAATCGTGGGAGAAAAAGTCCGACCAAAGACAAGTTAAAAATGGTTTAATGCAGTTTTTAGAAAATGTGCATTTCGGGAGCAATGGGGAGGAAGATCTGACTAGAATGGTCAAGGTTTTCTCACCTTTAGAATAAACTGAATACCTTTCTGAAAGACTTAGGGATGTTAAGCACAAAATACCGGAGTCAAGGGCAGGTGTTTTCTCACCCCCTGCTATGGATGAGTAAGACGTTTAAATATGAAACCGATGGAAAGTCAGCCATGTGAAACCCACCTCTTTACAAGGCCATGTAACTGGTGAACTTTTCAACGTGGTCAAGTTTTTAAGCACTGAGTTGAATGTGCGCTTGATACTTGGTTTGCAACGGAGTTACGCTGTGGCCATGGTGAATGAAGACCATGTCATGCATTTAGCAAACAACTGAGCCAATAAAAGAGACATTTCTGTAGGTCTGTTGCCTGTATCCTGGAGGTCAGGGATTGTCAACAGAAGAAAACTCTGTTGTAAGAATGTGGTCACATTGGACTTCAGGAAGAAATGTGTCATTATTAAACTGTGCTCTTTAGGGTAGGATGTAAATATTCAAGGCTGGTAAGGATTTTCTCATGTAGAAACAATGTAAGAAATGTTATGAAGATAGTAATTCTAATTTTCAGATAAATAATTTAAAATAAACTGATTTGTTATTAAAATGGCTCAAAATAAAGCTTTGAAGACACATAGTTATTACAGCAGAACTCTTGCAGATGCCAGTTTTCAAATGAAATATGTAACTGTTCATGATTTTTTTCAGGGCTTTTTACTAGAACAATGCATTACACCCATTTTTTTAATACATTCTGGTTTTGAAAACTCTCTTGAAATTTTACTACTCTTAAAAGTGATGGGACTTCTTCAGGGGAAGTGAAAAGCCAGTTATCTCACACAGCCCATAAGCTTACACGGTGTGTTATTGACCCCACTACTGAGCTAGAGAAACTTACTACAGCTTTCCTCACTCTGCAACTCAGCAACAGAGGTTTTATAATCCAGGCATGGAACACCTCGACAGGGCTAGCAAAGCTTGTGCTTTTCTCCTAAAAACCAAATTTGATACGTATGTAACATACATTTTGTATCTGAAATACGCTGTTAACACAAGGGAGTTTTTCAATAAAGAAGCTTCACATTTGTCATCTCTTCATGTCAGCTGGTACCCTTAACAATTAGTAAGTGCATTGAAGAATATAAGCACAAGTATATACCAGGCTATGTAACTCTTGCCATATATGTCTTCCAAAATACATGCTGCTTTCAAATGTCTTCAGCAGTTAAAAAGAAAATAAGAAAAAAATCAATACATGTGTACAATGTAACATTAGAGGCAATGGAGCCCAGACTCCATCTTGATGCTTTTTCTACTGTTGCTACTATATTCTGTTCAGTGTATCAAGTGACTGTTTAGATTTATAAAACATTATCTGAAGAAAATAAATACTATTGTAATCTATAGGCTGAGTTGTATTTGTTTCCTATTGAACTGAATATATGATTGTATTTTCAGCTGTTATTCAAAACTGAAAACAGAAGAATGAAAATAAGAGATAAGGCACTAATACAGAAGTACTATTTAAGTGCCTTCAATCGAATTTTCTCAGTAAAAAAAAATCTGTTTTCTTTCTCTTATTTAGCATATTCAAAATATTTTTAAGATGCTTTTAATTAAAACAACAATTCTTTTTTCTTTCCCAGGCTCTGGATCTTATGCTTTTGACATTTGGCCTGTGGCTTTTATTTGACAGAAAGAATTTATTCAGTGTGCTATGTGAGCATAAATAGAATTTTTCTTTTGTTTTAAATAATTTGGTAAAGAAAAAAGCCCCATCCCTGGAAGTGTTCAAGTCCAGGCTGGATGGGACTTTGAGCAACCTGTCTAGTGGAAGCAGATGTCCCTGCAGATGTCAGGGCAGCTGAAACTAGGTGACCTGTATGTCCCTTCCAACCCAGACCATTTTATTGTATGGTTGTATGTAATCAACAGAAATGGTAATAGATTTTCATTTTCACAAGGTGTCAGTATTGGATTGAACTGCATAGTTGTAGAGGGGTTTTTTTTCTGTTGAGTATATTTTGCATCATTAGACAGTATGATTACAACAATAGGAGAAAACATATATCACCATATCTACAATTTATGAATTATTATAATTTATGAATTTCTGTATTGTTATAATTTATGCAATTAAATTATTTCTCCTCATGTACAGCTTACAGATGAATCACTGAAAAATAAATCAGCTCTATTGATCTTTTTGTTTTATAATTTACCAGACTGCATTTGACCTGTATTTGGCAAGATTTTAGGTCCTTTAAGTGCATATTAGGGTGGAATGAATAAAAGTTTAAGAGCTTGGACATCTCCATATGGACATTCCTTTCTTTCCAGAGTGTCTATCAATTTTTTTCACAGAAGAGTAAGGTTTGAGTCACATAACAACAGCTGTGCCTTGGCAATGTTGAGAAGTATCAGTTCCAAACTGATGGGATGGGAACCATCCAGTGCAATTATTCTGAGACAAAGCCTTTGAGCTGGAAGTGATGAAAACCCCTGCTACTTTCCATATCTATGTAAAAATGGTTGAAGTGGAAAGGAGAAAGTGGCCAGTCACAAAGAGGAAGGATAACACTGAACTTGAGCCTGGGTTTAGTGACGGCTATATTGATGTCCTTGTAGGGTTTGCATATGATAAGAATTTTTCACCAAGCAGAAAAAATCTGTAAACTTCTAATTGTTCTCTGATTTCATTGTGAGTGGTTCACACTGTTTAATTGAGAATGCTCTATTTACATCTCATATGTTGTTGCCATTGTCTGAATTTATGAAAATATAAGATTTAATTATTTTTCTGGAATAAGTTTTGTAAGTGGGAGTCTCAAAAACAAACAAAAAAAAAAAAAGGAAAAGAAGTAATAGTATGAATACACTGTTCTTCAGGGGAGAACCAGCTAGTGACCAGCTAGTGAAATATATTTCTTGTATGTTACTTGGCATTAGATCTATTGTTGCTTTTACATCAGCCATGGGATTCCTTGGAAGTGTTGTGGAAATCAAATGCCTACTACTTACAGTAAGTGTATGTCAGTCTCCAACTTTCTTGTAAAACAAAAGGAAATTTTGTGTGCATGAAAAATGTGATTCTGTCTTGATGAGTGATCCTGTCTCGATGTGATTTCCACATACAGTGCTTAAAAATTTGCTGATAGAAAGACATATTTGGATAAAGTCCTGGCTCAAATGAAATCTCATCAAAATTGAAGATCTTTCCATATCACTGCATGAAATTTTTCAATGGCAAAACACTTGCAGTTTGATGCGGCTAAGATTTTAACCACTGTATTTATTTAGATGTTTTAAAATTAACTTAGTATTGAAATTATGCAGAATAACTATGTATCAGTATGTGCTCATGTGCTTAGTATGTGCTGAAGAAATAAAGAAAAGCCTGCTCCAGAATATTGCATCTTGAAGGTATGGATAGCTACATTATGGCTACAATATTGAAGCAGCAAACTATGATTCAAAAAGCTGTTACCTATGTAACCTATGTACCCACCTGGAAACTCCATATTTATATATAATTCCTGCTTTTTAAGGGAAGAACACTTTGATTTCTGAAAAATTGCATGTAACTGTACATTCTTATGATCAGTTACATTTTCTCCCTCTGTCTTTTGTTCATTGCCATCCTTTTTGAGCCATCTGTTTTAGACTGTGAAGGCTGAAGCAGCGATCTGTGCTACTGATTCATTTGTTAAGCACTACAATATGAATTTGTACAGCAAAGAGAGGAGCCCACGTGTGTAGTAATCGATAGACACTTGAAAGAATGGAAAAAATCTTGTCATAAATGGAATGTTAATGCAAATGAAGAGACAAATGCAAATGCCATAGAAACTGAAGCTTTTACTGTAGAATGAATAGATGTTATAGGTGGATTTGTACTGTTACTATCCCTGTATCCTCCCTTCCCCAAAACCCCTGTAGTAAAACCCCACCCCATTGGTCCTAGCCCAGGTCACCTCTTGGTCATAGTAAAATGACCACAACCTTTAAATCTGTGCACCCAACTCCAATAAACTCTCTTTTTCCTCCCCCTCTCAGTGAGTCTCTGTGTGGCATTCCTGGTCCCTGGGGAACCACGTGTTGCGGGGTGGCGAGGGGGAGAACATTCCGCCCAGGTAATGGAATAAACTCCTGCATCTGGGGAAATTCCACCTAGCCGTAACACATGTGCAACAACCTGGAACCTTATTCCATTTTCCATCCTGCTACTGCATGCTACTGCTACCATGTGGTGTTTACCTCACTATTTATTAGATGATGAATGAAAAAAAAGTGTCTCATTTCCAACTTCCATGAAAGCATTTAGTATCACAGTATCTAGATACCGTAGGTGAAAATTTGTTTTTACTAAAAATAAGCAAAAAGTTTTTGTTTCAATTTTGTGTCTTACAGTTCAAAGGAGTCCTTAAATAGGCATAAGACATAGGTACATTATAACTCAAGCAGGAAATAAGGAAATAAGAATTATATTCAGTTAAGCACAGCTGCTTAACAGAAACTTTTGTTCTTCACTTCTAGGAATCTTATGGCTGCATCTTTAAGCCCAACACAGTGAGCTGGGCTTTGCCTGAAGCCATCTATTAGACTGTGATGACACTTTCTGTGGGTTTCCAGAAAAAAAAATCCTTACTTTTGTTGGAATCACTCTAAATAATAGTAATGATGGATTATACATGATCTTCTGGAATTTTTTATTGTATTGTTCATTTGTTTAAAACAATGTTTATACATAACTTGGGGCTTTTTTTTCAGTATATGGGTGTGCTAGTTTAAAGGTAAACCAGCAGGAGGAATGAATCTAACTCACAAGCAGATTATAAGTCAGAATTACAGTTT
>JAWWEU010000040.1:40906433-40960755 GCA_035583155.1 Acropternis orthonyx | reverse complement strand
GTGATTAATCGTGTGGAGTCCTCTGTTCTATTAGCCCCCAGATATCTTAGTTTTCTTTTTCAAACTAAGACAATCATAGAACTTATAGTATTTATCCCTTCTGACTGTAAGGTGATGAGAATGATCTGTATATTTCATATTTGTAAAACAAAATTTCCCAGAGAAATTTCCATTGTGTATTTCCCGCTGGAAACAATACATGATTACAGTTCAATTTTCCCCAGTCTGAACTATTTTTCCCTAAAACAAATTTGTTTCATATTCACATAACTAAAGAATTTTCAAATATTAAATATCAATATTTAACCCTAGATCAACCAGATAAAGCATTTTAATCCCCTGAAAATACATGATTTTTTCCCCCTGCAACTTACTGGAATTTGGGTCTCCATGAATGACATTTTTAAATACTTCTGTCTGCAAACAAATATTCGTGTTTTCATGCATTTGCAGTTTCAAAATCTTGAACTGTTGGGAAGGAATTATAAAATTAGTGTAACTCTACCCAAATGCAATTCCATTCCAGTGTGTCTAGAGATCATGAAGTGCAGGGTGAACTTAAGGGACCTCTCAGGGTAGGCAAAGGGCACAAGAGCTTTGGAGGAACAGATTGCTAATATTAGGCATTTATGTTGTCAAGGGCAAGTGTAAGGAAGTGTACCTCTCTCCCCTTTTTGTTGAATGTAGGATAAAGAATATAATGATGTCTCAAATGGCTGGATGGTGCAACCCCTATCCTCTTTGCTGTATTTCTTTTCTACATCAAGTCTGCTGTTTCTAATCAGCGGTGTGCTTATGTAGCAGCCCTTCCTCCAGGGCACTTTCTCCTATCCTCAGTCATCCGTTTTCATTACTGTAGGAGGAACATGAAGATTTTCAAACCTTTCAAATCTTCCTCTGGCAAATCTGCTTGAGAGTGGCAACAGATGCAAAAGCTCTGGCGAAGAAATAGACACTCAGGCAAGAATGTGTCTGCCTATCTCTATGTGCACGCTTGTGCCTATATGCACTCACACAGGCATACCGTTACAGCATGGCTATGCAAGCAGGTCTCATGCTCCCAAGAAATGTCAGTGAAAAGTTATACTGTTGGCACTTTTCCTAAGTCTGCTGTGCTATACCTCGGCATGACATGATTTCCATGCTCATTACACTGCCTTATGACTGTATGTAAACAACTTGAAACACTAATAATATTTCCCTTTACTAGAAAGGAAACTATTCTTTTTCATTACTTCTGACAGGTAGCTGTGTGCACTAATTTCCAAATCCTCAACATAACCTCAGTAAGTTTAACCATCTGTGGAAATTTACACTAGCTAAGAGTCTGATCCACAGAGTGGAAAGTAGTGACATTTTAGAGAAACTAAAATTAACAGAGTTAGCCCAATATTTTAAAAGCAAATAGCAGAGTCACTGGTATTCTCTTTCCAAAGTGCTGTGTCATGTCACTGCTAAAGATCATAGATTTCTTAGCGGTTCTTGCTTCAGTGCTCAAGCTCAAAACCTCCAGGTGGTGACTTTTTTTTCTACACATACTTGCTATGTTTTGCAGAAATAAGAAACACAAATGCAAAATCTAAGAGTAAACACATTCAGGATGTTGGCATGGCTCTGCAAACATGAAGAGGAAAAGAGCCACTGGAATATTTCTCCATGTTTATTTATAGTCTTTTCAATTTCCTTTCCTTCAAAGATATGTTGATTTAAAGTGCATCATGAATATATAAAGATGTATCTTTCAAATAATGCTGTAACCGGCTTATTTGCATTGCATGCATTTTATTGTGTCCTGTATAGCTCTAAAAGCCAAAGAGGAAGAGAAGAGAAAGGCCAGGTTCTTCTTTATCTCCCACCAGTTCACATGGGTCTTCCTCCAACATATTTAGTGGTGTTCCTCAAGATGGAAAATAGTGTGAGCAAGAACAAATTCTGAATCACAAACCTTTCTCCAGCTTTTTTTTTTTTTTTTTTTTGAGAAAAGAGATATCTAAAGAACTGAAGATATGAATTCCCTTTTCTGCCTTCATAAGAATAGATGAATATTCATGTGTCAAAATGTGATGAGAACTCCTTTAGACTGTATTCCCTAGAAAATATTTCATGTAATACACTGAACTGGATATGTATATGTAGAATAAACTACTGTGAGGTTTATAAGAAATGTAAGTAGAAAGGAGACGTTTAAGCTAAAAAAGTTATACAAGACCACCCATAGCTGAATCTTGATTTAGAAATAAAGTGTTGAAATCAGCATTGAAGTGCTGTACTTAAGACAATAGACAGAGACTCAGAAATTCTTGGTTCATTTTTCTTCTCTGCCATTGATATATTGGGTCATTGTTGGCAAATCTTTTCATCTCTTATTCTTCTAAATTCCCCAAATGGAATAAGAACACTTCCTTTTTGTCTTCATTTGACTTATTTGATTGAAATGTTATGCCTTTTGGATATAGGGCTTGCTTTTTAACACTGTATATTTGTGTAGGGTTCTTTGTTGGGAGTCACTGAGCACTACTGTGATAAATAATAGTTTCACTGTTAGTAATAAGCTTACTTGAGTTGGGTTATCAAATGGTAAAAGTCAAAATTCACATGCTAGGATCACAATAAAGTAATTTATAAAACTGAAGTGAAGCTGCCTAAAATCCAGCCATCAGCAGGCTGTGTCTGCTCCTATTAGCAACAATCAGTGCTTCAACTCTCTAGCAGTGAGAAAGGTGTTCAGCTCTTTTGTTGAAGCCAATTAAATCCAGACAAGGGCCAGACAGCTTCATCCACAGATTTGCACAAAGCTTATACCATCAATAGTAATTCCAGTCTAAAAAGACAGAAGTTTGGATGGCATTTCTGTTTATATTAACAAGGTATTTCTACCAAATGCATTTTACTACTGTATTGCTAGGGAAAATGTCTGTGGACATTTTCATTAGCATCTGGCAGAGAAAAACAAGGAATTTATGAAAGTACAGAAAATAAAATGCTTCTGAAGCATCTACTGTCAGATGACAGTACAGTGGAGAAAATGTTGAGATTATGTTATGGTTCCTGGTTGGAATCTCTAGTGCTTTTAGAAGTTTAATTGTTTATTTTTGCTTTGTTATGCAAAACTGCCTTTAAAGAACTTTTGTAATAAAGATTATCAACTGCAATATCCCCATTCTGACAGAAGTGTCTGGTGAATGAGATCATTTGAATATTGACTAACCTAGGCACAGAACTGAAAATCTGAATGCTTGCCTTTTCAATAGTCTAAGTCAGACTTCTGACCTTAAGTTTCATAGAATTTATTAATATTTTTTAGAAGTTCACCTCAAAGGCAGGAGAACTGGATCAGTGAAGCTGTCTAAAATGCAATTTTAAAGATTATCCTAACTAATTAGGTTAACAGAATTTTTATAGACAACTGCTGAGTCATGGGAACAACACAGGAAGTGTGAACACTGACAAACTGGGAAATTCTTTTATATTATCAACTAATCCTACTAGAAAGAGTCCATTAGTAATGGCCAGATTGGGTTCAAATCAGAAAAACTTTGACCCCATCTTTCGAGTTACCTGGACTTTTTTCTTAATTCTTAAACATCCTTGTTGTCTCCACAGCCAGAGAAATACATGATCTCAGAAAGACCCTCGCACCAACAGGAAAATGGAAAGCTGCAGTTCAGCTCTGCCACTTTTGAGACAGAAATTGCCAACAATTCTTTTTTTTTTCTTTTTACTTATGTGATCCAAGATGAAGGTAAAGCAAGCACTCAAGATGTAACGAAGAGACTGTAACTGTAATCCTGTGGAAATTTTACTGTTAGAATCTGCTTATTGCTACAGTCTCAGGTCTAAGACTTGTATAGCTAATGGAGTGCTATAAGCTTATTTATGTACTCTTTGCCTTACTTACTTGAGCGTGCCAAGCAGCACATTAACATAAATATTTCCCAAACCAAAGGTGCTTTAGTATCATATTGCTTAGCTCTGTATGTTCTTTACTATATTCATGGCATGACTGCGTTCTTAATTTTTTTAAAAAAAATTCTTGTTCTTATGAAATAGAGACATACATTTTTATTTCTTCACCTAAAAAATTTATTTTTGTCTTTTGACATTTAAATGCACTGAAGCATGCTGTTTCATAGAACAAATACATGTATTTAACCTAAAAACTTTTCTATCATAAAGAATGAAAGAAAACATCTGTGAAATAGAGCTTACACATGTGAGAAAAGTCATCAACCAACAACTAACTCAACAGAACAGTTTATTGAGCTGTGGTGGAAGGTCAGCCCAGCTAAGCACTCAGTAGTCATCTATGAAGACCAAACTTGCAGACAAATTGTAAATACACATAATAAAACAGTTTCCCTGCACTTGCTGATGACTATGAACTGTGTTTCAGAGAGTGTAAGTGATTTCTAGAAGATCACACACAGAGACTCAGGCCATGGGTACCCATTATGCAAGAGACTGCAGCTGGCAGAGCACAGCAAGCAGTATGGCAGCAAGAGCAAGCAGGTTTGAACAGGAAGTGAAGAAGCAAAAGAGATTCAGACCATCCCTATGAAAAGTTTGTTCCCTAACCTACATTAATGGCAGGGAAAGGCAGAAACCCAAATCTAATGATTTTGAATTTGTCCTTAATCCACTTGGCCAGTACTGTACATGTGAGAGTGTGTACATAAAAGCAGAGAAATTTGCCTTTGACACAAAAATGAGGTACTGGACTGTTTCATGGCATTACTGAAAAAAAGATTTTATGTGGTTTCTAATGAGTTTTAACCTGTTCAAATAACATCACAAAATAGTTTGACATATCTTGTAATTGTCTTCAGTAATTATAAACCAGCCTTAAGGGCAGCTGACTAATAGCAGCTTCCAACGATTTTCTTCCATCAGCAGCTACAGAAACAAACCCCAGGATGAGAAGGTCAACTCCACTGAATTGGATGAGGCCATATTCAGCCCAAGCTTCATGCTTAACAGAGAAACATCTATATGTTTCTTCTCTAGGTTCAAGTAATTTTCCTCAACAGGACACAGTTTTCCTTCCATACTCAGTAATGTTTAGAATTCCCTCATGATTTCTATTCACATGTCAGACTTGCCACAGTGCTGTTGGATTCTTTGCCATTAAAGACACAATTAATAATTTAAGCTTTGCTAGAACTTACTTTGAAATTAATTAGCACTATACTTTTCCTATATATTAACACAATGAGTGTGACTCTTTACTACATTTTGTTGAACCTGAGTAAATGACTCACCTACCCAGGGGTGCAGGGAGGCCTTTGGATCTTGACAATTTTAAATGACTGATGGAGAGATCTGCTGACAGGGAACAAGACTTCCCTCCAACAAACTGCTTAGCCATTAAACTCACAAGTTTCATTTATCTCTGGATATCTACTGAAAGATTTTAGATACTCAATGTCCCTGAAATACAGAATAATAAGCAGAATTTATCCCAGTGACTCCAAGAAATTCCACTAAATCCCCAGGTGCTTTGAAGTCAGGTATGCATGGACATTGTTCTCTGGATCCTTCTGCCACAGTCCTGGACTCTGCTAACCATCAGGTCAGGGGTCAACAACAAATTTCCTCATGTTTAGAAGTTGAGGATAAAAAGTTATGCTTATCTGAGAACATAAAAGGTCAAGGCATAAATAACTTAGGAGGGAATCACAGCATTTATTTAGTTGAGGGAAAGTTCTGCTATTGATTTCAATAGAGCTATATATCCCTAAAGGATTAAAAAACCAAACCAAAACAAAACAGAATTTATGCCATGTCATAGAGAAAAATCCTGAGATATAAAACCAAAAAAAAAAAAAAAGAAAGAAAAGAAAATATCTAACATCAAGTTGTCCTCCCTAAACTACTTTTCTAAATTCCTCCACAAATTTCCAATTGATTTAGAAGTTCAAAACAAATGCTGGATTGATTTTTGAATGTCGAAGAGGGTGCTCATAGCTTTAGTCGCTGATTTGATTCATATTCTTCAAAGAGTGACATTCTCCTATTCTTAGTGCATTCTCTGTGATTTTTTTAAAGGTGTTTTAAGAGTCTCATCATATATATACTTGGAGTAGATTGATAAGGCTTAATTAAAATTAAAATATTTTCAGTTATAAAGAACTAGGACAAGCAATTTATTAGTAAAAATATAATACCCAAACCAGTTAAATATATCCACTGACAAACATGTTATGAAACACATTGTTTCACAATGGCTCAGCATTACATTTAATATTTGGCAATGATAACATTTGCAAGTAAAGGAAAAGTCTTGGATTTTGAACAGATCAAGCAATAACCAGGTTTACAGGATGAGATGAGTGCCCTAAGGTTAAGAAATAACATAATAATCCAAACTTTAAACAGATAAAAGCATCTATATTTAGCTAAAGTTAGTATCAGAAAAAAGAAGCAAGCATATAGAAAACCAAAGCCATGGGTCTGAAAAATGCTTCTTGTTTTCTTTTGTTTAAGTGTAACTTATGAGCTGCTTCCATCCCCATAACCAAAGCTCAGATTGTTGCTTGTCTCTAAAACTGATCAGAATTCTCTAACAATATCTTGTCCATTGAGGGGCTTTACCCAGCCAGTTAACCAGTTAACCCTCAGAGCTCATTGGCCATGTGAGACTCCGGGCAAGGAAATTTGTGGATGCATCTACACACTCACCCAGCATGGAAAGAACTTGTGGGTGCTTGCATTTGGATGTGCTGGAGATAGAATCAGGGAGTGGAGCTCTGCAAAATGGGACAGAGAAAGGGTCATGGGGTTGGAGTTTTTGTGCCAAATAAGCAACTTTCTCCTTTCTTCTATTTTCCTCTGCTCTTACCATGACAAGGTGGCATCTGAAAGGGAAGCAAAGCAATAATCTCAGACTGAATTCAAAAGTAGGGACATGCAGGCAAGTGCAACAGAGTTCAAATGGGGTGAAGGAAGGATAAAAAGAGTAATCAATCTTAGCTTCAGCTGATGAAGTTTGAGCACCTTAAATGGCTAATTTTGTACGTTCTCTAAATGAAAGAGAGGAGGAGAAGAGCAGCAGCAGTTCTCTATGCAAATGAGTACAGAGAGTTGATGTGCACTTCTGGAATAAGATGCAGAGTAGGTTGAAGTAAATAAGTAGGTTTAATAGCTTTCACTTGTCACCTGCTTATGCACCACTGAATCTGGTGTCATTTTGTGTCAGAGCATTGCTATTCCAAAGGCAAAGGTGAAGGTTGCCTTCTTGCACAGTCTTGGAAACTTAATGAGCAGCAGGCAGGGCCCAGATGCAGCTGGAGGATTGGTAGGTTATAAGACAACCCTCGGGCAAGTGAGTCTAAGTACTCAAACCACTGAATTATCACCATCTACAGCTGGGTTTTGGAAGGAAGGAACAATCTCTGTTTCATCTTTGATAGAAGTACAGAGGTAACTACCTTTAGGAAAGGACTCAGGAGCATTGTTTCCCAAGAAGAAGAAAGGGCATTCAGGTAGTGTTAAATAAGGTGAAAAAATAGCCACTCAGCCTTCAAACTTTGGCCATTTCACTTTCCTGCATGGTGTATTTGAGATTTAACTGTGACAGACTACACTTTTGAGCTGCAGGAACAAATTTTAACTTTGTTGCAGTTTTTTAGCTGTAGAAGGTGTCTGAGGAAGGGCTATTGTTCACTAAGACAGTATAGTACAGACTTCTACAGTTTCTGAAGCAGGAGATATTCCTGTAAAGATAAGAGGGCAGCAATGCTCAATAGTTTGAAGAAGAATCTCCTACTAAACTGTACACCCTGTATCTGCTCAGGTTTTAAAGGTAGTCTCCATTTTAGGAAATCTGTACCCACATGGGATCAGGAAAAGAAGCTGAACCTCACACGGGCCCTGCAAGGCAACATGTATAATGCTGGGTTCTGGCGGTAATGAGAGCATTATACCTGTCTCCCCCTTGCTCTGCTGATGCAGCTGGTCAGGATGTGGGTAGGTGGCAAGAGAGGTTAATTTCACTGTCTCCAAGCATATGAGAGTCATGAGTATGGCCTGATAATATCATTTGTCTCACTTGAGGCTCACAAGATTAAAAAAAAAAAAAAAAGTTATGAAACAGATTTAATTTCATTATGGTTTATGTTTTGAGTCTCTAGGCTACAGCTGACTTTTTTTCATGTATAGTAGGATTAGAGCAGTACATTATTATAAAGCAAAGCTTATATTCTCACCTAATAATATAATTTTTGAGAACTTAAAGAATAGAAAATATCATGAAGTATGCAATAAGGCATTGGAAGCTGCGATATGGAGAGGATGGACAAATAGGCTGCCAGCTAGGCTAAAATGTCCAGAAAAGGGGACAGTTTGTCACCACTACAGTACATTGATGTCTCTGAAAAAGGGAGAAGTGGAAAGATGTGCTTGTCACTCTTAGAGGAAACTGCAAAATCAGAAGAAAAATCTCTCTTTTCGTAACAGTTTGGTCTTACAAGCTAGCTCCCTGGTGCTCACCCTTGTCCTTGGCCATGAACTCTTTTCCCCATGACTACAGCAGCAGAAAACAGGTCAGACATCGTTGTCTTCATTCTGGCGTTACTGAGGTGCTGGCAGCTGTCCCATGGTCTGCTGCACCTGCCTGTCCTCATAGCAGACAGCAGAGAACTGGACATGGAATCTTCCTGCTCTGCGTCAGAGGCTGTCCCATACACTTCAGCTGCAGCAATGAGCAGAAAATCACATCTGCATCTGTAACCCACAGCAGAAAAGATATATACCTTATTCTCTGATACCTAAAGTATCAGAGTAATTACTTGCAGCAGCACAACAGAACAGAGTATATTTTAAATCAGAGAAATCAATTTGTGGTAGAATTCCTTGTTGCTGTAGGGAGAAAATTCATGTGGTGAAAGCTCAGCTGGAGTTGAAACTGGTCAGAAATGTAGGGGAAAATAAAAATATTTTTTTTCAAATATATTAATGACAACAGGCAGTATAGCAATATTACAGGACAAGGATAGTCACCTCACAAACGGGGACAGAGACAAGGCACAGGTGTTTAACCCTTTCTTTGTCTCTGTCTTCAACATGGATGATGGACCAAGGTGGTCTCAGTGCCCTTAGCTGGAGAACGATGACTGTGAGAATGATCAACTCCAAATTGACCCTGAAATTGTGTGGGACCTGTTGCTCCAGCTGGTCAAAAGACTTCTATCAACCTTTGGGTTAAAAAAGTAATCCTTTGGATATATTTTCTATAGAACCTTGAGCTATACATGTCCATGACTGGGCAACACAATAGGGAAGGCCAGTCAACCAGCAGAGCCAACACATCTGCATTTCACTCTTGTAACATTTTATATCTGCATTTCCCTTGTGTCCTGGAGATGAATGGAGGATATTATAACAAGCTGTCTCTCTTTTGGAGACATCACCTTGGTAAGGGCACTCACACCTATGGAGCCCTCCACTCCTGCTCTCCTTCGGTAACTTCCTGGAGAAAAAACCCTGCAACTATTGCTCCTACTGACAGCCATCTATGTACTCAAAATGTCCCTATTCCAGTTGTTCCTAGCTATATTTTTGGCTATTTTTATCTTCTGGAATAAGGTCAAGGTAAAAACATTAACTTCTGAATTTCTTGTTGGTGTAGATTGATATTGTGACTTATGGAAAACCCAAGTACTGTGAAAAACACTTTTTTTTTTTTTTCATATTGAATTCACCTCTGACAGTTAAGTGTCAAACAGGCGCTGACCTGAAAGAACTGATATTAGAATAAATAGCTACCAGTATTCCATAAAACCAGGCAAAACCCATCTGTGACTGTTTGTTGAAGAGCTGTGTCAAAGGTGGTGTGTGAATTAAGAACAGTCTGACAGTTGCTCAAACGTTTCTTAATTTTCTAAAATTCACTTATCTCACTGCAACATAAGTTAGTTGGTAATGAAATTACAGTGGACATTTTTCTTGAGTGTGACAAAATTTAAAGCAATAAGGATAATTTTACGGTTCTTTTAATTTTTTTAGCTTTGCAATATGTTTCTAAGGTTGTATCTGAATCACTGTAGACTATGTTTTCCCCCTCTGTCTCCTTACTGTTCTCACAAAGATACAGGTGAGAATGAAAGGTATTTTATGCCGTACTTTTAATTTATCAAAGAAATTTTGAAACTTCTCGAGCAACAGAAGCTTTGTACACACCCTTAAATCTATCTTTCAACAACAGCCAGAACTACTTTCTGTTTATCCCATTTTCACTCTTCACACTTAGCCACTGTTCACACTCTTGGGAATCACTAGTGTTAAAAGTGGTACTTCAGTGGGAGTAATATGCTGTGCCTTCCTCTCTGTGGTGAACTAGTATTTTGGAATTGTCCTTGTGAACAAAACAACTGAGCAATAAATGCCCAGCTTTGCTCTTATAATTGTACCTTCCCTATGAGCTTTTCTCACTTATCTCTGTCCGTCAGATTCTCTGGTGCCCACCAAATTTTGGAGTGTGGACTTGGTCTCAGGGAGCCAGCCAGGAGCAGAAGATGACTGCTTTGTTAGAGATATTGTTCATGCCAACCCTTTCCCAGGACTTCCTTGGGAGCAATGGGTGTATCTCTGTCACAGACTCTGAGAACAATCTCAGTAGTTGGTTATACACCATTATTTGGGGCTACCATGCTCCCAGGACAGAGTATATGGCAAAGGGCCAGATCTAGGCTGCAACAGTCCATAACTTTCCAAGAAAATTTATCACTCTAAGCATTTACAATCTCTAAGTTTACTTGATAGTTCTCTAGATGTCTTATTCTAGACAATTACACAGTGAACAAAAATACCCCATTTTAGGAGTAAGGGCACCTGTCTCTCAGCTAGTAACCTCTGTAGTGCACATTTAAGCCCACAGCTGCTCCTGCAGCTGTGGAAAACCTGAGCAGTTAGTTGCAGGTTGCGCAAAAATTATCCATCTGATCAGTTACACTTACTTATTTGGAAAATGGCTGCCAGGGAACATGCCCACCTTTGCATGATATCAGGGCAATTAAAGCACTGGCTCTATGAAATACGACTTCTGTTGTAAAGGAGTAGGTGCTTTTTTTGGGGTGCAGCTTTTCACTGTTGTCTGACTGCAACACACAGAAAGACAAGAAGCATAATTTATTCTATTTACTTACTATTTGTTGTTTGTGATGACAGTGAACCTCACTGTTCTGAAGTTGTTCTTGAGGGGAAGCTACCTGCATGAATCTCTAGTTCGCACTACCAGGGCTTGGCATAGTTCTGTTGTTTAAGCAAACTAATTATCTTCTGAGTTACCTACAGTTAGCTGAAGCTTACTATAATGGGTTTTAAAAAAATGGTCATGGAAATTACTTTCATGAAGTCACTTAATTGCACCTCTGTACTAATGCAGCAGAAGCAGATGCTGTAAAGTGAGTACCTACCTTTTTGTCTTATTGAAGAACAATTTTGTAACTAAGCTGTGTTCTTTTTGAGGAAATAATGTTATCCATTACTAAATCTCATAGTAATATTTGAGCAGTATTATTTCTCTGTTTTTCCAGATGATCTGAAGTATATTGATTAAAGGACTGTGTTACTTTAGAATCACAATGAAAATTCTGGTGCTATGTCAAGTCAGAAAATGATAATGCTGAAAGTGGAACTGGAACAAAGAAACTCCAAAGCTGTACTTTTTTCCAAATTTCTCTTACATTTTTCACTTTGCAGAAGTAATTACTTCTACATAGAAAAGGAAAAAGTGTTTCAAAAGTAAAAATGTCAGTCAAAAAGAGCACAATTTTGAAGCTGAATGCAGACGTAGTTCAAACTTTAAAAAAATTAAAATGGATTAAAAAGCTGATAAATTTTTTTTTTTTAATTATTTATCTGCATTTGGGATAGAAATGCATTTATATTCACAGAATGAGAAGCATGGCACAGAGCTTTCTGACTGGCTCCTCCTATATATTAAAACACATCTAGAAAATTATAGAAATGTATCAGAATGGTGTCATAAGATAAAATAGTAGGGCTGGCACAGGGAAGTCCAGATGGCCAGTGATCACAAGGCAGTAGTATAACAGCAGGTAATCAGAAGAATCATGAGAGACACCAACTGAGGGGAAAGCAGAAAATTTCACTTACTCCACTGGCTACTCTTTCAGCACAGCAGTTGCACAAATGGCAGAGAAAATACTCAAGGCACCTCCATAGCCTGGCTGGCTGTGTCTGGGGTAAGGGTTTGAGATTTGTCCTGCAACATTAGAGCAGCACGAAGTACAGAACTTAAAAGCATGTCTGCTGAAGATATTTTGAGCTGAAGTCACTGCTGAAGCAAACTAGAGTTAGTCAACAGGAGGTTCAGAAGTGCCAATTTTAATCAAAAATATTCATTTCAAATACAATTTGCAGCTCTTGCATGGTGAGAAGTGATTCTCACTAGGTGAACTCTCCAGGTTATCCATAAAGTTAAAACAGCATCTTATGTAGCACTGATTTCTAATAAAACATAACACCTTTCTGAAGACTTGGTCGACTGACTTCTGACAACAGTTATGGATAAACTACATCTGAAAAAATTAACTGCTTTATAATACAATATATTTTTAAGAATTAAAATAGTAATAGTAAAAAAAAGTATTTCTTTGTTTCTCCTATTGTCACTCTGATGGGATTTCGACTTCCTCCAGGAAAAAATTCTATACAGTCATACTTAATGTGTGAGTGCTTGTGGAAACATGTTCCCTTCTTTTGAATCCATTTGCAGTTACCAAATATGAAAGAGAAACAGAAGCTTCAAAACTGTTATATTCATAGAAATCCAACTTTTCTGAAAATAAACAATTTTCACATGGAAAGTTTCTCCAAACTGTGCTTTCACTCCTAAGTAGACATGAAGGAATCCAATTCACATACAAAATTACATAAGAAAACTAGCTCTATAATTTCTGATGTAGATAAAATATTAAGCCCTATTACATAGCCATCAGACAATACCTGTGAAAAAAATCCAGCATGGCTGCTCTCTTTGTTCCTCCCATTCTCCACCACTGCTGAGCAGAGTTCATGCAATATCAAAATCTGAAAGTTAATGCAGACTAGATGTGAGTAGCATCTTTATGACTCGAGTGAATGGACTGATAGTATCTAAAGAAGTGGCTGGACCTAAAGACAGCATAAAAAGTACTCTATAGACCACTTAAAATAAGAAATCGAATGTCCATGAACAATAAATACACCACACATTTTAGTGTGAACAGTTAACTTGGTGTGGATGCTTTCAAACCTATAATTCAGACCATTTATGAAGGTTTGGAATAGTGTAGGGGCCACTATTGATCCCTGCAGGACACTGTGTGTGACAGGCTGTTAGCCTGAGTAAAAAGCATTGATTAGCACCTTCTGATTTCAGCCTATGTGTCAATTTCCCACCCATCTCACTGACCACCTGTCCAGTCTGTACCTTGCCAGTTTGTGTAGGAGGAGGCTGTGGCAAACAGTGTCAAGTGCCTTGCTGAATTCCAGGTGTTTGAAACTGTTTGAATTGTCTCTGTTCAGCCTGTGAACTCTGCTGCAAGTCCAAAAGGCCTTAGAGAATTTCAGAGGTCACGGAAATGTTTTCAGAGTAAGTTAAGGAAAATATATTTTTTTTCCTTTATGACAATTTCTCACATTACACACATTGGGGAATAATTTGTAGAATTTGGAACAAAATTAATTGTTGATATCAAATCTTGTGTATCTAGAGAAGATTTAGAAAGACTGAACTTAAAACAGAATTCTGGTGTCATGTTCCTTTCTAATTTTATTAATTAACCCATTCTTTACTGTAAAGCTAGTTCTTAAACCCCTCCAAACATTTGGCATGAGCTGGTCCTAAGTATCAACTATTATGATTATAGTCTCCAAGTCTACTAACTTGCACTTTGCCTATATAAATACAAATGACAATTAAGTTATATTGTTTGGCCAGCATCCCCTACAGTTTAAAATTCCTAAGTTATGAGAAATATATTCAGAATGCATGTCAGGGAATGTCCAGGTTCTTTCCTTGCAAATTATTTCATCTGTAGCTTTTCCAATAAAGTAGGCTAAACGATTTAACGTTAAATGATTTAACGATATCATTCTCCCTAGCAGTAGACTCTTCAAATACCTTTCGTTATTGTTCATTAATTTTAAACATTATTTTTCAGTGCAAAACCAATCCAAACATACACAATGGCACTTATACAAGGTAAGTCAAAAGTCAAGATTCAATAATAAATTTGGGGGTTGACCAGAATGTTTTCTATATAAACCTGATTGAAGAAACTTTATTTAAGGATATGAAGATATAGAAACAGAAATGAATGAAGGGAAAAAGGAAACGATCTGTGCAATCGATAAATGCAAGTGTATTTATATTTCTTTGTAGGTAATAGGTACTTTTATGTTCGTATCTTTATATGTTTATATACCTCTATAAATGCATGCATGTCTTGTTGTCCATTGTATTTAATTCAGTCTCCTGGTGCTAAACTGTGTAGAACTTTTATAACTATTGGGCTTACTACAATCATATTCTGTTTTCCTCCTTTGATGACTTTCTCAATTATGCCATACCATGAAGCAGGGAAAATGTTAACAAAAGTGGTGACGGTATAATAAAAACAAAGTTCTCCTTTAGACTCCCTCTTTATTGCTCTGCACACAATTAAGAGAGTAATCGATATGAAATATTCAAAGATTCACAGAATTAAACTGCATTTTATTATGGTGATTGAGTGAATGGAAGGAAAAAAACCCACATAATAATTCAATTTCAAACTGGTAACTCATTTTCACTCTAACCATCCATTTGAATGCAACTGGCTGGATATGCAGCATCCAAATTTCTCTTATAAGTGATTTCCAGTAATGACGGCACCAAGAAAGCAAGTCTAATGAGAAAGTTATCTGAATTAGAAAGTAATGCAAGACTTTTCATATCACAAATATTTAGCTTTGATATAAAATAATGTTTTGGAGGGTTTTTTCCTAATTGCTTACAAACTTTGAACATTAAGCCAGGTTCTTTCCATTTCTTGAATCTCTGCATTTAATGAAGAATTTTGTTTAATAGATAAAAATGTGCATGTTTAATTATGTTTTAGGCATTTTTTTCCTGGTGGAAATTAAGTTTTGAGAGAGGCACTTAGATTTTCAAATGAAGAGGAAGAGGAGAAGTAGCTGTTTCAGAATAGGTTCCAGAAAGGAAAAGACACTGTGAAAGGGCCAGTCTGCACAGTGCACCGAGGAGCAGTACATTTTAAATAGTGGTTTGCAAATGAAGAAGTGGCTCCAGAAGGACAGTTTTCAAAAGGTCTGGATAAATACATATAAATTGCATCAATCACTCCTATATAGTCTTTTAAGAGACTGTGGGATTTACTATTCTTTAGAAAAAAAGAGAGGAGGGGAGAGAGAGAGAGAGAGAGATAGGGAGAGAAAGATAAAGAAGAGCAAAGGAGAAATTGTATTTTACATCTCTGTTAGAAAGTGTCATCCAATTGGGTTCAAAATTCTCCTTAGTAAGAGAGGTTCGAAGCCATTAAGCTTCATTATATGGCAGCATGGCCACACATTCAGTGAACAATGACTATTAAGCATGGTTAGATTGCATTTCGCTGTCCCAGTCCTGTGTCAATACTGAAGTTCATGGGGCAAGTGAAAGAGGGGCTTGGTAAGCTGATGGCCAGGACTTGAAGAGTGCTGGAAGATTTTCTGGATCCCTTCTCCAATGTTTCTGTACTTTAAATCAAACACAACACAGACTTGCTGTGCTCAGATGAATGCCCAGTGAAGAACCCATAAACCCACGTGCCTTCTGTTTTTAACCCTCAGATGTAAAATGCAGGAAGAACATGCCAAGAGCACCCCTTCACATACTTGCTTTGCTTCTGTTCCCTCAAATAACCTACAGCTTCGTTCTTACATGACTCTCCTGGGAGGTAGATGATGTTGGTTTGAAACCCTGAGGCAAAGGAGGGAATTCAATCCAGAGCATCTCTTTCCTGGCTGAGTGTATCACTGTGGCTACTACCTTTCGCCTGAGTTGCAGTGGAAAGAAAGCAGCCACAACATTCTTTTGAGGCCATGTCAGCCTGTCTCAGAACCTCCTGGAGCCTGGCAGAGAAATGCTTGTATCTCGATCTGCTTCGCATTTAGGTGGGAGATAAGTATCTCCTGGGGCTGGGGAAGCTCTGGGCATGCACCGAAACAAAATTTCAAGAGTTTAGAGAACTTTAAAATCAAACAGGGAGGAACCAACTGCTCTTAACAGCCTTCAGGTTTAGACACCATTGAGTGGGAGCATGAGGGGATTTTTTTTGGTTTAGGCATCTCAGATTTGCTTGCTTAGGTCCTCTATTACACCTAATGGAAATATCCTGTTGAGGACTGAATCAGGCTGTTGAATACTTGTACAATGTGATGGTCAGATGCCATAGGTTTCTATGATTTGAATTTAATTCTGTTCTTGCAAAAAGAAATTTCTGTCAGCATTTCCTCAGGAAATCTTTCTATTTCAAAATAATATAATTAAAATCTACCAAATAAGCTGTTACTATTAGAAATACCACTCTGATGAACCCAAGGAACTAACATTGTTCCAATACAATGCCTTGGAGAATTTTACTAGGAGTGCCTTCCTTATCCATCAGATATCTGAGTGATTTTTACTGCTCTTGTTGTTTGAACACAGTCTGTAATTAATTATTGTAATATATACTTACTGGCATATACTCATGGCAATTGCAAAGCTGTAGGGTTAAGGTATTTCTGTCAAATATATTTTCAGAAAGAAGAGGGCAAGATGACAACATATCATGTTTTATAAATTTCTGAGTAAATTTTTGCTGCATATATAAGGTTATGAGCAGGAAAGGATTTGAACTTCTGCAAACTTTTCACAGTTTTAA
Organism: Acropternis orthonyx; assembly: GCA_035583155.1. Lineage (NCBI taxonomy): Eukaryota > Metazoa > Chordata > Aves > Passeriformes > Rhinocryptidae > Acropternis > Acropternis orthonyx. Next base: position 40,943,845 of record JAWWEU010000040.1, on the reverse strand, counting down.
TTTTTTGTTTAGAAAAATAAATATAATTAATTTATATTAAATGAAATCTCAAAATTGTTTATAAGTTACTCAAATATCTAAAAAGTGCTCTTAACCAGCCCTGAAGGTAATATAATTAAAAAAAACAACTTTTAAGAATGAATTAAAAATTCAAATATAAGGGAAAAACTTGAAACACTGAAACATGCATTTATCTTACTTCATCCTGAGCGTAAAAGGACACTGAGAAACTAATAAATCCTACTTTTGCCTCTAGAAGCTTTATACATTCTACTTAGTTCTTTAATTTCCTTACTGAATATATGATGATTTCTCTGTTAAATGTCTTGGCCATTCTTTTTTCTTACATTATGATACAGCAGCCAAAAATGGAAAAGAAAAAAAAAAAAAACAAACAAATCCAAGACAGTGTTTTTAATCCTACATAAGTGCACCTCCTTGATTTTTTTTTTTTAAAGTAAATAATTCTTGGAAATACACTTAGAAAATGAACCCTTCTGCTCACAGAGTTTTGGGTTTTTTTATACCTGTCCTCTTTTCCACCAGAATTATCAATCTGCATTATCACTGCAATGCCCTGGGAAACTCTAGCTGTCCAAATCAATATTTCCACCCCTCTCCTTCAAACCCGAGCTCTTACTGTTGCTGAGTGGCTGTCACACACCAGACCCATCACATGCTTCTCTGCTGCCATGGGCAACAGTGCAGCAGGCAAGAGCCCGTCCCCACACATCACACGGTGAGCTCTGACATACCATGGCTTTAGATGGCCTCTCCTTGAATTGCTTTAGCTGATATCAAGACCGCATGATTTCCCAAGAGCTGAACTAGAGCCAGTCAAAGAGTGAAATTATATTTTCGTTGTTAATGTGACATACTTGCATCAAACACATGCCTGACTTTTTCTGCTAAAAGGAAAGGGTTACCAGTAAATCAAAATTTATTGTCCTACTTTGACTCTGTTTATTCATGCTGTGAAGGTATTTCAGATTTGGTTTTATCATCAAATTATAGTTTTGGAGTATTTGCTTCAACATACCAGTTATTAGGCAATGGTGTTACAGATTGGGGAACACTAGGTTACATCTCTCTGCTATATTATTTGGAGAATTGCTTCAGGTCACAAGTGGAAATTAATGTCTTGATATTACTTTCCTGTTAACTGGCTAGATCCACATTGCCATAGTTTGTATGACTGTTAAAATTTGCTCAGGGGAGGCTTAGCTCTGGAATAGCAAGGGCAATGCAGGTCAAGCATGCTGTGCATTGGCAGAAATACAAGACCCAGTTCTGAAATGAACTTCTGTCACTACCATAAAAATCATAGGGAGTAACACTGGGAAAAAAAAAAAAATCTCTTTTTTTTTCAGATTTACATTCTTATGTTCCATACCAAGGCATAAGAATGTAAGTAAAAACCAACAACCTGATATATCAATAAATATTTATTTAATTTGTTAATACTGGCTCACTTGAAATGTTTTATTCAAAATATCTTCAGGTTCACCAACTTTCATCAAATTTAGTGACACTCAAAGAATTCCCAGCAGGTGACCTGTGGTATGGGGATCCCAGGAGATCTGGCTTTCCTTATGGAGTGCAAAAGGGTCTACCCAGATTGGGGATGGTAAGGACTGCTGGTAGCTGGGTGTATATGAGGTTTCTATCAGGAGACTGAACACAGATTCCAGAATGCTGGAAACCTGTAGGACAATACAGAAAACAGAAGTATATAACCTTTTTGGGGGGGAGTGAATGTTGAACATTTTTTAAGTTATGCTCTAATGTCAAAAAAAGTAAGTATGTTCTGAATGTGAAATCCCACTTTTCAATAAATGGTGCTTATCAATTCAGCTGAATGTGTCATCACAATTATCACAGTAATCATCATAAAACAGCCCCTTATTCCCTGTCTTTTCAACATGCCTGGGTTGAAATGTCAGTATGGAGTAGAGGCTGTACGTGGCTACAGACAAGACTGGCAATGTGATGGCAGGAAAACTAGAGGACTCACTTTTCACACTGAAATATCACAGTCATCTCATTTCATACATTTTAAAAACAGCTCTATTCTTTCTCTAGTTGAACTTCACAGGATATGCATACTTACCCAGGGGCAAGCAATGTAGAAACAGGACTTCTCTTTCTTTCACTTCAAGACAAATGTGGGAAAATGTTTAATAGTTGCAGAGTCTCCAAATTAAGCCATAAACTCAGATTTGAAAAACAAACAAACAAGAATCACTGATTAAAATCATTGCTCTCCAAAACACAGAAACTCTGTGGGTTAAATCTGTGTTCTTTTAATCATTCCTGCTGCATGCCAGAGCACATGAAAGCTATTTCTCTCTGTTATACTTACAATTCCCTCAACAAGCCTCCAATAAAAACAAAAGACTATGTAGAAAGAATATCCACTGTCCATAACTAACCACACATAATGAACCTTACATTATCAGAAGTCCAGATTTTTTTAGTGTTCTTTCATGTTTGATTTTATGGAAGTCATTCAATTTCTTTATCAATGTGCTCTTTTGATAAAGAAGTGAGTGACATATTTCCCAAAGCCCTTGGAATGCAACTTTTTTAATCCAGTTAAAGAAATTGCTTAGGCTTCAGGAGTGGCAGAATGTTATTTTTCTTCTGTAGCAGCACATCCCAGTTTTTCTAAACTTTAAGTATGAACAAAGTTCCATCATTCAAATTATTTCACAGATTCACAGAATCACAGAATAGGTAAGGTTGTAACGTAAGGGACCACAGTGGTTCATCTGGCCCAACGTCCCTGCTCAAGTGGGGTTATCCTAAAACACATGGTACAGGATTGTGTCCAGACAGTTCTTGAGTATCTCCAGTGAGAAAGGCTCCACCAACTCTCCAGGTAATCTGTTCCAGTGTGCCATCACCCACACAGTAAAGAAATTCTTTCTCATATTCAGGTGGAACTTCCTGTGCATCAGTTTTTGCCTGTTGCCTCTTGTCCTATTGCTCAGCATCACCAAGCAGAGCCCGGCTCTATCCTCGACACCTTCCCTTCAGATACTTGTAGACATCCATGAGGTCCCCTCAGTTACCTCTTCTTGAAGCTGAAAGGGTCCAGCTCCCTCAGCCTGTCAGCATATAGACATATGTTCTACCCAGTCCCTAAATCCTCTTTGTAGCCTCTGCTGGATGTGCTACAGGAGCTCCATGTCTCTCCTGTACTTAGGAGCTCAGAACTGGACACAGCACTCCAGATTTGGCCTCACTAGGGCTGAGTATAGGGGCAGGATCTCCTCCCTTGACCTGCTGGCAGTGCTCTTCCTCATGCACCTCAGGATACCATTGGCCTTCTTGGCCACCGAGGCATGCTGCTGGCTCATGGACAGCTTGCTGTCCACCAGGACCCCCAGGTCCTTCTCTGCAGAACTGCTTTTCAGCATATCAGATCCCAGCCTTTACTGGTGCTTGGGGTTATTCCTTCCCAGGTGCAGGACCCTGCACTTGCCTTTGTGAAACTTCAAACAGTTCTTCACTGCCCATCTCTCCAACCTGTTGAGGTCCTTCTGAAGAGCTGCACAGCCCTCTGGGGCTGCTCCTCAGAGCTTTGTGTTGTCAGCAGACTTGCTGAGGAGGCACTCTACCCCTTCAACAGTTATTTGAACATGCTGTGGAAGTTCCATGTCTTATGTGCAGTTATAGAGGAAGAATTTGTGCAAGTTGCAAGTACTTTGTGTTTACTGTAGTTAACTGCACTTCCCTCTTGCCTGGATGGATCATAAGGGAAGGTACAGTCATTGATGTACCTGGGTCCTTCCTACATATGACTAAGAAATACTGACTAAATGCCCATAACCCACAGATCACAGACATGTAGTAAAAGCATTTAACTATAAAACAGGAGTCCCAAGTTTAAATCTTGGTTTAAGGATTTTAAATGACAACACAAACTGTATTTCTACCATCTCAGTATTCTATGGTCAGTATTCCCCTCAAAACAAATAATGTATGCAGTCTGAGAAACTGGGGAACTAACTTTATAATATGAATTAGAAAGAACAGAATTACAAGTCCTGTCCCACATCAACAAGTGTGATAATTGTGAAACTATTGCTTACTAAATGGAGAAAGGAATGTACTCTTATTTGTTATAACATAACCCCGTCTTCACCTCTCATCCCTCCCGAACAGCCCCTTTCCCACCCCACCAAAAGCAGAGCTCATTCCATCTGGAATCCTGAATGTGTTGCAAATCTGAAAATATTGTTGTTGGAGGCAAAGTGTTGATACGTTCTTGAACTTGTTAGGAAGCTGAGCAATGCCACTTCTTGAACAGGGCATGGGAAGTCATTAGGACCTCAAGGATGTGCCACAGGGTAAAGGTAGTGACTCAGCTAATTAAGGAACTGCCTGTCCCATCTCACCCAGCTGCAGCTCTGCCCTGATCCCAGCTACAACCAGAGATATAATGGTTTATAGCAATGTATCCTGGAGGTGTCAAGCATGTGGCAGTGATGAAGATTTTCAAATGAATGTGTTATCTCCTTAATAAAAGTCCATGAGAAGAGCAAAATAAGAATTTTCTACTCTGATTACACAAAATCCTAATTTTGAGATGTGATGGGTACCTGCTCTATTCCAAAGGAATGAGTTCACTATAGCTCTAAGTGTTTTTATGTGAAAAGTTGAAGAAGTAAACATATATACTGTCTTACAGGGTAAGCATAAAGTAAGAGTATAAAAGTAGCTTTTTAGAAAAACCTGATTCAGGAAAATAAACTACTAAGAGCTGCAGACTGGTAGCACTTGGGGAGACTGAACACAGTTAAAACATTAGACATAATTAAATTAAAACTCATACTCTACCCTATCAGGACTACCAATATTTCTTATTTCTTTCGAAACAGCTTTCTGACTTTGTAAGCTTGTACAAAACTGTGTGCAAGAAGAGAGGGGAAAAAAACTAAAGAAAAAAAAATGCAGAGGAAAATATGTTATTTTGATAAAGATGAAAATGGTTATGTATGACATATTCTCTACTTGAGATGCTCATTGAGTTATAGCAGAAAATAGTAATTCATTGCTCAGGTTACAGTCACCTATTGTAATTAATTATGAAGGTGCAGATTTAACAATTGCACTTTCACTCATACTACTTTAATCAAAATGAGCTCAATTGTTAAATAGCTAGATGTTTTGCTTTTAACACTAAGAGAACTAAAATTTTACCTTAATTTTCTGTTCATTCCTTTTATTTGTTGCTTTTGTATTAATTTTGATTAGTATCTGCTATCTTCTGTTTCATTGTATGGTGAATTCAAGATTCTGTATAAGCAAGAGAGAGGGAAATCCTTGAGACTTCTGATTTCAACCTGTGATCATTATATAAACAGACCAGAAGCCAGAAATATTTTATCCTGCCCCACAGCCTGAGAAAATCTCCTATGACTGTGGATGGAGACAGATTTAATTATGACACAGTTTTACAGAAGCCTGAGCATATGAGCCCAGAGTGGACACAAAGTGTTATCAAGGTCCATTTGGCAATGTTTCAACTGCCAAGGGCAAGACTAGAGATCAAAGGAAAGAGTCAAAACTCCTAATCACTGTATGAAAACCTCATGTAGTCCAGCCTTGCTGGCAGACCTTGATCAGACTCATTATTACTTTTGCTATTTCTAGTTATAGAAGAAAAATGAGGCTTGCCTATGAATGTTTTCACAGGAAAGGCAAATAGATTCTGAAGAATACCTTTTAGCCAGGGGATGAAAGAACTTTTTTCCCTAAATTCTAACTTATGTGACCAATGAGAGTCTAAATTTTAGAATTAAACTTAAGACCCTTGTGAACTTGAGATTCCATCAGATTTTGCTTGTTTCCTCTAAGTCCTGATGGCACCAGTGAAAAAATTCCTTGCTGGCTCAAGCAGATTCACTTGATAGTTGAGTTTTGGGATATAAAAGCAGGTATTTCCTTCAATTGTTGCTTTCAGCATATGCTAGCAGCAACCTGTAGGTATCAGACTGCTGCTCTACTTTTGTATAAGCCTGTGCCTTTTATTAGAAGGCATGCATTTCTTTACAGAAAGGGAAGACAAAACTGCTTACTTCAGAGAACGGGGATAAAAAGAGGTGTCTTCTTCCCTCCCCGCTCTTCCCCATAAAAATGAAGGAGGGATACACACATACTTTCCTCTACATTCCTCTCTCTCTCAGGTCAAAAAAGTCTTCTGAATAAGAAAATGAATATGTGTATGTAATCCAATCTTCTTTTCCTCTGAACCAGAGCACCTTCATCTTTGCTTGGCTGAGAACACTTGCTTGGAGCACTCCAGCCTGTTTTTAAACTTAATTGAATTTCCCAAAATTCAAAATAATTTCTGAAAACTACATCACACTCATATTTTGGAATATGATTACTTAGACCCAGTTGTTAGTAGAGAAGTGTAAGGTAAAATAAGCTTCAGCATTGGGGTTCTCATTTGTTCTATAAAACCTTTGGCATTGAAAAGTCATGGTCAGTAGCTTGGCTAAAGCTGAGTAAAGCAGCTGCTCTGTCAGAAAATTGTTTCATAGTTTTTGTATTTTGTTTTTTTTCCCTTCACTAGGTTCTGGGAAAAAAAGGTTAAAAATCATTGTGTCTCTGTTCTCTCCAAATTGTGCAAAGTATAAATGACCTTTCACTGTTGCTACAAAGTTCTCTCACGGCAATCTTTGATATTATTTCAGCCTCTTACTGAGAGCAGATAGAGTAACATTTTATTGTACAGTGTCTATACTTCTGTGTCTCTTAATAATTACAACAGTGATGCATTTGTTTTCTCCTGAGCATATTAGTAAAATTATGTGGTCATTATTTTATTCAAATCTTTTCAATAATCTCTTATTATCAACTTTCTGAGTGTTTATATAACCTTACAGTCTGAAATAACAGAACTAATTTTTGAAGTTACGTTTGAAAATTAATCATGAAATTTCAATACAACACACTTGTCTCATGAAATAGACTGGTTCTGTTTCCCATTAAGCCAGTGGGAATTTTGTCATTTGAGTTCAGTGGGAGTGGGACAGCACCAAAAGTTATTCTTTGCCCTGGGAATACTTCAGAATGTAGATTTCCTAATTTATGTTCTGATATAACCTTTGGGATTTTTTTTTTTACATGACCAATATTTATTGTAATTGGCACAAAACCATCTTTATTTTTACTTTATCGGTTCTCTCAGCTACAAAAGGAGAAAGCAGGTTACGAAATTGCTGAGGAACCTGCCAGAGCTGAGCGGAACTTCTTGTAGTCATCCAGTCCAGCTTTCCCATGCTTCCAGTGGCAGTATATCATGCCTACTCCTATTCCTGTCCTTTCATGTTTCCTTTCCATACCCTGGCATAAGCATCCTCATCCTGGTCTCTCATTTCTGAAGTGGTGAAATTCTAATTTTGTTCTCACTACTGAGAAGCCTTAAGAAAATTCAGTTTCATTATTTTTTTTATTCTGCATTTTTTTCTTCATAGTTTACAAAGTTAATAGCAAAATAACATTGACATATAAATATGTCTGGAGCTTTCAAGACAGCACTGAAAACCTGACTCTTAGTCTATAGTTGAAAGCTGGTAATAAGGTGACAAATATCCTTTGACAGATGGATATGCACACACCAGACCAGACTATAAATTAGTCTCCAAAAGGGATTTTTTGTAGTTATGTCTGAGCCGCTCAGGCTGTACAAGGAGACCTGACAAATAGTTTATATTAGCTAAGTATTAAGAATAAATCTTGTGATACAATTGGATTTCATTTTCACTAACTGAAAAATCTCTTCTTAAAGGAGGCAGTTTAAAATGTCCTAGAAGGTGTGAATTTGGATTTGAGAACAAAGATTGTCTGCATGTGTTTATCATGAGTTCTGATTTACTGTTTAGGTTATGTCTTCAGTATTTTTTTTCATACAGCAACTGACCACAAATCGCAGAAGGCGACTATTTCTATATATAGCATGAAACCTCTCCTTTGCCCAGGAAACAACTCCAGTGACTTTTTCTAGGCTGAGGAATTATGTCGTGCTATTGTGTCCCTCTCCCTGAGCCATATCACTGGATGATGTGTGCATCAGCAGAACTTAGAAAAGTGTTCATCTGTGAAGATTAGCAAGAATATAAAAACATTTCCACATTTACTTTAAATAAAAACAATTTCATTGCCATGGATTAAACAGTAAGATACTGGTAGAAAAGTTTTAGTTCTCTGTCTTTCAAAGGAAGTTCCAAAAAGTATGAATTTTTTGTTATTCATTCTCTGAGATTACTAAAATATCACATAGGTTCAATCTTCCTGTATGACTGTACAAGATAAACATTTCAAAAGGGAACAGAGGAACAAATGAGAGAGATGTGGTCTCTCAAGGGAATGTTGAGCATCATGTGAATATCCACACTGCAAATGAAGAGTTATTAAGATGACCGTAGGAGAGCGCTTTAAAAAATATCTGCTAAAGAATGATATTTTTCTGTGGATACACTGTCTGAGAATGTTTAACTCATTGTATTGCAGGGAAAATGAATGAAAAAATTAGGAGAGTCAAGTATGACAGACATACTCAAAAGGGAACAAACAATTTATGTTCAACATATGACCCCAAATGACTGAAAGTAACCTTTCAATTATACTTGTCCCCTAAAAAGAGAGAGAAACTGTAAACTATGTAGCAGCATAATTCACAGCATATGCTGCAACTACATTCTTAGTTCATCACATTATTTTTTCATTAATAACACTACTAATACTTAAAAAAGGTAGTCTTCTAAATGACATTGTGTACTTACTGAACAAAACCATATACAGAACCACTAAATTTGTGGAAGCCATCTGTAAACCAAAATTTCTATAATTTCTACTGCAAAGTGACATATGTGCCTGCTATTACATGACTGCATCATCACCTGAGGTATTTCAATCTAACCTTGAATAAAACCACATAGAGGGGCACTGTAAATGTGGTTGTCTTGCGTTGAAACTTGCTGAATGAGACGAGATGCTGCTGGCAGCGTACCCGTGCTGCAGCTGAGCACAGTGTGGATGGGATATTAATTTTGCTTCTCGGGAGACTTTCAGTATGTCATAGGCTTTTAGTTTCCCAGTCAGTTAGCTAGGCAGGTAGTAGTGACTGAACAACTTGAAATGAAAAGAGGAAATAATTAGAAGTGTCTTGCAATTTCTTTTTATTTTACAGATGATGACTGAAGGATCTGGGAATTAGGACAGCAATTCAGAACTGAGAAACTTGCTCTTGTTGCTCAGTTGAGGAGCATCATTCTTGACTCCTCAGCCATGCAGTGGACCAAGTTCAGAATGAGAGCCCTGGAGCACCAGAGGTACCTCACGGGCTACCAATTATCTGCTAGGTGGAAGATGTAGCTTGACTTGTACGTTGTGTGGGATCTACAAGACAGGTCTCTCTCTTCCAAAGCAAGCGGTCTAACTTCTTGACTGCTGAGCTACAAGGTAGATATAGTTACCATATGCTTCTCTCCTGGCAAATGAGTGAACTTCACAGGGTTTATATTTCCTCATCTAATGTATATGGGTTGTTCAGACTACTGGTTCAGTATTAGGCCAGCCACTGAAACTGTGAGTGAAATAGTGCTTCATTGAAACAACTTAAAGGGAAAACTTTTCAAGGTATATTCTTGAATCTATCACTTTATACTGGCATAATACATCAGAGTAATGTCTGGAATGGAAATGAGAATTGTACTGTAGCACAAAAAATCTGCACACACTACAGCAAAAAACCTCCAAAAAAACAACAAAAACCCCCCACCATGTTTTTTCTGCTATTGTTAAAACTGTTCCTCAAATGAAATAAATACTGTGATGGAAAATCTGTTTAAACTGTGATGGCTGATGGATCCATTCTAACGTTTTTGTAAAAGGCATCCCCTCCCTCCGCCCCAAAAATTGTAACAACTAATTTTACTCTTCTGCCACAGCTTGCGTCATAAACAGAGCTTGAGACAGTAACTTTTGTATCATGTTTCTGAGCAGAGGAAAAAAGAAAGAGTGTGAAAAATGGTGATTGCTAATGTCCTGCCACCATAATACAGAACTTTTCTATCCTTGAAAGTTGTGTGTTCTTCTCTGCAAGCTCACAAAATACAGACTTTTTTAAGTTTGCAATGAGAAGTTCAGGTTCTCTTCTACATTTAAGTGTTTTAGCATTTGGGTAGATATAATTTTTTTAAGATGAAGCATGATGAAGGATATTATCTGTAAGATTTTTTTTTTAAGGTACTCAGAGTGTTTATGAATGAAAAAAGCTCAACTTCTTGCCATCTTGACATCAAGGAATCAAACAATGGAATAAAATTTTTGCCATAATGCTGACATAAAGTAGCATTTTTTCATAAGTTATAAGTACAAGTATAGCTGCAACTTGTCAAGACCTGTAGAGACATTAAAATGCTGAAAATTATATTAAATTAGAAATGCATAACCATAGAAGCATTCAATTATTTTGGAAGGCAAATCTTCCTGAACATGTAGCTTCATGCACCAATAATGTATTGTAATTAATCCCAATTACCTTTTGTACCTTTAATCCACGTTAGGCCACTAGATCTGTGTAAATATTTTAGAGAAGTCAGTTAATAGACATTTGCTATGGAAAGTGAGTGACATGTGAATATTATATTATATTTAGGGCATTTCCTGCAAGGAAAGAGCAACAAAGCAGAGAAAATGCATCCACAATGACAAATGCTGGCACTGAACAAGTTCTTGCTGAAGAGTCAGTAATTGCACAGTTCAACAAGCCCATGATTATGAGGAAGAATTCAAACAGGCTAAGTTAAACCAAATTTTGAAATCACTGCACTACCTGTTGCAACATGCCTCTAGCCTGCCATACTACATGTTGCTGTTCCCCACTGTTCTGCAAGGTGGACTTTGTGGAGTACTCATCCATGCCAGGACAGCATTGCTATGATCTGGACTTATTTTCCATACCTGAGTGGGCTAGAAAAACCTAATTCCTTTTATCTTGGTTCTTACTCTTCCACCAAAACACAAAAAAGTAAGAATTAAAAATGCATGAAAAACCAGACCTGGTGGGAAAAATGGCAACATGAAATACAATAAATATTTATCTCAAAGCAAAACAGATACCTCTACTATAAAACTCAGCCAACTGTGCCTGCATACGCAGTTTTCTTATAGACATAAAAATAGATTGCTCTCAGAGCTGTTTCATGACAAAAATACTCCCCCCCAGGTATATTGAAAAGTAGTACAAACTCGAAATGAAAAATCAAAAACCAAAAACAACACTGCACCCCCCTTCCCCAAGACTAACCTCTTAAGAAACAGCTTTTAGCATGCCTTTTCCAAACTTTAATTAAAGCTGAATAAAATACCTGTAGAGATTCAGTGGCATTCTCTCTAATAACAGGTTTACCAACTAGCTTCATGTGTGTCAAGCCCGCATCACAAATCTGGATTCATCTACAAAACAAGTTTCCTGGTGGTTCTAAGAACTTATCCAAGAAATATCTGGATGAGGTCTTATGAGTTCCTGTTCAAAGGATCTCTTTAAAAACTAATTAGATTTCCTGGATTCTTCAACACAAACCAAACTGAAGTGCATGTGAATCAATTCCAAATTGCTGAGTAAAGAAAACCTCAGGTGATTCTTAAATGTAGAGGGTAAACAGAACAGCCTGGTAGTTTTTAAAATTATGTGTACCTGCTTGCATACATACATGCATGAACAAAGCCCTGGAAACACTAAACAATCTATTAACAGAAGTAACTAAGAGTGAATTCTGGCCTGTGCCTTGCCAGGTCACTCGACCTCATAGCTTGTAAAAAACTTCCATCCATTTTGATACAATCTTTAAGAAAATCATAACTGCAGATTTTAAAAAACATTTAATGTATCTTTAAGTTGCTTCTTTCTGCAAGTTGCTAAAGGGCTGCCATAGAACTCATTGAGCAGTAATACACAATTCAGCATGAGTCATGAAGACACAACAAAGGAATAAACATTTCATGGATGAATGATGAAAAAGTGTATTCTGTTCTCAATAAAAATACTCATATGCACTTATATTTTATGCAATATGAAATTAAAATGGCATCTGGATATGAATACTGGCAAGAGTTAGCATGTATATGAGTGTAATATAATTAAAATCTTATGAGTAAAACTGTTGCAGACTAGTATTTCATGTATCCTAATCAGGCCAAGACACTCTTAAATCAGAAACAAATGTCTTTGTGCACAAACACCTTTGTCTCAGAAAAACTGCAGCAAATGTGTGATACAGAGACCATGCCATTAGTATGAACTTATATACCTGTAAAGTCTTAGAGAACTGGAGTAGGGTGAGGAATAGGGAAGATATAATTTTTATATCAGGGAAAGGAGATGTTAAAAGTCTAAAGGATCATGTGAGACAGCTAAGGCGATCAGGAAAAGATCCTAATCATGTTCCTGTTCAGCTTCTGTGTAGCGACCATTAAGTTTATTTCATTCCTTGAAAATTAACATTCTTGTACAAGTTTTTAAAAGATGAAATGACAGACTTCTTTTCCCCTGAAGATACAAATTTCATATCTTCATCTGGAGTTTTTGTGTTGGTTTTTTGTTTGTTTGTTTGTTTTTGTTTGTTTGTTTTCCCCTAGTCAATATTTTCAATATGACTGTTTTCAGTATTTTGTAATTTATGGTCATATGGGTTTCAGTGAATGTCATTCCTGGCCTCTTTTTGATGTGGTACAAAAGGTACAAAAGACCTTATGCAAATCCTAACATTTCTTAATTCTTTCTTTTTGGTGATGGGTGTCCTAAAGCCATCTTGTACAAGAAGTTGAAGTTGGATGTTGGAAGCAAGATTAAGGAAACCACTGTTGAAATATAACCCATACATGCACTTTCCCCTCATATGTCAGTGTAGTACAGCGATGCTGCTCAGGGCAAATGTCTGATGAAGTCTCCAATTAATACACTGATCCTCATGGGCTATAACCAGTGCTATAGCAGAGCTGTAGCACTGCAATCCTAAGGTGACCATGTTGTCCTTCAGAAGTCAGGATGAGTTGATGACACCATTTGTGCATTGATGGTTGCCCCAGTGACCCATGCAGTGACCATTGCTCATTGAGCAGTGACTGAAAAACAGTGAATTGTAATAGCCCACATCAATGAACAGCTAAATGAATAGACACATAGAGTGAGAATCATATCACCTAATGTACACAATAAGTCTCTTCTAGTCATCCATACCCAGCTTATAATCAATGGACAGAAACTGGGGCATCTCAGGAACAGCTCACGTTGTCCTGAGGTCAAGGGAATTGCACTGCAAAATTGACTGTTTCTCTCACTTGGTTACAGAGGAACAAACCAGCTGTCAGTGTTTATGGTGCAACGAAGTAAATTCAGCTGTGAAGTATCTCAGCATAGGTGGTTGCCTTTTGGGTCCATAACTGTCATCGATCTCCACCATTATCCATTTTAAGGCATAAAAGCTCTGTTTTGAGCTCATATATTACTTTAGCAAAAGGATGCACAAAAGGAGCTGTTTAGTTTAACAGTAGAGGAATCTGCTTCTGAAAGCTCTGTTAGGGTCAGGTCTTTTACAACAGGAAGGTGATGGCAACAAGTCACATCTTGGAATGTGCTTGTGTGAAAACTAGAAACAAATCTGAAGTTAAATACAACACAATATTCATGTTAATGTTAAGTTAAAGATATTAAAAACCTGTGCAAGCATAGTACATATTGTATATATCTATATGTGTATATATATATATATAGGTATGTATATATATATATGTATATGTATATATATATATATGTATTTTTTTCTTCACATGAATCCAAATAGTTGTGATCAGAACTGTTTATACTCCCACATACATAATTATTTTCATTGTGTAAATGATTAAAAAACCCCAAATATTTGAAAACAAATAATCAGCCAAAAAATGCAATTAATTTTAAAGTGTATCTCCCATTTTGTACTTTAATGTCTGTGTTTCAGATTTTTTTTGGGTTCTTTCATGCCATCTTTTCAAGATTTTTTTGTAGCAGAAAAGACTGAAAATTTATATGGGATTGTGACAACACAAATTTTCTATAAAAGCTAGTTTTTCATATACAAAACTAAGATTTAGATTGTAATTTGTTTGTAATTTATCTAGTTAGAATGTATGCTGTTTATGCCTTAGAGTGTCTTTTCCTATGTTATACACATTGACAGAGTCTAATTAAAGAGAGGTTAGATCTCAGCTGTTGTTAGGAATGTTTATAATACAATAACAAAATTGGAGTATTTTGAAAATCTAAAATACAATCTGAATTGCTGAAAAATAGGAAAAGAAAATATTTGCTGAATTGCTAAAAATATATATAATTCTGTATTATAGCAAAGTAGTTAATACCTGAAATGCTTTTTATTATTTACCTCCATCTCATACTACAAGAAAACAAAAGAGAGATCAAAGACCATGTACACTATTACATACAACCTCCTTCCCATCATTTCCTGTAGTAATAAGCAGCTGGAGCACTGTAATGAATCTGGGCCTCAAAACCTTTTCTGTGTTCACTTCCAAATTATGTCTCCTGTGTAGTACAGAAAAGTTAACATTCACTTCAGTATTTTAATATAACGAATTATCATAATTTAAAAAAATTGTGAAACCATATTTATGTGCATGTGATTATTCAGAATTTTACAGAAAAAGAACTTCCTTTTTGAAGGACTAATGGATCATGAATTGAGAGAAAAGATAATGTTTAGAACATTTCTTCAGGAAATGGCAACATGCAAATATTAATACAGTAAATCAAGACTTGAATTTGTGCATTGCTAATTTTTCTACAGGCGAGAAACACTTTCGATTCATCAAAATGGTTTTGTTTTGTGTTATATATCTTTATAACTATACATCTCTGTATGTATATAGGGTGGCTTGAAAACACCTCAGCTTCAGTTCTCATTATAAAGTGAATGATGTAGTAAAAAACAAAATCATGCATGTACAAGTCATTCCGTATGGCTGAAATGCTGGGTTTCTGTGGAGGAGAGATATAGCAGTGCCAATGGATATAAATCGAGAGGTGCGGACAGTTTTCTTTTTAGTTGGTTCAGGTTAGGAGCAAAGTCATATGCACTTGGCATCATATGTAGGTTGTCAAGAGACTTCTGAATACTTAATGATTAATTGGAGAAATAAGCAGAAGAGAAAGGTGGTTGTGCCAGAATGAGTGCTGTTACAATAATCGAGTATCAGGTACATCTCTACAAAAAAACCCCACACTAAACCACCCTGTAAGGCCAGACTATTATAAAAAAAGGCAAGTACAGCCTTTAAAAGTATCTATTCAGCTATCTGGAACATAGTGATCTCTATAGTTTTTGTGTGACTAAATGTGGAAAAAAGGCACATGTAACAGATAGGAAGTAGAGAAATTATGCATGCCTAAGCTTTTCTTTCCCAAAAGGATGGGTACTTCACACAGTGCCAGCCAGAGAATGCTTATTTTTCCCATGACTATTAGAAAAATAATGCAGATGGATTTTAATTTTCAAAGGAACCTGATTTTCACAAGAAAATTGCTCAACCCTCATTAATATTTAGAATCCTTTAAAATAAACTACAAAAAGTACTAGAATTGCAGAAGCCTGGTCACTTTTAGAAATGAGGCTGTCACAAGTATCTTTCAAAAAGCCCAGCAACATACTACCCTAATCTGAAAGATTTGTCTTGATTGAGAAGGAGCTTAAAGATTCTTCAAAGGTTCAATTGTGCTCAAATATCTTTTCAGAGACCACCATGTGCACCATCTGCGTGGTTCACTGAACACAGCAGCCTTTCTTTGTCTTGGCTAGGTTGCAGGCTGCAGTAAAGTAAAAGATAACAGGAAAAACTTATGTCTCCATTCAATACGTAATTCACTTAATCAGTGTATAAAATCACTGGCATATGAAATCACTGGCACCATATAAGTTAGTGAGCAGAAATGACAGCAAACAGAGAAGCAGAATACTGTTAGCAGAGACTGAATGATCAGGGAGGCATGTGACCCATGTTATGGTCAGAATGAGAGCAGTAATTAGAAGGACTATAATTAAAATATCAAGGTCTTCAGGTCACAGAAACAGTAATTTCCTACATTTTTCAGTTCTCAAGATAGAAGCTTCATGTTAACCCTATGCATGCAGTACTAAGTGGGAATAGATGTATTGTTTCAGTCTTCTAATCATATTTGAAAGAGTAGGTAACAGAAACTTACGAAAAACCATATGGACCAAAAGTCTCCACCTGGCTCCAATAGTACCAAAACGGGGTGTTTAATGAAGGATGAAAGGACATTGGAAGCATAGAGTTCCCCAGAAGAGTGTGGCAGTCCCAGGCATCCTTCCACCTTCTGGCCTCCTGTGTTGGAAGCTTCAGACTCGACCTGCCTCTCCCTGCTCCTGTCAGGTACCAGACAGCTATTGGGGCTTCTCAGCTGCTTCTGAAACCACAGAAGCATAGTATGATTTGGGTTGGAAGGGACCTTAAAGATTACCTATTTTCAATCCACCTGCATGGGCAGGAACACCTTCATCTAAAACAGGTTGCTCAAATCCCCATTCAATCTGGCCTTGAACACTTCCAGTGATGGGGCATCCACAATGTCTCTTGGCAACCTATTCCAGTGCCTCACCACCCTCACAGTAAATCTAAACCTACTTTCTTTCAGTTTAAAACTGTAATGACCACAGCAGTTTACAGCATGTGAACTTAAGGTAAACCACCAGCAATTTCAGTTTTCTATAATATGTCAGGTTGTCTTTTGTGGCAATTCAAAACCAGCTGCCTGAGCAATGCACCCATACCCGTGGTTGAGAGTTAACTGGCAACATGCTGTGGGTTGCAAATGTCCTATTGTGGAACTTCTTGGCTTCTTTGGGAGCAGCAAGTCTGCTGCTAGCCAAGCGTAGTATTGACATGTTGATATGTGAGGCCTAAAAAGAAACCAACCCACAACAATACATAAGAGCATGGACTTGCTACATCATTTTTGATTAAATATTTAGTAGTTGATAATGCCTGGTAAGTGTGGTAGCTCAGCAATCTCAATTTTCTATGACAAACCTAAGAATTAATATTTTATCAGCTATAAGCTGAGAGGATGCTGAAATACTGCTACTGGTTACATCTATTAATTTTGCCTGACAATAAGGTGGTGTTGTTATTGGCTTTAGCATACATTTCTGTGAGAAGGGCATTATTTACAGTATGCAATGGTGTCAATTAATTTAAAAGGGATTATAATTACTAGCAGGAATAAAGAGTCCAGTAAGATTTTACAAAATAATTTAAAACCAAATAAAAATCCACATGTAAGATAGTTAAAATGACTCCTCAGACTTTGTTTTACTCTACAGTTTGCATAAACTGTATGGCTTCATTTTCTTCTTTTGTTGTCTTTGAATTATGATGTGTTTTACAGAATATTAAATGGCTTCTGAACTAAAATAGTAAAAAAGTTCCATATAAGAATATAACATAAAAAGACAGCAGAAGTATAAATGCAAATGTTGACCAGTTCCCAATGAATTTTCCATTAAAATGTATTTTCCCATATTACTCAATAAAATGCATACAAAAATCTAATATATGGGTACTTACATATTTTACCAACAAAATAACAGATATTTAGTAACACAATCAAATCTACTAAAAATGCAAGGACAGTCTAATATCGTATGTAAAAGAAAACAGGAACCACAATTTAATTGTATGCTTAAAAGTGAATCTCTTAAGATCTTTTAAGGTTAGTGAACCACTCGAAACCGGAAGATTTATACTGAGTTAGAAATTAGTATTTGGTGTGTGAAATAGTATATGATAATCTTATTTTCTGTTGAGATCATTATCTCAGATATATAAAGGATTATAATTTGAACAGTATTTAAAAACAGTCTGTCTGCCTCAGAAATGTAAGCCAAGATGGAGAAGAAATTAGAGACAAGTTTATTCTTGCATCGTTACTTTCTTCTCTTAGTGTTTTAGCTCACTTTTACAGTTTCTGATTTTCTTTTCCTTCTATCCCGTTTATATCTTTTATTATGTTGCTGCTCAAAACATTCTAACAAACATTTTTTTGTTTTAGCTCTACTATAGTACAAAACCAGAAAGTTTTTGTCCTTGAATTTCTATGGATTTTAGGAATGGTCTTTTGACACTGGAGTACAACTGGAAAAGGAAGTACTAGTTTAAAATATCAAGCATATCATGAATATTGAAAGAACATATTTATGAGGTAGAATGTTATGCTATAATAATATGGACATCAGATTTTCTGATATTTATTTACCTTATGATTTCTATCCTGTTTTTGTGGTAGTAGGAGCAAAATCTTGAAGACAATTAGTTCTAAAAATTGTGATTATTTATGAACTACACAAATCTTTGTGTATTCCCTCTGCCTATATTAAAATGTAAAAATAAAATAAATTAAGCCAACACTATAATTTCTTCATATCTCTCCTGTCAGTGTAGTTTATGCTATTCAGTATATTATTGGGCAACCCATTCTTAGGTCAAAAGATACTAAGAAAATATAAGAGACTTAATCTTTCAAAACTACTTTGTCTCAACAGCTTGATTCTTAATTGGTTTTGAGACTTTCAGAAAAAAATAAAAAAAAGGCAAAAAACCCTCAAACCAACCAACAAAGACAAAGAAAGAAGTTCAGCCAAGAACTGCAGCCAGCTCCCATCCCTTCAAAATAATTTTGAAAGTAGCTAGAAATTTTCTTTACTCTTGTGCTGAGAAAGAAATGATCTTTCATGTTACCTGAGAAGTGATGCTTGGAATGTGTTAAATAGAAAATTGAAGGTAAAAAATTCTATTTCCGGAAGTTTCTAAATTAACAGCCAAGGTGAGATGGCCTGACTGACAAATCGAAGAATATTGATTGTATCAAAGAAAGGAAAGAAAAAGTGAAGACACTTCAAAATGCAGCCAGAAAAGTTGTTTGCTTTTAAATTCACTACTAGATGAGATTACATTTTTTCTACCACCTATGAGAGGACCACAAAAGCAACTTAGCCCTCTGAGATGTAGATAAATTATTTGACCTAAATATAGTGCAATAAAATTATCATGGCATGGATCACAAAGCAAGACAGAGGGTCTTCAACTAGCTTTACATGACCTGGTTGAGGGAAGGGAAGAAGTTCAGTTGCAGCGCAGGGACACAGTGCACCTGGCCATGGGCACAGGCTCACTTAGCAAACACCAGCTGCCCCAGATGTGTGTAACTGCCTTTTCCAGAAGTTCTCACATCCATAACACAGGATGAAGTGCTTGCTTCCTAATTTTGTTTTTGAAAAGTCAGGTGGCCAAAATGAACAGCTGACAGATGATTTTCAGTAGAACAAATAAATCAATAAGCTACACGGCAGAAGCAAAAATCAATGAAGAATCAGTTTGATAAATACAGTTGAACCTTTGAATATTACTTATGAAGTTAAACAAGCAACAAATTCTCTACATTCCATCCCTTACACTGGGATACAAACCTCGAATTCAAGATTTATATTAAAAATAAAATAGTCTAGATATCATTACCATACTAAAATTCAGCTTTTTTCTAAGGGGAATAAATACAGAAATAATGTCTTTAATTTTTCTTTTAGATTGATATCCTTTGAAAATTTTGACAAAATTCTATAAGATAACACAATTATCAAGAATCATAATTACAATGGACATAAGTTGCATTATGAAAAATTATGGGATTTTATTAAAAGATTGATAAAAGGGTTGTGAATATAATACACAGTTATTTTAAGCAAAAATTGCTTAGATTTACTTTTGCTAGGTGGTACCTTTTAATGGATTTTTTCCTCCCTCTGAAAGGTAAAGGAAAAAGGAACTTCTCCCTTCTTTACACTTTGATTTGGTTTATTTACATTCATCTCCTGGATTGAAACTTTAATTTTCAACCTCTTCTGCCTGAATGCAATCCTGTACAACTCTTGACTTTGGTGGGATAACACAGAGAAAGGCTGAAAGACTGAGAAGTACTCGGTTTCTTTGACTTGCCTGTTATTAGAACTACCAGTTTTGTTGTCAGTATAGGACAGCAAACAATCACTTTGATGCTTATTGCATTTATTTTCCTTTGGAATTAATTGGAAGGCCAAAGCCTCTTAAGGGTATTCACTTACATTCATTCCATAATGCCCCATAAAGAGCCAACATTTTTTTTTTAACATAATATTTTACTAAATTGAACAGTAACGGGGAAGTGGTACCTCTCAGTCTGTTATCAGTCAGAAACAGATGGGGAAATTGTGGCTGTGATGCAAAATGCATTAAACTGTGGATTTTTTTGGGTTTTTTTGGAGCATGTTTTCCCTCAGGTTTGTCCAGTTGATGATTGCTTCATCTGGTATTTCTGCCTTATCCTTTAGACTGAAAGGTTTTAGGAACACACAGTTTCTCATCAGTTATGTTCATACAGTATTTAGCAAAATGAGACCAAGACTTGCTAAGTGGCAACAAAGTAAAAATGACTGGCAAATACAGATAATAATAAGGCAAAACATTGGGTGCTCTCTTGGCTTGGAGAGGGCTTACTTGTACTTGAGATCAGGTAGAATGTCTGGAGGGACATTGCATCTTTCCTGTGGAACTACAGAAGGGAAAAGACTGCTCAATCTCAGGTAGACATTAAAGAGACTGCAGTGGGCAGCAAAGAACAGACTTCAGCCTTACCAGAATGTGCTTCCAAGGACCAGAGCAGAGGGGGCATCACTGAGAAAGTCACTGGTGTTCACTAAAAAACCACTCAGGGACTGAGAGCAAGGACTGACCTTCAAGAGCACAGTTGGCAGAAGGACAGAGATGTAAAAACTTTTTAGCTTTTGCTTTCTTCCCTTATTTCATCTAGCTTCAAAATGGAACTTCCTTTCTCACTTGAGTCAAATAGAACCAAGCAAGGAAGTTCTCAGGTCCTTGTGGAGAAAATTAAGCACCTCTAAGTCTAGCTTTAATAGTATATTGGAAAATATATAAAATATATAAAAGAATATGAATCTGTTACTAGGACTATGTGAAATGTATAAATAACAAATGTCAAATGTTGTAGGACAAATTTTTTACAAAGAAAAATACATAGAACTGGTCAAATCTGCACTCTGTGTTGCACCTTAAATATCATCAAGACTGTGGCTTGCACTTGAAGAAATACAAACTTGCTCATGTGCACCCTGGCAGTGTGAAATGGTCAAAGTATGAACAGCAAAATCATTGTTTTCCCCTTAGAACATAAATAATCATTAATTATAAAAATATTTTGACAGGATAAGAACCTACATGGTACTTTCAGTAACATAACCCATCTTCTCTTTTTTTGAACATTTTAAAGACAGTCCCTTTTCATCACCTCTGTGTAGAAAGTCCTACTAATTTGTACTGTTTGGTACCACATTCTGATGATTAATATTAATTTTATATGACTAGGGGGAAAAAATACCTTCAGTCTGTATAGTCAAGATAAACATCTTCTGCCATTTTATAAAATTTCCTACAATTTGTGTTCATGCTGCTTTGTGGAAGAGCAACTGCCTTACCACAGTCCTTTCCTCACCACGTGTCTCTGAATTTCCATTCCCACCTCATACATGAACCACCTTTGCAGCAAGTTCGAGATGATGTGAGCTGAAAAGCACTTTGATAAAAGGATAGCAGGGCTACTGAGCAAATGCATGGAGTGTGTTGATTGCCCTTTGGAGCAATGACTACAAACATAAAAGGGGAACAGAGACTGACCTTCCTCAGATGCCAGTGTGGGTATTGTCCTGGAATTTGCAAGATTCGGTGCTTTTGTGCTCCTGTGATCCAGATGGACCTAATCAGCAGCATTCTGAAAGAGGTCGAGGAGGTGTTTGGAGCTATGGTGCTGGCTTCGCAGCTGCACATGGTCCCCTGAACAAGTGAAACAGCACGTAGAAGAGTGTATAGTGTCTCATGATTTAGTAAAGAAGAAAATGAAGGTGTATGGGCTATGATGAAGAAATTTGTATTTAAAAGGTGTTGATGTTTGCTTAGGATTTACATGTTGACATAATGTGGCAAGAAATGTTCCTGGTTTTTCTTATTTGAAATGGAAATTACCTTGTGAAAAGGAATGTGTTAACTAGAGTTTTAGTCATATTGATGGAGAGCAAATTACTTTTTCCTCAGACTAACTTGTCTGCAGATTGTAATTAGAAGGCAATTATCTTCAAACAAGTCTGAAAACTGTAGATTACAAGTTTTCTTTAGCAAAGCCAATACTCAAATAACAAAATACAAACTGAGGGAAAGCAAATAAAAGTGTCATTTTCTTGTACTGAAAAAAACAATGCTAAACCTTGACTCAAAATGTGGTTTACTTGATGAAAGACTGAGAATGATAGTGCTCGTATCAGAGATTATAAAAGTGAATTTGAAGTTAAGATATTTCAGTTTAAAAGAGTGTTTTGTTTGATGTGGAATTTTATTAATCTTTTTCAGGTTAAAATCCCCAAATGTATGGCTTGTATTATTTCAAACTATTAAAGCTGGTGAAGTTGTCTGGGCCTAGCCCTTAATCACTTTCCAACATCTTCCTAGTCTGAAAAGCTCTTAAATTCAGCATGAGTTACATTTTCTCACTTAATACTCTCTTAGCCTTAAACAGTAATGGCATAAAACCCTATTAATTTCATATTTCACATGTACCTGAAACTTATAAAACAACAATTAATTCAAAGATTTTTTTTTAAGCCAATATAAAACTCATAATCCTTTCATTCTATGATCTGATGATTATAGCTCCATGACTTCATTTTTTCTTTTTAACCTGCAAGGTTAAGTTTATGTTATGAGGAGAAGATTCACTGCTTCAGGTTCAGGAGCTCAAAGCAAAGCTTAATTAAAGTTGAATGGAGACTTGAAAATATGTCGAGGAAAGCTATAGAAAAAACCTATTTCTTAATTATCCTCTGACATTATTCTTCAGTTGTTTCCCCCAAAACTACTCAGAGTGAGTACTGGCATATTGTAAATGGCCTAGAAGTGGCACACTTCAGGTTGTATGTTGCTGTTTGTTTTTCATATTTACTATCATCACCTTGGTAGGGAAATGTCTCTGAATAAGAGAAGGGGTGCACTGTGTGTGTGTGTAGGAACACGTGTGAACAGAGGAACAGACCACAGCAGCAGATTCACTGCTGCAGGTAGGTGAGTCACGGCAATTTCTCCACTTGCCCTGGCTGGGTTTGTCTGCAGGTATCATGCCATGGGTAACTGTGGGCATGCTGCTGTTCCTGCAGACCAAGGCGATGCCATCAATGATGGTTCAATATGCAAATCAGAGTAAAGTCATGCAGAATGAAAGTATGCTGCTTCTCCAGTCCAAGGATTCTTTGTCCATAAAGAAGGTAAGAATTTAGGTTATAAGTTTAGCAATACTTTTAGAAAATATATTCTTCTCCCTCAATAAATACCTTTACAATTCATGAAATTCTTTTACATAGCAGAAATAATTCATGGTTTTTCAGTGCTTGAAATAGTTTGAAGTAGATGTCTAAACAACACTTTCTCTTGATCCCCAAATTCTGTTACTAATGGAAAACTAGTTTTCTAGGAGTACTCTATACCTGTGTGTATGTAGTAACTGTATAGCTGGTTAGTATCTTTAGTATTTTGATATGTTTCTTAAAAGTCACAGTAAGTTAAAAGGCAGAATTTCTATACTGTTAAACCAGTGTCAAAATTGGTTTTGACGTTTTTTTTTTAATTCTAGACCCCAGATCTCTCCATCTCTATAATCCCCTTAAACTTTCAAATTTTATTCTAGTAACATTTTGGACATTGTTTCTCAATATGCATGTAGTATCTTGCAGTTGGCAGAAAATGCTGTAAGTAAACATATTTATTTGAGCTTTTATTACATTGCACAGACCAAATTAGAGAAGAGGTTGAACATCAGGATAGGTCTTTGAAAAATAAATTGTGCAGTAAGCAGAAAAAAAAAAAGAATGAAAGAGAGAAGGATGAAACAGGAGGAACATGCATCCACCCATTTTTTTACCAGTACTAATGGAGTTGTATCAGAAACCAGTTTACTCTTGTTACCAAAATGCACAGCAACAGTCAAACATAAACAAACCTCCAGTTAGGGAAAAGACGAGCAAATGGCTAAACTGAATTAATCAGTTATGAGGGAAAAAATGTAGACAAAAAGCTCTTTCAGCCAGGCTAAGACATGCAGAGTAACGTGATATTGCCCTGAGCTTTGAATATGATGAAATATTTCTAACAAGATGTTAAAGGAGAAAAAAAACAAACCAACCAACAAACCAAAATCCACAAAGCTAAATTACATACTAATTTATATGCACTCTGAGATTTTTCACAAAAGTTTAAAATTTCTGGACTTGATATGAATTATTTCACTAAACTATAGCTTTAATTAAATATATGTTCTAGCTGACAAATTTCAGTGAATAAGTATCAAGTCACGTTACTGCTTTTGCTGATGGTTCTTCTCCTCCCTCTTTAGAAGACACTGTTTCCGTGCTCATTAATATGTGGAAATGTCTTGTATTTTGCCACTTCCACTACAGCAGTGATTGTCTGGTAACGGATTCAGTTATCTCCCCTTCTTGTTATCGGCATGCTCAGCCATGACAGAGGAGCTTTTCTCTGCCTCCCATCTGTTTGAGTATCAGTAGATATTGGAAGCAAAGAATATACACATTCTGATTTAAATTTTTACAATCTTTTGGCCAACAAACACTTTCTGAGTAATGTTTTTAATTCTGTTTTCAGGCTTATTTAGACCTGATAAAAAAAATAAATTGTGATTGCTGATGAAGTGTAAGCTTCCCTGATCCTACAATGCACTTTGAAAGGGATGGGTTTCACTTCTCTGTCTGTAGATTAATGTCATTTAAAGAAACATTGTTTTGTTTTGTGAGAAATTCTGAGTAGTTAGAATTTTTAAACTATTTGTAGTTCATTTATTTTGCTTGAAGGTGTCCTTGTCATGAGGAAATACAGCTGTATGTTTGAAATCAATTCCTCTCTGGAGAACACAGGAGAGAAATTCTTTTTCATACTACCTTTCAAGGTTTCAAATATTATTTTGGTTCTGAATTAGAACAACCCAAATTTTCTGAACTTTTAGTATGAAAAAATTTCCAGCACTCAAATTTATTTCCCTTATTTTACAATGTAAGGGCAAAAATCTAAGGCAAGGTTACATTAAAGATATGTTATATTTTAAAATTCACAGTTTCATGTTTAGATTAGTTGAGAGCAGAAGTGTAAGAGGTCCACAGTGTTCCACACTGCATGAGAAAAGGTGTCCTTGTCCCAAATGATTTTCAGGCTGAAAAATTGAGAGATGAGCAATTTTCAGACTCTGCTTAAATATATTGCAACATTGCAGAATTCAAAAGTTTGTTAATGGAAAATTGTTTTTTTCCTAAAGACTAATTTTAATTCTTTTTTAGATATCATACTATTTTTTTTCCTGCTTTTGAGTGGGTGTATAGCTGTATCGAGAGTAGAAGTACCAAACTATTTTCGGAAAAGGAGGCAAAGGTAAGGAAGATCCTGAATAGGTCTGAATCTAATAGTGACTTTGAGGTGCCAAAGATATGAACTTTACAGAAACACAGGAATTAATTCATTAACTAGGCCAGTGGTGAGAAAACAAGTGAGGGAGGTGACTGCCTTCCTTGGTATAAGAAAGGGAACCTAGTACTTATTATCATGGCACTGCAGAATGGGTGTACCCTGCCAGAGTCCTGGCTCAGGATCTTGAACCTGGCAGATGAAAATTAAATTCTGGACCACCTTTCTAGTTATCTTACACCTAAAGGATGTTATAACCAGTTTGATGGTGCTTTTCTATTCCCGCAGAATTCTCACAGAAGAGAATAAAACTGGGCTCTGAGTACTATCTGTTTTATTGTAGAGTAAATGTGGAATCATAAGGGAGACAAACTCCTTTGCCCAGTGTCTATGCTTTGAGGTTTGCCCATACCTTGCTTCATCCCATAGAGTTGTAGCCCTAAGACAGTCCCTCATGGTCCATTTTTCTCAGCATGTATTTGCAGTAGGTTTTTCCATTTCATAACTCAATAGTCAACTTATAAATAAGAGAGAAGGCAAAAAAAATTACTGAATCATATATTAAGAAAATATAGTATATTTAAGTTGACATATAAAATGTTGTTTACTCACCACACCCTAAATGCTGAAATAATTTTGAATTTATTCTTCATAATAAAAGCAAGATCAGACATTTCTGTGGTCAGAAACCTGTGACTATTTTAAATAATATATGCATCTGCTTTTAGTTTATTGGATAATTCAGTCATTTAAACAAATGGTTGAGTAATATTTTCATTTTACTGTCATCACTGTTTTATCTCAGATGTCACAAAAAGTATGTTTTGTCCTATAGGATGAGTTGGAGCGCTCTTTATGCTAGCATCTAAATGATCTATCATCCAAAAAGTTTGTTTCTCAGATAATAAAGTAAGGAATGTGTAGAATGAAAAAAAAATAAATATATACTTTCTTACCTGTAGAAATGGTAAAAAGATAAAAAGTAATCTGTGTCCATCTATTAGGGAATCTGAGTGTATGTCACTAATGTGAAAGGAAAGCAATTTTAAAGTACATCCATAATTCAGAAGCAGGGCTCTATTTCAGACTGATAAAACTCATGCTTTAAAGTAACTTACATGCTTTTAAAAGTCATAGCCAGAAGCAAATACCTATTGTCAGGAGAACAGGGTTATATCCTAAGGGAAATGATTATAATCTATATACCAAAACATGGCAGGGGAACGTACAACTTTGCTGCTTGATTCAGATGATTTTATTTCAGATTTCATTTGGCACTGATCCTCATCCTCTATAACCTTCAGGACAACTTTCTTCTACTCCACAGGAAAAGAAATAAGTGCATAATGAACAATAAGTGATATAGTTTATATTTAGTCTAACCAGATGCAGAAAGAAAATAATTTTTTCATATTTGCAAGTTATGACAACACTGTAAATTTGAGATTTGTGTAGCCAGAGGATAAATTTTATGGCTCACAACTGGGAAGCTGGCAGGATATCACTCTTTGGTTATATACAACAGACATAATGTCATCCAATATATGCTCTAAAAACCGGCATTAGCTGCTCAGTTAAGCCAAGCAACTAAAGGAACCAAATATATCAATTAAGTAGATTTTCCACCTGCTGTTTTGCCATCACCCTACTTTGACCTGTTTTTAATTCACATGAGAATACACTCTCATAGATGTGGAAAGCATGTAGCACTTCTACCACGCACTACTTTATCTTAATGCCCTTTTTCAGGAGGCATGGTCTCTCCAGGATCCCTGTAGTTATGGCTGGAAAGATGCTCATCCAGAAGACACAGTTGCAAATTTGATGCTACTCTTGGACTAACTCTCTCCGTTGACCACACTATCAGGCCTGACTGGTCTCCTGCAATTCCTGAAGCAAATCCGTATTGTGCTTAGCAACAGCAGCTTGTCAGCCGCAGTCTTTAGAGGCAAGCAATGCCAAGTTGTGAGAGTTGGTGGACCTGAGAGATGGATATGCATCTGTCTCTCCCTCTCTGTCTCTGTGTGATATATGATTTATCCATAGGTGAGTGTATGTATGTATACACATACACACAGAGAGAGGTATATGTATATATTTGTATATCCATGTACATATATGAAAAAATATATATAGGTGTATGTATAGATGAACAGTTTAAGTATGCATACTTATACAGAGAAAATATATGTCAGCTCCGGTAAAAAATATACATAATTTTCTAAGTATTATCTGATAAAAACACCTGTCAGTCAACAACAGTTACACTTTGAAGCTGTTTTCATGTTAGTCCATCGTTTGTAAGATGATTGATCTGAGTTCTGCCAGATTGGCAATAAAAAATCAAGTGATGCAACAATAAGTAGTATAATCACTATCCAAGTACCACAAAGGTACAGTACTACTCTTTCTTCTGCCATCGACAAAGTATGTCCACTAAATTAAAACACTACATGCAAGTTTACTAGCTTTTTTTTTTCCCCAATGAACTTGAATGTGAACCATAGGTGTTTTATTTATACAGAAGCATTCATAACAATACTTATTTATTTAGTCTTAATTTCATCTCATAAACTTCATAATTTTCAATGATATTACATTTTAAAATGCATTTACAGAAAGATAACCTTTCTTTTGCAAGTAGTCTCAGGATTTTTTTACCAGTGTCTCACATTATTAATTCAGATCTATTAAGTTTATTTCTATTTTCCCCTTTCCCTCCTAATCTGTGTAAAAACTCTAGCTAATTCTTTCCCACCAGGCACTCTGCACATAACAATCATCCTTTGGCTGGTGTGAGGTACTGCAAGCTCTCTCTTTTTTCTTCCAAAAGCTGTTTGAGTTTGGGTTTCACAGTGGTGCATCCAAATTAATTTACACAATTTTCCCAAGGGACTTAACAGATTTTGTTTGCAGGAATGCTGTGATTTATAATCCTTCTATTTCTTACATCAAAGGAGATGACATAGAAGAGATTACAGTGTTTTAGCTCAGATATAAAAGAGAAAATTCTAAAGAAGCAGCCAAACACAAAATCTGCTAAATCACTGTAAAGAGAAAATAGGAACATCTGTTTGTTTGTCTTTGTTGTTTTGGGTTTTTTTTTTAATAAACTTTCTAAATATGCAAAGCTAAATGGCTGATATCACCTTTCCCTCCTCTAACTTAATTTTAATTTTTAACTCAAATCCCTTGAGTATAGTACTGTACTACAACTCTACCCAAATTCAAACTGCATTAACAAAAGAGCTGGCCTAATGAATTTATACAACAGATAATTTGCTCTTTTAAATACAAGGTTAAATTCTGAAAGA
The DNA here is from genome assembly GCA_035583155.1 of Acropternis orthonyx. Taxonomy (NCBI): domain Eukaryota; kingdom Metazoa; phylum Chordata; class Aves; order Passeriformes; family Rhinocryptidae; genus Acropternis; species Acropternis orthonyx. The sequence continues at coordinate 40,914,878 of JAWWEU010000040.1, read as the reverse complement.
CGTAAATATTTTACTGGTGCAGAAAGTAATTAGGCTAAAATGATGAAAGAATGTTAAATTAGCTAAGATTTTTAAAGCTTTGCCTTCAAATTTTTGTTTTCAACAAGTCTCTATATATTAAATGTTTGTATCTTGTTACTCAAAGTACTTATCAGTGTAGCTTGACATAAGGAAAATTAATTGAGTCATTCCAATGATTGGAAGATTCTCTCACTTTGCAAAAATCCCAAAATGACCATGTAATTTCTACCAATGAATAAAAATTGAAACACAGCATCTTACACAAAAGTGCAAACATATGTACATATATATTTGAAGAACTATCCTTGCTAAACTAAATTACTTTCTTCGGCATAATCCACTCTTGGCTCTTTCACTAAATGCCGAACTGTGCCCTTGATGCTGCTGCTTCTCCACATCCATGATTTGTTCTAATCCACCAGCAAGTGCCATATTCCTCATGTATATGTGAATCTGGTGGCCAAAATTACACAACACTCATATTGCCACCATGAAGCATGTATCTAACCTCATTCTCCCACCCTCTGGCATATTAATGAGCTTATTTGTTTAGCAAGATGCTCTGTTCCTATTAACTTCTTTACAGATTTTGACAGATTTATGAAAAGCTTTTGAAAACACATAATCATCTGCAAAACAGTTGGAAAAATCCTCGTTGAGCATAGCAGCATTTATCCGTTCTACTAGGCAAGCATGACTGTAACTCTCTATACCCAGTCTAAATAAGCATTTCCCATAATTAAAGACTAAAGTTTATTTCTGTGTATTCTGTTTACTTTTACAGGTAAAACAATTATATTATTTGCATGCTTTTTCACTGGGATTCCGTAGGAAATCAACAATATATTTTCACTTTTTATAATAAAATCCATCCTTTTCATTGATTAAACAATGATATCAGTACTACAAGGCAGACAAGGCTTGTTTTGCAGGGTCTTGTGGTACTCATTTGTCATGTTCAAGTAGGACCATTGCGTTTTAAAGATAAGAGATGAGGAAAATCAGCTTTCTAAATGGTGCTTTCATGTGACCCAGCATTAATTGCTTCCTTATACATATTCACAATAGATTCATTACTTTGGACATACTAGCTTTGTGAACAAAACATGTATATGTAAGGAAGCTTTCTGTCTGTTTAATCATATACTTCACCTAACATAGATATCAAGCTTGCCAAGCTTTCTCAATCAGTTACTGCTGGAAACACCGTGTCCATGTACTGACTTCCTGGGAGATTTTGGCTTAAAGCAAGGCTGATGCACAGAGCAGCAGTGATTACAAGTCCTGTGTCTGTCTTCCCCGAGGCACACATGCCTGTGCTGCACATTCCTGCCTACTTCTCTTACTCTGGGGAGTTATTTCTTGCGAGTTCATGCCTGCAGCAAAGTAAAGCTTTTGTTCATGTGTACTTTAACGTCTTCAAGGATTGGGAAACTCTAACTGTTACTCACCATGGAAATTTTGCCATTGACTACACTAAGCACAGGATCAATCCCAGCTGTCATAGCCCTGAAGCGTGTAAACCAGACAGTATCGTAAGAAAAGCACACATGTACAGAGAAATAAACTCAAAGTCTCCTGATTAGTTTGTGATTTCAATTCCACGGTAGAACACTCCATATTGCTCTCAGGTATACAGTAGTGTTCAGGCTAAAGCAAAAGCCCCAGGAAAAAGAACCAAACAAAAAAGGCCTCCCCAAACCCCAAACATCAAACTCTGGTCTGGCATCCCAGCTTCTACAAATTGCACTATCACATCTTCAAATTGCATTAAAGTTTGCTTTCGGGTCACAAGCCCTGTATAGCTGAGTATCTCTCTTTTGAAACTTCAAACACACTGTTAGAATGACTCTTCACAGTCTAGGTATCATTTCAAAGAATATTCCTCGATAAACCATTTGTCTAGCAGTAAGGGAAATCAAATTGGACTTTGTAAAGAAAACATCCTACAAGAATATCAGTGTAAATATAGCATATTTTGACTTCTGCATGCAGAAAACAGAATTTGTTTTCAGGTGAATATGAATTAATGATTTCCAGCATTTGTAAATGTATACTCAGAAAAACATAATTTGAGAAAGTTTTATGCCCAAAAGGAATCATAATAGTCTTTATATATTATTGATACTAACATAATACATAGGATGCAAAACAATATACAGAATCCAAAGTAAATTATTCTACAGTCTGTTATTTTTAAACCAGCATTTTCACATAGTCTAGCAGTTAATGATGTCATTCTAACATTCTGTCATTTTCAAATCCTACCTCATAATAAATTCTCATAATATGGATTTAGTCAAAGTATACAACTACTTAACTTGAACCTCAAGTTCATGTCAAAATATTTCTGTCATAATGAGACCACTGTAAGGATTTGGGATCTCATACCCGTACCTATGTAAAATGCATGGGTGAGGAATGGAATTGTTTCAGCTGCCTCAAAATTAGGAGTCTGGATTAAACTAAGCTTTTGATTTCTTTTTAGCTTCTGGACAGAACAGGTATCCACTGAGCACTCTATCACACCCCACTAGAGGAACCTAAATAACAATGATATTGGGATCGCTGACACTGTTAGATAAATCCTGTCTTTGCAGTAATTGCGATATACCCATATAATTTTTGCATTTGGTATAGCAAAACCAACCAACCAACCAAAACCCCCAAAACCAAATCAAAACCAAAAAAAAAAGCACCTGATTTTCAAGAGTGAATTAGTGTTTAATATTTGAAGGAATTATTGATTTTTCTAGTGCAAATTTGAATTGGTTTAAAATTATAATTAACATCATAATTAACACTAAACAAGATAATATACTTTAAAAAATTATACTATACTGGGTATAATTCATTGTAATTCACAAAACTGAAAAACTAAGTACTAAAATTAGCAGGTTTTTAAAATACAAACTATTTTCAATGTTAGAACACACACTCACATGTTCAGAGTTAATACAAATGTATCTACTTACATAATAGAAAAATATTTTTCAATTATGTTATTTACCAATTCTGTTTCCCCTTGTGATGGCATGATGTTAAACTGTTAAATAAATAAATTGTTATTCCATAAAGGAATAAAGTACTAAAGCATAAAATAGGCCTTTACAGCTACATGCAAACAGCTTTGTGTATAGCTGTAGCAACTACCTTTCTTCATGGAAAATTGAGGGATTAAGTAGTTTTATTTTTCCCACTAAAAAGCACTTCTAAATTAATCAGTGTTAATAGTCTGCAGACTGTAAGTTCTAACAAAACAGTTCAAATAAACAGACAAAATGCAAAACCCAGATCCTTTATTTAACTTGACTTTAAGTTTTCTAGTAGTTTAGAGGAAAAAAAAAGGTTGTTTGAATAAACCCTTTATTTTTAATATTGTTTCTGTAGGCCAATAGAAATAATGAAAAAATAATAAAACTATTACACCAAACTTTTGGATAAATAAAATTGTTTTGATGCTATTTACATGAAAATCTTTGATTAATTAGTAGAATATAAATCAGTACTTTATTAGATGGAGTCCACAACAGCCAGTGTTATTAACATTATATGATGTTTCAAGGGAAACTGAAAGACTAAAAAGTTAAAATTCCTGTTTAAAAGATACACAATAAATTGATTAAGCCAATAGTGACAGAGATAGGGTAAAGAAAAAAGGTTTTTTTTGTTTCTGGTTTTTTTTTTTTTTTTTGTCTTTAGACCTGTAATTTTTAAGAACTTTCATCAGTCAGTTGTGCTGGACGTTGCAATCAGCATGAATGCCACTAAACACATCAAGGTTGTAGAAGTCACTTGGGTAAATAAATTTGATAAGTGAATGCAGTTATAATCCAGATCTATCAACTTCTGCATTAAAAATTACAATTTGCATAATTTGCAGTTTGGTAATTTTATGTTTGAGGTGATTCATATTTCAATTAGTCTGAAGTCAGTCTACCAAACTGTAAAAAATTTGTGCCAAGTTGAAAATTGATTACAGAATATCTGTAGTGCATTATCTCTTAAAAAATTAACAGAACACATACAAATTAATAGTAAAATAGCTATCAAGATGCCTGCCTGCAACTCTAAATGCCCTAAAACACCTAGAAGACATTAGGTCATGCCTGTGTGAAAAAGTACAGTTGCACAAAAGACGTGGATGTGTAGGGTACAATGGTTGGCATTTAAAGAACTGATGCTTGTGAGGACTTGGGAAGATTTACTATGGACCAGATACAGTATGGTTCAATGGGACTCCTCCAGCCAGCAAGCTAAATGCAGGAACTTGCCTCTTCTGACAAAGAAGTGATCAGGGGATTGCTTCACTGCCAGAGCTAGGGCTTCCCTGCAGCAACACCTTGGAGGTCGCAGTCACACAGGTTTCTGTGGCCTGAAGGGTCACTGGTCAGGCTTTCCCTAGCAGATATTTCTCAAGCTATACTAGGAAACTCACAACTACTAGCAGGGAACAGAGAAACATGATGGATGTCCCTGAAAGCCTCACAGACCCTGTCAGATACTGCTCAAATATATGAAAGATCTTATCCAGCATACAAGACTGCTGTCCTTGTATGCTTTTATAAAAGATACTTGATTTTATAGGTATCATTGGGAGTTTAGGGAGTGATGACATTGAAAATACTGCCAAGTTTTTAATTGTGTTCATTCTAATGTTCTGTCTTCAGCTATGCAAAACTCCCATGAGTCAGACATATTTTAGAAACTGTTGGCTGGCATATGCTTGCTATTATAAGTACAAGTGGATGATAGCAAAATTACCTATGTATTTGTTAGATCTGTGTTTAAGGACCTTTCTAATTTGGAAATTCAGGGGGGTTATAATAATTTTTATGGAAATAAAATACTGTGACAACTTGCATGGTTTTATCAGGATTTACAAGAGCTTTTCTGAATTAGTGCTTTCAAATATGCCTTAACTGTACTAATCCAAAAGTTAAACTTTCTATATGATTAATATGACATTTTTAAATATCAAGTATCCAGTCGGTTTGTGACTAGACTATAATTTAGATATTTACATGTGTCCTTTCTTGCCTGAGAATAACAGAATTTATTGATAGCTCATCTACACAGTTCAACTTATTGAGTATTAAAAAATGAGAGAATGACTGCAACACTTTGTGTGAGGTTTTTCTCATCAAAACAATACATGAATAAATTATTTTTCTGTGACTTGAGACCTGAAAGTCAGTTTGTCTCTGATTGTTCTTAATACAGTTTAAGACAAATTAATGGATGTTACATTAGCCATGAATATCAGCCTAATAAAATATGTGTGGATGTGCCTGTATGTGTAAGTAAACTTTTCCACCCTGGCAATAAAAATAAATGTTCAAAATACAGCTATTTCCAACAGTTATTATCCAGTAGCCTAAAGTACAAAATTCTCAAAAAATTATGCATGCATTCAGCTCTTCATTGTTTTTCTTAAACCATCTCATGACAGAATTTTAAATAACTAAAGGCAATATTCTGAAATCACTGACTTGGAGATGAGGTGAGAATAAGGCCAGTGCACATATAATAAGTTAGTAGATATTTTCAGGTTTTCTTTTGCATCATAATAATAGTAATTTATACCAGGCAGAATGAGTTTTAATTGAACATCTTTCAAGCTGCAGTACATGGAGTAGCTTGGATTAATGTTAGCAAATGTGGAGAGCTTAATGCTCAGTTTCAGAGCGTGCAGTAACTTTCTGTTTTATCAACATGCCAGACTGGAGCTTAAAGCATATTTGGCATATTTACATATTCATAATACACTGTTACTATGCAGATTCTACAATGTCACATTGGCACTATATGGTGAGAAAATGTGAAAACAAGTTAACATTACAGCTGTTTATAATCTCCAATATTTTTCCAATTGTCTTTATTTACAGATGGCTTCTTAGGCCAACAGTTTGCACAATAACTAATCAAACTAATTTGTTGCTGGCTCAGAATGTAATGCTTTGATTAGAAAATTTAGTTTCAGATCTATACTTCCCATATATAAGCTAATTGTAGTACAATTTGTAATTACTTGTTTCTCCATGCAGTTCAAGTTGGCAGAATTATGGATGAATACTCTAGAGAGAAAAGAAAAAAGGCTTAGGTTCAGTGCTTGGAGTTTTAGAGCTATTCACTCCACTAGACATACTGAAACCACAGATATATGAATGGCAAGATGCTTCTTCCACAGATGTAGCCTATATCTGAGCCAACCATATACATTCTAGTTCACTTAAAAAAGCAGCATCATCTCTGTATTGTCATTGGGTCCCCATGTTTTGTTCAAGGAAATTGGCTGTTTCAACATCCATGTTGTAGTTAGATATTTTGCTCACTGACTAGACAATGTTGTGATTTATTTAACTAATGTGTCAGTGCAATCCTTTGATTTGTTTTCAGTGAGCACACAGTGTGATGTACTGCTGTACCTATATTTACTTAAAAGCACAGAGGAAAAACACACACATACATATGTGTGTGGGTTTTATGGTTGTATATATTTATTTCATGGAGCATTTCAAGACAAAAAAGGCACAAGACCAGTATAGTATCTTACTTTCACACAAATATGTTAAATTTAATTGAAATAGGCAAGACTCCTTGATCTTATGAAGTGCAGTGCATGGGAAAGCAATATACTTTCTTGTCCTGTTAGTTAAAGCCCAGCATATTCTGTTCAGAAGAAACAATGGCCCTGGACTGTGATTAGTCTCTCTTTAACTCTTTCAGATAGCTTCCTTCTTCCTTTGTGTAAAGCATGCAAGAAGAATATGTCCTATGGATACCTTCTTACTGATAAATGAAGTTTAAAGATAGGCATAAATGTGACTACTGTTGATAAATCTGCATTTGAATGGGCAAACAATTTGCAGGTTCTCTCAGTAATCACATAATTTTTATAGTATTAAACCTACCATTATATATCCTTGCTTTACTATGTAATTTACTGTGAGCACTTCTTGGAAGAATTAATATATAGTTATAATTTTAAAGTATTAATTAATTGCAGAAGAACCAAATGCCTTTCTTTCAGTCTATGACTCCTGCTTTTATTTCTTTCAAGTACATAATATTAAGAGCAGAAAATGTTACTGTTAATTTTCTTCTGATTTTATGTGACAGTGAATGCAATTAATCCATTTTCTCATTACTTTTCCTGAGAAAATATGCACAGGCATGAACAAGAAACAGACTTGATAAAAAAAATATTTTAAACTCAGTTTATGAAAGTTTAAAATAATGATTCAGAATTTTAAAAAATCTATCAAGTGGCTTACATTTTCTGTGCTTCTGTATCTTTGCTCTTAGTACAGCATAAGAGTAGCTCTGTCAGATTAAAAAAGGTGAATGTAGATTTCTGATTCATTCATGTTTATTTTGATCACATTATGTTGCATCAGACCAGAACAACACAACACATAGTGACAGAATTGCAACTTAAACTACACTATTCACTTACAGTCAGAAGAATGAAAATCAAATTAATTGAAAGTTCATCATCCCCTTCCCTCTGTCATCCTTCTCCTCTGTTTTCAAAGGTAAATACAAGTATGGTGGTGTTATTTGCGAAAAGTTTCCTGGGAGGACCAAGTCACCCTGGAGAAAAGAGACTGGACAGAAGAAGAAGGGAAAATATAGGACACTACCCTGCCATTTATCAAAAACACTTTGTATGCTGCAAAAAGCTTTCTAAAGATGATTATATTAAGAATAGCTAAGCTTTCTTTTGGCTTTATATTTCTAGTCATTTTTAAAATGTAGAGTTTCATAGGAATGACCATCTGTGTCATTCAAAGCCCATTAATTTTATTGCAGACATAAGCATGTACCAATGACTTACAGAAGGTGACTGTAGCCCAACTTAGGAAGATTAGTTTTCAATTATTTTCAGATGTCTAAGGATGTGGCCTGACTATTTCCACCTTGTGGAGTCCAGTAAGTTTACGATAGTCAGGTAATTGAATCTTTCGTAATGGAAATAAATAGGAGCACCTTGGTGCTGAGCTGTCCCAAGTCATGACCTGGATATGGTTCTTTTCCTAACAAGAAGTGATGGAGCCCAGAGCAGTAAGACTCATCTCCTGGAGAACTCAGATAGGTGTCTGGAGTTAAGCAAATTTATCTCTAGAACTATTTCATCCTTTAGCACTAAAACACCACTGAACTTCACTCAGGACTAGTTTCAGTTGTCCAGCCAGCAAAAGGACAACACATACGTGCCAACACCAGGATCCTCCCATTCATTCAGAATGGTTTGTAGCCACTTGCAAATTTTTCCTTCTTGTCTGTTCCTATCCTGTTGTATCCTTAAGTCTGAGGTACAAGAGGAAGTGTGTGGCAGGTGGTCGGATCCCCCCAGGAGAGGGTGCTTACTTGATTTCCTGGGGGCTGCTCTCCCCCGGCCCCCCCCCAAACACGTGGCCC
>JAWWEU010000040.1:40884757-40906333 GCA_035583155.1 Acropternis orthonyx | reverse complement strand
TTGTTTCTGTTTTTTTTTTTTTTTTTTGTTTTTTTTTTTTTTTAAATTAGCACCATTAAGGACATTAGAAGGACTGGGAATTTGCTGGACACTGCAAAGTACCTTTGCTGGTCAGTAGCAGTAACATATCCTCATTTCTGGCAAAATAAGAGCAGGTTGCACATATAGGTAGAGGGAAGCTCATGTCAATAGCAAAATTTGAGGAAGAGAGCATCATGAACCAGATTAAAAGCAATGACAGGATGATAAATAGGAAATGTAAGAATGTCTACAAGGCAGAATAATCCTTAGACATGAATAGATCAGATAGGAGAGAGTCTGATGTTCACTACGGCATCAAGAGAGGTGGGTCTTTGTAGTTAGAAATCCAGAATCAAGAGGCCTGCCCACTGAGCAGCTTCAGACATAATAAAGATTTAAGATGCTGACTGTGGACTGAAAAGCATTCAAACTCAGAAAAACCATTGAGTGCTCTTCATGTGTGGCCAAACAACTTCCTGATTTCCACTGAAAACCATAAGTAAATAGCAGACATGGACAAAATTCATAAAAGTGAGAGGTCCTTGAACACAAGAGTGTTACTAGTCCAACAGTCCTCATAGCAGGAATCTGACCGCAAATGGAGTTTCAGTACTTTTGAGCGAGACAGCAAAAAATCACTTTAATTGTTAAAATTGGTATTTGGGATGATAAATCCTTCCGAAGTGGAGCCCGCAGGCAGCAGTTCTTTGGAAATCCAGATCTAGATAACGAGGCTCAACAGGAGATTGAGGGGAGATGTCCAACTTCTGGGAGGTATTTGCAGAAAAAGAATTGTTCTCAACAGATGGAGTCAATTCTAAGCATGCAAGTAAGCCCAGGTACCTAAGATCAAAGCTGGTCCCTCAGGATTTAATTTTTTTTTTTTTTTAATTGGAGAGTTTCAGATAACCAGTGTACTTACATTTGATAAAGAAGCAAAGAAAAATTAATAAATGGAGTGGTAAAGGTTACAGAAAATGAAGAATTTTACTATAGGAGAAAGGAAAAATATGAACAGGGATGAGAGTGTCAAGAGCAGAAGTCAGGGATATAAGACAGAGGAAGACTGCCTAATTCAGCTGGACAATTGGACAAACTCAAGAGAAAATAACTAACATATCTTTACATTAATGCAAAGACCTCTGAAAGTAACATGAAATAACTAGAACTGCTGTTGTAATACATGGAAAAGATAAAACATTAGAGATTATTTGTAGTTTCTGGAAGCTGCTGCTGTAAGTTTTAATTAAATCAGAATTTAGTATGGATAAAATCCAATTTGGTTAAAATAATTTGTTGGGGTGGTAGTGGAAAGTTGATAAGTTTTTGTTGTTTGTTTTTTTGTTTTGGATTTAATTGGTTTGGGTTTGGTTTTTTTAGGTGGTTGGTTGGTTTGTTATAATGGCATAGGTCTATAAACCCTCAGAACAGAACACTATTATGAAGAAAATAATATTACTGGCAAGAGAAATATTACTGAAGCCTGTATAAGGGTAGAAACTATAAACAACTGGAAGAGGAAATATTACTATCAAAAGCAACTGAGCAGCACATGATAGGTTTCTTTTATTTACCAGCAAATAATGAAGAAAAATATGTTAATATTAACTTATTTTGGGCAATAGTGAAGTCATAAGGGAAATATACCAGCTAAAAAAGAGTTGAGTGATCACAAGCTAGTTCAACTGCATAAATAGAGCAGTTAAGTAATTCTGTGACTAATGGTTTTGGTGTCAAAGGAGCCAAGAGTAAGAAGTTAGGAAACTTATTACAGAAGTTTGTGGACTTACACAATGAGAAAGTACAGAGTCTCCTTAAGTAAAATATGCAAACATTAAGATAACTTGCTAGAGTCTTTAAGCAAAATTGGTGGTGTAATTCTTGGTGGCAAAGGCAGCTTTGCTAATCAAAATTATTAAAATGGAGCAAACCTCAACAATAAGACTTTCACTTCTGTGTAGCTGGAGACAGTTGAGGGAGGAAAAAGTCAAATTATTTCCATCCCAGAATACCAAGAAATACTATGAATGATAGGTTTTAATGTCTCTAAGAATTTCCTTCGTAATTTTTGAAAATTAATAAATTAAGTCAAGGATTGAAAATATGTCAAAAAATAAATATATTTTAGGACAAACAGTGAGACTACTCATTTGACTTCAATCATATGCAGATTTTCCTATGAAAGAAAAAGTAGTCAAAGAAAGAAATAAAAATCAGTAAGCTCTGCATGGGTTTACTACGGATAATTCATGCATATTAGCTTTATTTTTTTATCTGATAAACTAGTATTTTATTTTTATTATAGGAAATGTCTGAAATTTATTAAACATTTGATGTAATATCGGAAATCATATCTGCACTGTTCTTAAAGCTTTACTGTAAACATCTAGCACTTACCACTGCTGAAGACAGATGCTGTTCAGGTGGACTTTTGTTCTGGTCCTATATTTAGCTGAAAACAACATGTGCTTACATCAGTGTTGTATCCTGTGTGAGCTACTTGCTGTTTCACAGAGATGCAATAGACCACTTCAGGGATAACACTTCACTAATACAATACTGGAGTAAACTATCTCATGCCTGCTCCTTTTAAGACTCAAGCTGATATGTCTTCATGATGTACATGACTAATATGCACGAAATTGTTTTGTATCATCTTTCATTGCTCTAAAACTCCTCAGTTTTACACACTGCCAAAACAAAAGGACAAAAGATTGAGTTACTCTCCAAAAATACATAATTATATATAAAATAGAAAGACAGAAAACAATTTAAGAACGTTTTGGCACATGAATAAATGATGATGAATAGGCTGTGACTGTTCAAAGAAGGTTTCAAACCATCACAGGAGAGGAGTTCTAGAGGAACTTTGACAAGATGCAATGGTGAAAACTAAGTAGTTTTAAGGCTGAATGTGATAAATTTAGGGACAGGCTTATACAAGTAGGTTGACTAAGATATCACAGAACTGGATTTGCTAGGTCAAGTTATTCCCCCTTCAGTCTCTTAGTCCTGTGAAAGAAACACACATATTTGTCCTCACTCTCCAGCCTTAACTGATGGCCAACAAATGAAGTCTAATGCTATTAATATTCTATAAGCTTGCATGTCCTCAGATTTCCATTATGACTGCAATATATTAAAATAAAATTATTTCATGTGAGTTGCTTGTGCCTTTGGACACAAGGATCAAGCTGTGGTTGATTCATAGGGGTTTCGGCTTGAGGCATATGAAATACAGCAGTATATTGTACCACAGATTTCAAAGAAAATTCCATGCAGGAGTAAAAACAGTTTCCAGCCTTGCACAGCAACAACTAAGTACAAAATAGCATTTGTAAGACATGGGCAAAACCTATCATGGATTTCATATTAGTATGAAATAACTCAGTTATTAGGCTGCAAGTAGAGAATGATAGCTTCTGTAGGCAGTGATGACCAACAGAATTACAGAAATGAGTGGAGCCTTATGTTTGCCCTTGCTGGTCCTGAGATTAAGAAATATGCTTGGATTTTCTAAGCCCAGAAATCTGTGATCAGAGGGCATATGTTAAAATATACTGGCAGACTGGTTTGCTCTGGAATCTCACTGAGAAAACCAACACATCCAGAGACATTTTGCAACTTTTTTTTAAACCAGTTTTCTTCATGCAATGTATATATTAACACAGCCCACGTTATCATAGATATATGAATTTTAGAATACCTTTGGGGAGACTAGGATTTCATTCTGGCTCATCTCATTATAAGATTATAAAAAACACCAAAGCATAGAAAAGTTTTATATTTAAAATAGTTTAAATAGCTCAAACATAAGGAACAATTCAGAGTATCGTGCAGTTTCAGGCATGAACTGAACATGAAGGCCATTCAAAACTGAGACCTCAGTATAATACTCAAATTGTGGCATATTGTTTTACAATTTTCTTTAGATGACTACTCTGAGAGCTTTAATAAAATTAAAAAATTTCCTGACATTTTATCATTTTATCATTTCATTCAAGACATAGTACACGACATGAACAGATCACTATGCTCAGCTCTATGTTGAACAATTATGTGATGCTTATGTGTGTGTGGCCTAAAATATGATAGTTTAAATTAATTTAAGATGTGCTAAAGCTGAGTATATGACAAGGTGAAAGCATTAGACTTCTATGTAAACATTCTATTTTTTGCATGCTGTGTTGCAACACAAATCCACTTCTGGTGTAAAGAAATCAAGCCAGTAAACTGCTGGCTTCTTACTTTTCAAAGTAATTGTTCTCTTAGCACAGCCCTAGCAATGACACCCATGACTGTGACTTTTTTTCTTCCATTTTCTGGAGCAGAGGATATGTTATTTTCCTTAAGTCCTGGATAGCCATATGGAATGGTCTGTGCAAAAGTGCATTCACAGAATCACAAACCATAGAATGGTTTAGGTTGGAAGGGACCTTAAGAATCTAGTTCTAAGTCCTCCTGCCATGGGCAGGGACACCTTCCGCAAGTCCAGTTTGCTCAAATCCCCATCCAACTTGACCTTGAACACTTCTAGGGATGGGGAGTCCACAACCTCTCCAGGAAGCCTGTTCCAGTGCCTCACCACCTTCACAGTAAATAATTTCTTCCTATTGCCTATTTCAATGTACCCTCTTTCAGCTTAAGGCTTTTACCTTGTCCTATCACTATATGCCCTTGCGAAAAGTCCCTCTCCAGCTTCTGTGTAGGCCCACTTTACAGAAAGGATGCTATATGGTGTCCCTAGAGCCTTGTCTTCTCCAGGCTGAACAGCCCCACCTTTCTAAATCTGTCTTCATAAGAGAGATGCTCCAGCCCTCTGATCATCTTTGTGGTCCTCCTCTGGACTCACTCCGACAGGTCTTTGTCCTTATGCTGGGGACCCAGAGCTGGATGCAGTACTCCAGGTGGGCTCCCATGAGAGCAGAGTAGAGGGGCCAACCTGCTGTCCACGCTGCTTCTGATGAAGCCCAGCATATGGTTGGCCTTTGGGCTGCAAGTGCACATTGCCATGTCAAGTCAAGCTCCTCATCCACAAACACCCTCAAGTCCTTCTTCCCAGAACTAGTCTTGATCCATTCTCCACCCAGCCTGTACTTGTGCTTGGGATTGCCCTGACCATGGTGCACGACTTTGCACTTGGTCTTATTGAACTTCATGAGGTTTGCACTGGCCCACCTGTCAAACCTTCCAAGATCCCTCTTCACGATATCCCTCCAGAATCTTGCCCACACTGCACAGCTTGCTGTCATCTGCCAACTTGCTGAGGGTGCATTTGATCCCACTGTCCACATCATTGCCAAACACGTTAAACAGTGCCAGCCCAAATACTGCCCCTCGTCACTAGTCTCCCCTTGGACATTAAGCCATTGTCTGCAACACTGAACAGCCAATTCCTTATCCACTGAATGATTCATCCATCTATGTCTCTCCAGTTTACAGAACTAGAATGCAGGAGAGTGTCAAATGTTTTGTACAAGTCCAGGTTGGTGATGTCAGTTGCTCTTCCTTCATTGACCACCACTGTAACCTCGTCATAGAAGGCCACCAAATTTGACAGGCACAATTTGCCTGTAGTGAAGTCATGCTGACCATCGCAATCAACTTATCTTCCATGTGCCTTAGCACAATTTCCAGAAGGATCTGCTCCATGATCTTGCTGAGCATAGACGTGAGACTGACCAGCCTGTAGTTTCCCATGTCTTCCTTTTTTCCCTTTGTAAATATGGGGGTTATGTTTCCCCTATTCCAGGCAGTGAGAACTTCACTAGACTGCTTTGACTTCTCAAACATGGATAGAGGTTTCCTCAGGACCTGCAGATGCATCCCATTCAGTCCTCTGTGATTACAGCACCAAGGCTGCCAGAGTTTAAGAAGCGTTTGGACAATGCTCTCAGGCATAGGGTGTGACTTGAGGATGTGCAGGGCTAAGAAGAGTTGAACTCGATGATCCTTGTGGGTCCATTTCAACTCAACATACTCTGTGATGCTCTACCCCTGGTCACGGGTCCGGGCAGGCGGTGAAGGTGGCAGGGGATGGAGGTGAGGGCAGAGATGAAATACCCGCAAGTGTCTAAGCGTGGCCGCGGGGATTTTGGCTCGGCGCAGCACACGGCACCTCCTCATCGCTCGCCTCCGGCGGAGGAGATGCTGCTGCGGGTGGGAGGGAGGGGTGAGTGCTCCTCCCTGCGTCAGGAGGTGCGGCTCCCCCGGCCCGGCGCTGCCCTTCCCCTTTCTCTCCCCCCGCCGCTTTTATGTCTGTCTTTAAACGCCGCCGCAGCGAGGGGTGGGCACATGTGCCTGCCGCCGCCTGCCTTCCGCTGAGCCCCGCGCCCACACGGCCCCTCTCGCCATCCGCACCCGGCCCTCCCTTTCCGGAGGTAAGGCACGGCAAGGCACGGCACGGCATAGCACGGCGCGGCGCGGCGGCGAGCCCTGCCCGGGGTTGCGCGGGGCGGTCGCCGCGGAGGGGCGGCCCGCGCCTTCCAAGCCCTGCCGGGGCCACAGCGTGGCCGCTCCGCCGGCCTCGCGTATGCCGCCGGTTGGGAAGGGGCAGGGTGTGCGGGGGGATTCCTTTCCGCCCCGTGTCCGCCTGCCCGCGGGGCGCAGAGGGGTCCCGCCAGCCCACCCGGGAGGTGCCTTCGCCCCGGCGCCAGCCTCTCGCTGGTGGGGAGAGAACCGGCCCCGCAAGAGACAATAGCGAGGGCACGCTGGAAGCCGCCCATGTGTTTTAACTCGGCGGTACGTTAAAAGGATGTGCGGGGCTGTCTTAATTAGTTACTGTTATTATTGTTACTGGGAAGGGCGAAGAATTTACATCCTTTTCCTACCGCGAGGGAAAATAATTTCATTCATCTCCCGCGTGTTGCGTAAAACACCTCGAGTGCATGTGTAGCGCGTGTTTCGGGAGGAGCGGGGGCGAGCGCTGCCTCCGTCCCGGGAGCACCGCGGTGATGCGCCCCTCCCGGGCTCGGGGGGAGCAGGGCGAGCCTCGCCTTGCCGAGCCGGGCAGCGCCGGGAGCCGGGCGCGCTCGGAGCCGCATTGTTGCCGCGGAGCGTGGGCGTCGCCCCGCGGGGCCGCGCAGTGCCTCCCACCGCGAAGGAGGGGGCAGCCCCGAGAGGCTGGCGCGCCCCGGTGTCAGCCATGTTTGGGTGGGTATGGTAATGAGGACCTTCTCACTACCTTTATGCCTCTTGAATGTATCTTCTGTTCAGGACTTTGATGGTTGCAGCCCGCAGTGTACTACGGCATATCCACCGCGTGAACTCAGACCTGCAGTTTTCTCTTAGTGATTCTTTTTCTCTTCGATTTGCTTATTGATCCTTCTTATTTCCTATGCCCGTATTGGCTGGTTTTGTTCTGATTTTGCTAGTATTAGAGCAAACTGGAATTTTTTTCACAAGAAGTATTTTGTTGCTTTTGTTGTGGAAGCAAATGAAATGACTGAAATATGGCTGCACAGTCACACTGACCTGCCACATGAGGGATTGTAACGGGATTTGATCTATTTTAGTAAATAGCACTTTGTTTTGTTTGTAAAAGACTTTACCCACCATTTTATTTTCCATGTGGTATTTCTACATAACAAGCTGACTGCTGTAGTGTTGATTTCTAAGAGAAGCCCAATAATTTTTCAGTAGTATGTCACCATCAGTGTGTTGCTGTGACATACCGTAGGACAGGGATCCACTTCTCTGTTTGCCCTCTCCAAAGAAAAGCGTGAATTAAGTAAAGATTTTGTTATCTGATGTCATGTACATGTACATTGGATATATTATGCAGCCAGCTTACTCAATTTGATTAAAAAAATAATCACAACATACTCAGTTTCTTTCTATTTGGCAGTGTATTTCCCATTATCAGCATCACATTAAAAAGGAAACTGTAAAAAATGCTTAGGAAAGGTTGCTTAATTCTGTCTTGCCTAATACAGAATTTTTTCATTTACACACAGACTGTATTAAGATAAAGATAGAATTTCAGCCTGCATTCTGTGCATATCAGACACTCCCTTTGGGCTTCAGCTCTGCACTTCTGTCTCAAGAACAAAAAATCCTATTGGTTTTGATCTGTTCATGGAAAACCAAACCATTTCATAGCTATTCAGATGTCATCAGTAGTGAAACTGAGTATGTGAAACTGCCAAGGAATCTTGAAGCTAGTTTTACAGCATAAGCTGATTCCTCTTGACCTTTCTTTTGTGTCTTGTTGCTCTTGCAGGGTTTTTTTTTCTTTTCACGTTGCAAAAGCCTGTATGTGCAAAACTTTTAAAATGCTAAACTTGTCAGAAAATAAAAAACCCCACAGGTTATTCAAAAGCACAGTTTACTGGCTACACTATTTTTTTTTATACAAATTGCGTTGTTAAGATCTATTGGAGCAGTTGCTGCTCAGGTGGTATGGAATTACATCACTGGGGAAGCATTTGTGGTAGGCATCTTTTTGGGAAGACTTTTTCTTCCCCTGAAATTCTCTACAACCAGAAGTTTACAGAATATTAAGTACGTGTTCACTTGTATCCCCCAACTACTTTCCATTGTGCTGTTTCATTCATCTCAAGGAATAATGTTCTTAATTAAAAGACAAAATACCAGTTGATTTGGGAAGAACAGCGTTCAGTCCTACATTTTATGGATCAGCATAGCAATGGTAGCAGCTTTTCCACGTGACTTTAAAGATCTCTGAATTCTCAGTTGCAGAATAACTTTGATATGTCAGCAGGTGGCATCTTAAAACTTGAGCAACTCCCTTCCTTGAAAACTGATTCAAAGTAACCTTGTTATTACTCGGAAAATGTTCCCAAATAGTTTAGTGTCTGACAAATAACAGCTGAGTGCTATTCTGCTGAAGAACTGGATGCACAAAACCTGGCAAGCCCATACAAAGTAGTGTGAAAGCACAATGGCAGCTGTCAGAATGGTTGCTTTAGGCCATGGCAATAACTGGGCTGAGCTTCCCGTAAGTCTACACTGAAACAGATCTCTGCATTCTTATCCTTCACTCTTAAGATTAGGTATTCCTTACTTTTATGGGAGAAAGTGAAGAAAAAGATTGTGCAATGCTGTGGACAACAGCGCCTTGAGTCATGGTGCCAGTAGTCTATTTCCTAATTTGGGAAAATAGTTTTTTGCTGCTGGCAAATCATATTTTTGCATTTGAAGTGTCAGAAATGGGTACTGCAGTATTAATGATTCAGCATGCTCTCCTTAAGCCAAAATGGAGAAGGGATAGAAGCTCCAATGGGACATTTGCTGTGTTTGATTTTCTGTAGTGGAATTGGTATTAATAAATTTCTTTTTAAAGACATAGGGATTTATTGTAGCATAACTTGAAAGCATGATTCATAAGATTTCTGCTAACTCATCTATGATCAGTTCAGCGTTTTTGCTTATGCATAAAAAGCAGAGGAAGAAGTAATCACATAAATTCTTCCCAAGGACTGCTAGATTTACTTATTGAACCATTCTAAAGCACAGAGAACAGACAATTAGAATCTCAGGGCGACTACGTATCTGGTAATGTTGAACTTTCAGTACTTGATTTTACAACTTTAAATAACTTTAGTACTGTAATGGAATATTAAATATCCTTTGATATCCTCTCATTTTTGAGAAATCTGATAAAATTGTACAATAAGCCCATGGTCCTCTTGTGTCTAATATAGTGAATTTAGAAAATGGAGATTTTGTTTCAAGTTGATGGTAGTTACACCTTTTGAGTTTGACCAAATGGGTAGAGTTTTTTCGTAATTGCTGAGATTACTCAGCTTTAGCTGAAGGAGTGGTTACTACTGAATTTGTTCCTTCAATAAAGTATATGTAAGAAAAGACTGCAGAATAAATGATAAATTTTCTCCATTTGAATAGGAATTTACAGTTAGCTCATCGTGTAAGTCTGTGAAGTATTTCAGTGAGGTTGATTTGTGAGAAGGAAATACTGAGAAATCTGTGAAAGCAGGTGGGAAACTACAGTAAGGCCAATAAATCCTTTAAAGATTATGTTCAATGAAAAGAAAAAAATGACATTTAAGAGCTCTGGGTTGTAACAATTTCTCTGTAAATATTTCTGTTGGGCCAGTGATTTGAAGGTAGTCACAATTAAGATCAAATCTATTGATAATGAACAGTTCTGAGAAGAAATTTTGCTCTTTTTGTCAAATCATTGTGTTTGTCGTATAATAGTAGAAAGTATTCTGTAACTAAAGTTCAAGGAGACTAATCTGGGCCAGAAATTGCCCACATTTGAGTCTGTGCAGGGGTTTGGTGTAAAATTAAGCCAGAAGGAACATTTTGTAGGATCTGAGAACAAATTTCCCAGCAATATGGAACAGATGCAGTGGCACTGAAGTCTGTATTACTACCTGTGTATGCAGCAGGTATGAATTTAGTTTTGCATTTTTAAATACTTTTCTGTATTGTAAATGACTTAATTGTGTAGATGTATAGAATAAAAAACATTTACTTTTCTAATGCTTTCAAGTCCCCTGTAGTCCACAGAGCTCTTTTTATGATGTCATGTATGTGTAACATAGATTTTTCTCCAGTCTTAAGTGATTTTTTTTTTTGAGACATACTAATGCAAGTTTAATTGTGTAAAATATAATTATCTTTAATTATGATTGAGTTAAGCACCTATTGAATCTCTGTCTATTACTGACAGTCTGTATTAACTAGGTAGGGCAAAATGCTGGATCATTCAGTTCATGCTGAAGAGATAAAAATAATAGATAAAAATGGGCTTGGCTAGGCAAAAAGGCTATGGTGCATATTCCTATTTCCGCCAAAGAACACAATGCTGCATTGCAGCAGTAATTCAGTCTGTGCAATGAGTACTGTAACACAGTGTAACTTTTGCTGAAACAATTATCTGTACACAGATTCCCCCAGCGATAGCCATTCTTCACAGTCACAGTACTCCCACGAAACATGGTTTGCTCCTTCAGTCTTCCTCCCTTTCTTACTCCGATGTAATGGTTATTAGATATTCCTCCTATCCTGTCTCCACCAGTGGCTCCTAAAACTTCGGTTTTTGTTTTTCTATATTAGTTGTTCCCATCATGCTTCCTTCTTCCTAGCTCGTAGACTCATATTTAAAATGCATTTTGTAGGTTTCTTTTTGGTACAAAGGCCCCTCTTCTTCACCTTTGCATGTAATTCTCCTCCAGTGATTTCATACAGACTCAAACGTTTAGCATGAATATCAATAAAGATCTTCTGAGCATGGTGAGAATCCTGGCTTTTAGTTCTGTGTCCTCTGCTGAATCATACTGGTTTCTTCATTGGGAGTCAAGGTGAAGATTTGGTGAACAGGAACATAAGACATAAGCTTGTGGGACTGGACTGGTACTCTGCACTATCACAATCTGCTTTCAAAGCCGAGATTATAGTAATGTGAACTGGCTGCAGCTTTTTATTGGATTTTGCTACGCTCACAGCAGCATATTGGTATGTTAACTGCTTCAGTGGAGAAGAACACAGTGCTCTGAAGAACAGAATGTTGATCTCTTTTTCCCTTTAATGGCAAGCACTGAACTTAAAAAGGTATCCATTCTTTCCTTGTTCTGTTTCTTTTTTGGTTTGTGTTTTTAGTTTGTTTGGTTTGGTTTTCTTTCTGTTTTATGATGTCACAGTAGCCTTCTAGAAAGTTTTTTTTGTCTGTACTTTCTTGCTAGTCTTTTATGAAGTATGAACAAATGACTTTAATTTCTCCCCCTTCTTTCCTTTCCTTTAAGATTGAAACAGTTATTGATCAGTGAAGATTAGTGAATTATTTGTAATGCATTAAAAATTAAATGTAGATAATTTTGGTAAATTGTTGTGTTTTCATCAGATGTAAAAATAAGATAATAAAAGTTAAAAATACACTGTGTTAGAAAAGAATGGAGGGTTTTTTGGGTTTTCCTTTTAGAGGGGAGTGATGGTTTTAAAAAGGAACACAATATAAAAATGATTGTGTTGTAATTTGTGTCAGAAAAGCATTGTTATAAGTTCTTTAGTATTTACTTAGTTGTTGCAATAGTATTGTGGGATGTTTTAAACATGAAATTGCCTTACAAATAGCTTTTTATAGAGGCTTGTGTATAATTCCAAGAACATGGGGCAGTTGTACTCATTATACTTTAAAATCTGTAAGTGAGATTCTTTTCTGCCTGTTTTTCTGTGCATGTTGGGAAAATCTCCAGCCTCATAACTTTTAGTTCTTTACTGGTATTACACAGCTGAGAGAACCAGAAGTATAGTGTTCTTTTAGTAGGTGTCTGTATATTGATTGGCATGCAGGCCTGTCTGATAGAGATGCATCAAAAGGATGATTCATTACCAGTGTAATGGTGAAGAGCAGCAGACAGTGTTGGACAGAACCAACACAATTCCCTTACTACACATTCCGTACAAGAAAGATTGTGAGAAAAGCAAAGTTTTTCAATGTGTCTTTTGGTGCTTTGAGTAATGAAGTTCCTTTGGGTGTGACTGCAAACGCTTGCAGTTTGGTCAGTGGAGGCTTTACAAGTCCTATCTCCCTGTGCCAGCATTTCTGAATGCAGGCCTGAAGCTGAAGTAAAAATTCTATAGCAAGCCTGGATCTCCCACGGAGCTAATTTGGGTCTGAATTCCTTGCTGCAAGGGATTATTACTGCTTAATCTGCTGGTAATATGGCAGTCTAATCAGGCTGCTTTACTTCTGCATGCTGATGCATTAGGGCTTGATTCTTCTTCTGCAAGGGAAAATAACAAAATTCCCACTGTGTTCTGAGAGAGAAAGTTTGAGTCTTGAGTTTGCTTGATATGTCAGAAAAGACTGGCTCTGTTTTATATTTCAGTATGAGAAAGAAATAGATTTTAAAATATCAAGGAGAATGCTAGTAATTCGTCACCAAAATCTAGGTCATATGTTTGATTTAGTAAGCTTTTTTCCAAAAATTTGTTTATGCTAACTCAGATTATAAAATGGTATTATTTCAGTGACAGAATAATCTTCTAAATATTCTTCTAACTGAACCATGTACTGTTCATCAATTTCCATGCTGTTAGATTCCCTCAAACAATACAGACACTTGTCAGTTTAAGAGTAATTTAATTTTTTTTTAATAAATGGAATTTTACATAAGAAAAGGGATACCATCCTTATTTGCTCATTTCAGTTGTGGAAAAGTCCAGAGAAATATACTCTCCAGTAAATGTAATAATAAAAATTTCCCTTCAGTGTTTTCATCTGACAGGTGACATAATTTGAGTCATGAAAAGGATGCGAAACTGCCTGGAAACCAGAACTACTACAGTTGATCAAATTCCATGATCTAAATCCAAGACAGAAAAAAGTCCAACCTAGAAACAGACAGCTTTAATAAGGATAAATTATATTTTAGACGTTTTACTTTTAATCCAAGGTGCTGGTAATAGCATGGTAACATTTTAAAATGCCTGACAAGATTTAGGACTTGGTGTCCTAATAAAACAATACTTAGTTTTGTAAATCTGTAGTAAAATGGTGATTTTTATGTAGATTTTTAAAATGATATGTAGGAGAAACTACTCATCACATAATGCTGTATTACTTGCACAAGGCAGTGTAGAGGGTAACTAGTCATGAAACTAACTGAAGAAGGTGTTTAACAGAATTTGGTGTGATATATCCTAATTTGATGCTGATGAAGAACTTCAATGCTGGACCACATCCAAATGATGTAGGAACCTAAAATAGCATTTTATGTGTTAAAGTGCTGAAGTCCAATACTGTGGTAGGGGGGGAAAAACCCAAGCTTGTTCAGTGGTTCATGTTTAGCTAAATGTGCTGGTGAGTACCTTACTGAGTTTCTCCCTATTCAGTCTTCACTTAGGAGCCTTCATTTTTAGACCTAGCTCGAGCTGAGTAGTTTGATATCAGCCTTCTGTGTGGTTTGATTTGGATCAGAGAGGCTTCTATGCATGTCACTGACTGTGTTCTGGGAGTGCTGAGCATGGAACGGCAGGGCAGGCTCCTTGCACAAACCAGCTGGGACCACACTGCAAACATTTGTACCTGGTGGTAGTATTTGGTGAGGTAGGACTCCTTGTTTGGTTTAGTACCAACTCCTTTAATACAGAGAACAAGTTGTTAAATCTGACAGTTGGAGACTGCCTTTGGATTTGTGATGTGTCCTGTATCCTTGGTGCAGTCTGGCCAACAATAACATGTTCCATCAGAAAACCAGTAGTGTTAGAATCATGCACCATTCTGTTGAGCCTGCCTCCCACATTTTTCTCAAGCCCTGCCAATATTGCAGGTCTATACAGTGGTAGTTCTATGGATAATGTCCTACTTAATGGAAGGTTAATTAAGGGAAAATTAATATGGTACTGTGCTAAGAATAAAATTATCAAGCCCAGTTTATCTGGAAGTGTAGCAATACAATGTTTAATGCATGACAGGATAGAATGATGCAATTTCTGTTGGAATTGACTCAACTGTGAGAGCTCCAGGTAAATCTTATTGCTGCCCTGCAAGTTACTGAATCTAAAATAATTAATACAGATATGACCTTTGAAAGCATTTCAGTAAATACTGATGGGTGGCCTGTGCCTTTCTGACTGAAAATCTTTTGCTTAGTACAGTTAGAGAAGGATTTCAGATCTAGACAAATACTGACTTAGTTTCACATGTGCAGCTGTTATATTAAAGATGTTTCATTTTAACATAATCCCTGAATTTATTACTAATTACTGGAACTGAGAAGATGCTCTAATTTACATCAATGGAACAAAAGGTGAAAAAAGTTCGAAATGTGACTAAAAGTAGTGTTTGACGTACCAGCTGCTGTGGCTTATAGTCCAAAGCTCCATTAGGACTGCTTAAATGCTTCAACTTAATGTGTTACTGGTGTTTGCATTTGGCCAGAGCTAAGAGCCACTGAAACTGGAAGGTTCAGTCCTTTGAAGACTTTGCAATGCAAGAGACAGAACAGATGAAAAGAGTCCTAAACGGAGATTCATTTAGCCCAGATATACAGGATACAGTATTAGGATTTCTCTATTGTCCGAACAACGCTCTTTCCCCTTTCTGCTCTTTTGCAGTTAACTCATAGGATTTTTTTTTGAAGAACTGGCATCAGTCAAACCAAAGCACTAGTTCTGCTACATGTCAGTAGGAAGGTTTATAGGACCCTGAACCCTCTAGTGACACTGGTGAACAGGGGGCAGATCCCAAGCCGAGTAGACTCTACTGTGCTTGAAAAATTTGGGCTGACTGCCAGAGCTGGAGTTGCTGAGAGAAGGCAGTAACAGAAGGGAAAGTGAGAAGACAGCAGTGGGAGCCTAGGGAATCAGTGACAAGAGGTTACAATGGAGTTCAGTAGGCAACTGGAGTGAAGTTCAACTTCCAGATCCTTGGAAATTATTGGAAAAAGTAATTGCCCTTGTGGTGGCAGAGGTTTTATTTCTCTTGCTGTGAAGTCTCATCTTGATGAGCTGTGGGCTGGATTCCAGTGGCTTAGTGTCTTTGCTTTGGGTCTGTCACAGAAGCAGCCATGAGGTGCGTCATCTCGCAATTACTGTGCGAAGAGTACCTTGCAGATCTCTGCTGCATGGGAGTCTGTCAGGACATGATACAGCCTTTGTACTATAGACCAGATGTTGCAGCAAGTCCATAAGCAAAAGCTGAAAGGTCTAATGTTTCCTGGAGTAATTTCTAATTCTCGTCAGTTAGCAGTTCTTGATTAGACTTCTTGTGTATGCTCTCTTTAGAGCTTTCATGAAGCTTAACACATAATTTAAATCCCTTTTAAGACCCTTAGTTGTGCAGATGGCTTTGCAAATGCTAGTTTTATCCCATGTGATTAGTGAAGAATTTATTGAAAAACATTCCTCCCCAAAATATTATGGTTACCTTCAGTACCGCACCTGCAAGTCTTGTCTGTCTTTTTAAATGATTCGTTGTGTTTTAAAAAAAAAAGACTAATTAAAATGCAGGCATTTTTGTCTCCATACATACAAGTTTGAAACAGTAGGCTTTTAAAATGGATGTGGTTACGGCTTTTTAGATATTTCAGACTGTTGCTTAGAAATAGGAAATAATTAAGAATACCTAAAGCATCAAAGCTCATAAGAGATGAACATCTCTCCTTTGAAACTATGATTGTAATTATGTATTTCTTCATGAAGAGTAACAGGAAAATAAGGCACCCTTGCGTTTGAAGCACTAGGTGAATAAATACATATAAAAATTTTAATTGCTGCATGAATTTCTGAAATTGTCTGGAAAACTTAGTTTACTTTGGTTAAAATATACTTTTAATAAATCCAAGTACAGCTGTTAAGGCAGGAAGTAATGGAATTGGGTTCCTAAATTTTATGTAAAGGGCATACTCCATTATGCCTGCTAAGAAGAATCTTGTTATGCTATCAAAATACCAGCAATTAGCCTATCAGTCTTTAGGAACTAGACCAAAACCCTCAGCAAGTGAATGAAATGTATTCTATATAAATATTTAAGACCAAACATTAGACTTACTCCCGACAATTTGGAAGTGGTTTAACATCCCTTTCTTGTCAAATCATTAAAGCAAGCAGAAATGATAAAACAAAGCACATGATTTCAAAATTAAGTTTCTTCTGCATAGTAGTATAACATCCTTTTTTATTTCTTTTTTTCACAGATACTTTCAGTAGAACAAACGTTCAGAAACAGAAGTCCTTACTTTAGATTCGCTTGTGTCAAGGACTCATCAGACACCATCTTCAGTCTGTTTTTTCAATATTTTTGGCCAAGCAGAGGGAGCGCATACTTCACTGTTTATCTGTCTCAGTTGAACTTCCTTGCTGTTCGTCTCATATTACAAATGCCTAAGAACAGCAAGGTAGTGAAAAGAGATCTAGATGATGAGGTCATTGAGTCAGTTAAGGACCTGCTCTCTAATGAGGACTCTTCAGATGATGCCTTTAAGAAGAGTGAACTTATGGTTGATGATCAGGAAGAAAAAGATGTAGATGTTGAAGAAGGTTCAGATGTAGAAGATGAAAGACCTGCTTGGAACAGCAAACTCCAGTATATTCTGGCACAAGTTGGATTTTCTGTGGGATTGGGGAATGTGTGGCGATTCCCATATCTGTGTCAGAAAAATGGTGGAGGTAAGTTTTATGATACAACTAGTTGTACTTAAATGATGACACTAACCTTGCAGATTTCAAAGTTAGCAGAGGCAGCCAGAGTAAAACCTGCTTCAATATGTGAGGTTTTTCCTCTAATTTTTGCCAGAGCCTATGGGGGAAAACTCATATTCTCTTTATTTAAGAAGATGTATCTGTTAAAGTAAGTAGCAGATTCTTCTAAGATGCCATTTCCTCATTTGAGGGTAGAAGGTTCTTGATATGACCTTAACTAGTGGTCAGACTAACAGCTAAGGGAAACACGTATTCATGGAGGGCTGCATTGTTTAGGATTGACTGTTGTTCTGCTAGAGTGTTCTTTATAGTACTTGGTCAATAATTCAAGGCATTTGATCTTTTAGAATTCAGCAGTACTAAGCTTCACACCTTGACTTCCTAATTGCTTTTAGCTCCTGGCCATTTGATCATGATTTACTTTTGGCAAGAAGACCCAAATGCTGTAAAAAGAGTTTTTTTACTTTTTAACTGATAATGAATAATTTAAATCACGACATTAATGGACTGCATCTGTTCTTGTGCTGTTAGACAGTTAACTATTTTCCTAAATAACAAATTACCTTTCACTTAAATAACAACAGTGTCATTGCTGTAAGGTCTTTGTTAGTTGGCCATCTATGGTCTTAAATGTAGTCTGAAGTATGAGGCTGAAGACTTTTTTTTCCTCTGTGAGTGCAGGATTACTGTTTTATCCTATGTTGTACTGTATCTTACTATACTACATTAGTACACATCCTATTGTAGCTAATTGCTTAGCTGAGTTCAAAACAAACCTGTCACTTTTCATGATACAGAAAGTGAATGTGTACAGAAAATAAAGAACACCATTTTACTCATGCTGGTTGATGTCAGCATCATCAATGTTGAATGACATAACTGATGTAATTAAGGAGTATAGAAATGAACCTAAATATAATAAAAGTATAATTCTTGCATTGTTTTTTCTCAGTTCAAGCAGTAAAAATGAAGTCTATACTTTCAAATATTCTATCTCTGCATAATAAAGTCTAAATTCTTTTACATCTAGTTACTGTTTTGTTTTTCACTCATTTACCTTCCTCTTTTTCTCTTTTATTCTGGAGAGAAAGTTATTAAATGGTTGATTGGTGTGGAATCTAAAATTTTCTTCATCTATAACTATTAACGGAGCAAACACATTAAATGTAGTTTCTCAAAACCCGTAGCTTTTCAGTTACTAGTAATCCAGTCTAGACACGGTATAGAATTGATCAGTTATCACTGCTAGTTGAAAAAAATAGTAGATTTGTTAGTTAATAATTTTTGAAACAAACTGATTCATAGATAAAATGTTGCTTTTCTCTATAATTTCATCCTAAATATGGTTTCCAGATGTAGTCTCAAGGATAATGCGTTATAACAGTTTATTTTGTGTAATTGTGTCCCTTTTAAATAAGTGTTTAATGTGATTAGTTGCTAATTTTTCAAGCCAGTTGGATCCTTCTTTGAACCAACAGAAAGGATCCATTGGTGTGCTCCTTGGGCTGTTGCTTTCATGCCATCAGGTGCTTTTAAAGTTAATCTGCCAGTGATGGTAAATTTAATTCAGATGAAATATAAATATATTAAATTAACTAAAAATTTTGCATTTTAGAAAAAAAAACACCAAAAAACCCGAAACACCAAACCAGCCAGCCTTCAGGGATTATGGCACTTCATAACTCAAACTTGAAAAAATGACTATGATGTCACTTCAGATTGAAGTTAAGTGTTTATTCCTGTACTGTGATTGCAGAAACTTGGATGTATAACACAGTCTGTGGAGATACGTTTTCTGCATATGGCTGAGACAAGGATGCATTTGGCTTTTAACAGTAATTTGGCACCATTTTAGGAAACTGCAGCCTTCTAAACAACAGAGAAAACAAAGCGATCATTAGAGCTAGAGCTTGCTTGATTTTCAAGTTAATCATAATGCAAGATGGAGAAGGTGACACAAAACTTTGAAACATGTGAAGGACATGGATGCCTTTGTATGTGTGTGCAGATGGACAGACAATTCTCACAAGTACATAAAAAAATAGGGGGAGGGAGGGAAACCTTCAAATACATGGTAAGAAAACCTACACACATTTTAGGAGGTTCTGTTTTTCTCCTACATACATTATTTCAAATATATTTTATTCTAAGTAAAATTCGAGTGGTTTTATGTAAGCCGTTCTAAGTGTCAGTGTCAGAACTGTTCTGTAATCTTCTGCTGATAAGGCTTCACTACAGATACCTGTAGAAGTCTCTTAATATAAGGGAAACAGCCTTTCTATGGATTTTCCTTAGAACTTTCACTGAAGTGTATGACTAGGTCTCTCCACCTTCAGTTTAGTACAAATATTTTTCATTTTCTCCCCTGTGTCTAAGGAACTTCTCAGGTGAGGGGAATATAATAGAGTGGTAAACCAATAAATCCTGTTTCAATTCAAACCAAGAAGAAGTAAAAAACATAGTTATTCATTAGTTTCTTTCATAGGTTTCTTCCAACATTGTGCTCCATAACTACCAGTAAAAGAAGAGGCAAATACATAGTAATCTTCAGTTTTGTCTATTTGTTTTAAACTTAATGTGACAAGAACAGCAAAACCAAGAAAATAAACATAGATAAGACACAGTCAGATTAGCCCAAATAGATATATGTTATTCAGGGATTTTGTGGAGAAAAAATTGGATGTTTCCTTCTCTGTTTTCTATAGAGATTTAGTTAGTTTATGGCTGTGGCTTGTGGGTGTACTGATGCTCCTGACTTCAGAGCTCTTGAGATACCCATCATACCGTCTTTGAAGGTAACTTGTATAGGGCTGCACTGAGAATTTGGATGTCCATAGGTATCTTTGCAATCTCTGTTTCTGGGTCTGGTTTGTGCCACCAAACCAATTTCCTTCACTTTATTTTTTTGTGATTATTTAACAGTTTCTCGTGTTGCTTTAATTCATGTAAACCCGTAAATATTTATAGCAGTATCAGGTTGGGGTTTTTTGTTAACTAAGTTACAGCTATACTATATACCTCTTTGCTGACTTTCACACTTGTTTGTTGGGAGAGGTGAGAGGAAAGGCAAGTATGCAGCTGGGATGAACTTAGATCCACTTGGGAATGTAGCTGTAATGCACAGTGTATTGAGAGATAAAAAAAAAAGGCTGGGAGGAGACTGAGAGCGCTCAAGGGTGCTTGTTTTCTTCACTCAAGAGGGAGGCCCTAAATGAGTTTTAGGCTCTGTGAGTTAGGGGCTGAAAATGTTCAGTGAAGTTTTGAGGAACTCACTGTAGATCTCTGTCTTCACCAGAAGCCCTCCTTACCCCATCTGGCACTTAGGGCACCTCTTCCACTTCTTGCAGCCTAACAGATAAAAAAGCTGTTTCTTCCTAAATTCTTGACAAAGGTGATTTGCACTGGAGCGGGATATGATCTAACTTAGCTCTAAATGTTTTTAATATTTATCCTTTTTGCACTATACAGTTTGTTACTCCTTTACTGCATGAAGATGAATATGTGTGTTCAGATAGGCACAGTTCCTGTACAAGTCTCATAACCTCTGTTAGCGTGCCCCAGGTTCAGAGCTGTCTCTGCTTCCTATGATTGATAGTAAACCCTAAACTAAATCTCTCAGGTCTACCCAGTCTTGCCAAGAGGCTGCTCATTACTATCCTCTGAGAGCAGCTTGCACACCTTCCACTTTGTTCAAACAAAGGAAATACTCTCATTTTCCTTTAGGATTAGAAGAAGTGAAACGTTACTTGCACATAAGTAACAGAAGTAAATTAAATTAGCTGCTCGGCTAAAAAGAGTGTTATTACGAAGAAAAGTGAGGCATTCACACAATACTGCATGCCCAAAGATGTCATGTTGTATTTTTGTGATTTTTCTTTGTATTTTTCTGATTTTATTTTTGTAAAGTCAGTCTTTAATATCTCTGTGATGTAAAAAGTCAAAAGAACTAGAAAACAATTATAAACATGATAAAAACTGTGAGCAACATCAGGAAAATTGTAGCAGTTGTTGTTACTATGTTTTGTAAAGATTAACCAGGGTAGAGTCACATTCTGAGTTTTTACTGTTAAATACTGAATTTTCTACTGAAATACCAGCAGATAGAACAGTAAAGTTCTGTGGTCTTACAAAAAAGCACAGCAGTTATAGTGGAGAACTGCAGAGGGAAAATGATATAAGGTGTTAAAAACTAAGTAGTTGTTAGGAGCTACAGTCTGGTTGTCTAATACAAGAGAAATGGGAGCAAAACAAGTGTTCCAGTGGCTTTATTATTTAGCTTTTGACCAATAATTTATATTCCATGCCTGGACTTCACTGGTGGCTTCAGTATTGTTCTGTGAGTTCTTGTGCCGGTTTAAAGGTAAACCAGCAGGAGGAATGAATCTAACTCACAAGCAGATTACAAGTCAGAATTACAGTTTA
>JAWWEU010000040.1:40857574-40884657 GCA_035583155.1 Acropternis orthonyx | reverse complement strand
CATGCAGTCTCTTTCCTGGTTCCACGGTTGAAAAGGAGAGGGGAGGTGATCCCTCTGAGGTGCAGGGTTGGTAGATGGAAGAAAACTTCCAAGATTTTAAATCCATAACAGTTCTGTATTATCAGATTTGAAATTTAGTTGTACTTTAGTGTGCTGAAAATGTCTTATGTTTATTTAGCAATTGAAGCTTATTGGCTAAGGGGGTATTCATCCTTTAATCACAGTTTTGTAAAAAGGCACACCTGAATGTACTTTAAGTGAAATTAGTGGCAGGAAGACTATCCTATCAGTAAGGACAGATAGACTACAAACCTACAGATAAAATATAAAACTATCAGTTTTCCTGATAAAAGCAGTTTGTATTTTGTAGTGGTAAATAATTTCACTCACAGAAGCCTAGTAGACTGTTAACCTATGGTGTTTTGTTGCTCACTTGTAATAACTTTCAAAATATTAACATTTGACTTTGAAAATAAGTTGATCTTTGAATATCAGCTTCATGCTTGCATTCTATTAGGAAGTGTCTAGTAAGTGATAAGAACTGGGATCTCTCTTCAAGACAGTGATAAATTTCACTTTGGTTGAATAAGAATTAAATCAGACACTAGATAATTAAAATCTAGCACAGAAGCAGCTAAAACAAATCTGGAAAGTTAATAGATTTTTCAGGTTACATAATGAATGGCTAGGAGAAGAAAAGTTCTGTACTATCAAAATGGTAATGGTTATGTCACCTCGCATTACTGCTTTTGAAATGATACTCCAGCTCTTTAATCACTATGAGTCATGTAATTTTATGATTTTTCCCCCCTGAGCATTTATAAAAGCTTAAATCAAAACCAACTTTATTATTCCACTTCTGTCAATAATGTTGTGAAATGTAGTGCTTATTGTAATATCAAGAGAAACAATTTGCCAGCTATTCCATTGTGGTGCTCGATTAAATAAAAAAAAAATCAAGAAATCAAAGCAATACTGGCACAATGTTAACAGTCCCCAGTTCATGAAATCTTTTGTATCGTTGTCATTCATTTTAGTGAAGAGGGATGAGGGTTGTTTTCCGTTATGAAGTTCAGATGAGTTTTTTAATATGGAAACCAGTGTTTAAGGCCAAAATATGCAAAAAAAAAAAAAAATTACAGTAGAATAATTTTGTAAATGTAGAAAGGAGACCTGGGGATCCTGAACTACACAGAATTTAATATTCAGAAGGCAACTTAACTGGTAGATGTAGCAGACAACTGTAGGATGTTGTTCAAGGCCAGTATGTATAGTTTATTCAGATAAAAATGGTCCTCATCCAGTATTGTAACTGCAAGGACCCATGCTTTCATGCACTGGCAAATAAGAGACATGCTGAGCTGTTTCCATAGTGATTCTGTTTTAGAATGAAGGGAAAATGTCTTACTTTGAAGTATGGCTGGCTTCAAGGGAAGACTTCAGCTCAGAGATGCTGTGGTTTCTTGTTGACTGTAGGGCACAGAAGCCCTTTGCACTTGTGATGCCCAGTTGTTTAATCCAGCTACATCCAAACTATATCATCCTGAAACTCATACATGCATGATTTTCTATTATGTCCTTTTTGGGGAGGGGAACAAGACCAAAAGGGAGTTCAGCAGAAGACCAGCACTTCAGGTGCTTTGTACAAGCCTGGCAGTATACAGGTGAGCTCTGCTGTCTGGCTACCCACACTGAATTACACGGTTGTGTCATGTCTAATGTAATGTGGATTTAACACCACATTTAGTTAATTCATTTAGTAGAACCTAACTGATAAATCTTGCAACTTAAATTGATACTGCACCATAAAACACCCATATCCGCCCAGTCTTTAAACATGTGCTTAACTTTGCAGCCTTGTGATTAAGGTTGTGGACTGGGACACTGAAGAGCTGGGTTCAGTTCCTGCTCTAGTGCAGTCATCCAGTGGGATACAGGGTAAGTCACTTAGGCCCCAATTTTTTTGAGCTATTTAGGTTTGTCTCTGCTCAGCTGTGCCACACCTGCCTAATTAAGATCTAACATATCATAGTAGCATTATATGATATAAAAACTATGTACTGTTGGCTTTCAATTAATTGTATGACCAGATTTTTAATGGTAGTGATGCCAAATCTTCTCTCTTACAATGTGAATTAACTTCTGTCTTGCAGAAATGTTGAGAGAATGTTGGTGATAAATAAAGAGTATTTAATGGTATTTGTCTTACATATTCTTAAGACACATAGGCCCCCTCATCTTGGAATGTGGTTGTTGCTCTGTTCCTCAGTTTTCCTCACATTCATTTCTTTCTGTCTCTGCTGTCTCTCTTTTCCTAGTCGAAAGTAAGTCCTTTGCATTCTTTTCATTATATGCACATAGAAGGTGAACCACAAGACACCAAAGTACTGAATGGGAATGTAGCTGCTACCTCAGTAAGAAAATGCTTCAGTAGTCACTGTAGTGTGCTGAAATGGGTAGATAGACACAGACCATGCTGTTTGGCTTTATGAAGGGAGTATTGTAACCTCAAAACAGGTATATTTTTCAGAACCTGGCATAGGTTTTGACCAAATTCTGCTCAGACAATATCATTGCATAGCATATTATCATGTCATGAAATTGAAACACAGAAGCTACTTCTTTGCTAACATGGCCTATAGGCTGTGAGATACATAAGACTGATATTCTTTGTCTGGTCCACCAGTAGTTTTTTACAGAATCATAGAATGGTTTGGGTTAGAAGGGACCTTAAAGATTATCTAGTTCCAACTCCCCTGCCATGGGCAAGGAACCTTCCACTAGACCAGGTTACTCAGAACCCCATATCCAAGTTGGCTTTGAATGCTTCCAGGGATGGGGAATCCACAACCTCTCTGGGTAACCTGTTTCAGTGCCTCACCAACCATATAGTAAAGAATTTGTTCCTAATATCTAATCTAAACCTACCCTCCTTCAGCTTGAGGCCCTTCCTTGTCCTGTCACTGCATGCTCTTGTTAAGAAGTTTCCCTCCAGCTCCATTGTAGACCCCCTTCAGGTACAGGAAGGCTGCTATAAGATCTCTCTGGAACCTTCTCTTCTCCAGGCTGAATAACCCTACCTTTCTCAGGTCTGTCTTTCAGCCCTGTCATCAACTTAGTGTCTTGCCTCTGGACTCATTTCAACAGGTCAATATCTTGTGTTTGGTGTCCCATTTTTTTCTCAGATTTTATATCTTCTGCCTTTTTAGTTCAGTAGCCTTGGACTCAAGACTGCAGTATCTTTGTAAGGTCTTTGTAATAGAAGGGGATGCCCAGTTGGTGTTTACGTCACGTGGAGCAAAACAGCAAGTGGACTTAAATAGGAATGGATGGTACCAGAACATGAGACCTCCTGCACAGCCTAGGGAAGTTTAGCTTTTCTAAAATAAACTATTCCATGAGATAAGCTGCCCCACTAAGTATATTAAAATGGCAGTATATTTTGATAGCTTCCTGAAAAAACCCTAGAAAGTTGACGCTGGATGAAGAAACTTGAAGTAAAACTTACTGGAGTTGAGGATAAATGCCAAGTTGTTTTCTAAACTTTGCTCTGCTTCTTTCTCATTACAGAGATGAATAGACATAATGCAAGTTAGTATCTCCGAGTATAAGCTTCTGTAATCTTTAGGTCTTTGCTTTGTAACTTGCTTTAACATGCTGCAGTTTGCATCACTCAAATGTTTTCTTTAGCTTTAGCAATGGTTGCAAATAAAAATTCTAAGCCCTTTGAGTTAGTTGGCCAGCCAGCACAGTAGTCTATATTGCAGTGTGAAAGTTGAATGCATGTTGCTAATTGCTGATGCCTACATGTTATGTTAGCTCTAGTACTCCACAACACCAAGGAGGAAGTTAGGCTCTGAATTTTTCAGTATGCTTGGTGTATGGATATATTTGCTTGCAGTTAGACTTGCTGAAATAAATAGAATTGTGTATAATCACTTCCTGGGAATAAGACCTCAAGTAAGAGAAATTGGTTTTTATATGTATGTTTGCATAACAGTGAAGTAACAGTTGCATTTTCAAATATGCATTGAAGGAGAGAGTTGGTGCAAGATCTGGATCTGCAATACTCCATTTTGTTTCCACCTTATGTTTGCAGTTTCTGACTGGAGCCTTGTAACAACAGGCTGATACAGTTTTCTTGCTTAGCTGGGTAGATTCATTATTCTGCACATCTGGATAAATCCAGATATTCTGAAACTGCTTATGATTGAATGAAGTTCAGAATGTTGTACTCACAAGGTTTTCTATATTTCCATTATATTCAGTCTTGCTGCTTTGTTACAAGTCAAGGTGCAAGCTTTTTAAGAAGTGTTAATTGGGCTCCCGATGACTCTGTATATCTAAAAAGTTTGATCAAATGCCCAAAATCTCACACAACTGACCAACTAGTTTTGATAATATCTCAATTTCAGTAAGATTTGCCTCAAAAATATTACAGTGCTTTAGAAATTCAATGTCTCTGTTTTTTTGATATCTTACAAGATGTATGACTAAGGTTCCAATAAAATTAGTCTTTTCATGTGACCAGAAAATTTTGCAATGAATGACACTAATTCCAACTTGAAGCTATTAGAAATTTTTACATTTGTTCTGTCAAGTTCTGACTCTTCTTTCATTTATTCTGATGTATAATTTTTTCCCTTCATAGGTGCCTATCTTGTGCCATACTTAATCTTGCTACTGATAATAGGAATTCCACTCTTTTTCTTGGAGCTTGCTGTGGGGCAGAGGATCCGCAGAGGGAGTATTGGCGTGTGGAATTATATCAGCCCCAAACTTGGAGGAATTGGATTTGCAAGCTGTGTAGTAAGTTTTTTAACATTGTGTGGTTTGCTTTCAGGCTGTATGATTTAGACTTTGTTTTGCTGCAGGGAAAGGCCATCAATTTGTAGCTGGGTGTCACAGTCACTTTACAACATTTTCCAAGATCTTAAAGCTTGAATTGGTCCATTAAAAATGTTGATATATATGTGTCTGTTAAACCAGTCAACTTTTATTTTGTGATTCTTTTGAAATTAGCAGCTATGGAACAGAGTAGTCTTCTGGAGAAAAAATGCCTATAAAAGTATAGATGTAATGCGATAAAGGTGGAGAAAAATGAAAATTTAGAAAATGTCAGATACTTAAATGGAATAAGCTATTTCCTTTTTATTCTGACTGTTAAAATTGTGTTCAGTGGGCTGCTGTGCAGAAATACGCGGAAGTTGAGCAGGGATTTTTTTATTTACTTTACAAATGTAACTTTTTTTCCTTTTCTTTTTTTTTTTCCCTTTTTTAATAGGTATGTTTCTTTGTGGCTTTGTACTACAATGTCATTATTGGATGGAGTTTGTTTTACTTTTCCCAGTCTTTTCAGCACCCATTACCGTGGGACCAGTGTCCTTTAGTTAAAAATGCATCTCATACCTGTAAGTCTGTATTAATATAATGTTCTTAAAATTATATAAAATACATAAAATTTGAGATTTTGAATCACAAAGGAGAAAAAATGCAATTCAAAAAGGTATTTGTGGGCAAAAGCATTGTATGCAAAGTTGGTTTTCTAACTTAATGTCAGTTAGAGTACTTGAAAAAATACAACAAATAAACTAAAACAAATACACTGTATTTGTAAAGGTCACTATCAACAGCATTTTAAAGGGCAGTGAAATTAGGAGAAAGCTATTTAGTGTGTTGAAGAAAAAAATAATCTGGTTTCTTTTTTTCTGATATTAATACTGTTTTTTATGCTTACTTGATGAAAAACAAAGGTAGAAGGATATTTTTACATTTCAATTAGTAGGGTACTTCCTGGAAAAAAGTTGTTGCATTACTAACAAAGGAAAAAATGGAAAACTGTAAACGTCAATGAAATGTGGGTGATAAAAGCACTGTTTGATTGTAAAGTAATAGAGATAATTGGTCATTGCGTTGTTGCTGTAATGAGATGATCTCTCATGGACATATTATATGACAGCATTAAAAGTCTCTTATCCCTTGAGTTTGGTTACCTTGTAACAGTTACATATTTTGCATAATTATTGCTATTGAAATATGAATAATTTCTTTTTTGTTTCTTTTTATTTCAAGTTCTAAGTTTTCTTTAGTTACTTTTTGTAGTTTATTTGCCACTTGAATTAAGAACATAATCAGGGACGTTTGTAAAGTCATACCTTTTATAGTGTCTTTTCCAGAGTTGCTTGCTTCAGTTATCTGAAATACTCAATATTTGTAAATGTTGACACACAGTCAAACTGGACTGTATTCCACAAGCTCTTGTCCATTCATCAAGCCACGGGGTTTGTTTATGTACTCTTATCCTGCCTAAATATTAAGATACAGTATGTCAGCTAACTTCAGGAGAGATTGATTGAACTAATCTTAAAAAAGAAAGCTATTATATTTGATAACATAATTTTTCATAGGTTATTTCAGTGAACATCTGACATCTCAGGTTTCTTAAAATTAGTGTATTTTCCCCATTTTTTCCACTAGTTATCTTGACTCAAGACATACCTTAGATATATAGTGGATTGTCAGATATAAATAATTTACAAAGAACTTAAGTAAACATTTTCTTTGAAGAAATCTGTCTATTGATGTGTTTCATGTCTAGATACATGCAATTTCTTAAACTGTTGGAATCATGAGTATAATAGAATTACAGTATAATCAAAAAATCACTTCTGGAATACACATAACTTTCATTTAACATAACTGTGTAGGGGCCATTTATTTCCTTATTTCCTTTTCTCATCGCTTTGGTATCATTATGTTATTTTATTTGTTATAATAGTAATTAAGTCCCTGTTTGTTTGAGTGTCATGTGAAGATGGATACAATCAAGGATTTGTTTTCAGTATGTCTTCAAATTTGTGTTCATTTCAGAGTGTTTTCATAGTATTTAAGTCATGAATAGATGATGTAATCTTTTGTGTGATAAGTGGATGTATGTCTTCATCTAAGCCTACCTACTGTTTAGTACTGAGGTGAGAAATAAATTCTGCCTTGTACTAGGATTAGCCATAGTGCAGAGTAATACATTATCCCAAAGGGGTGTTTTGAAAGATATACCCAGAACCTGTGATTGATAGCAGTCACTTTTTCTTCTAGACAATGTCTTAAGACTCCTTTGTGAGTTTAGTTTCTCAGTAAATGACAATGGCACAATTACAAATATTGAGAACTGGTGGAACATGATTATGAAATGTCTCTCCCAAACCCATGCTTTACTTGCTAACATCTCTTTGACAGTTGTGGAGCCAGAGTGTGAAAAAAGTTCTGCAACCACTTATTACTGGTACAGAGAAGCACTGAATATTTCCAGCTCTCTGTCAGAGAGCGGAGGTTTAAATTGGAAGATGACTATCTGCTTGCTGGCTGCCTGGGTCATGGTATGCTTAGCCATGATCAAAGGCATTCAGTCTTCAGGCAAAGTGAGTATATCGTTTACCTGCATGACATTGTTTTGCATTGAAGCATTTCAGGATATTTCTGTTCACCAAACCCTTTGTTTAATCTCATGAAATCTGTAGGAGCAGGTAAGGACTGACCCCAGTAGTTGTATAATCTCAAGTAGAGGAATGTTAGTATTTAAGCATTAAAATTACAAAAATTTTAGTGGGAACTGTAGTAATTTAGTGGGAATTGAGATGTGAAGAAGAATAATTTTGCTTCTCATCAGCGTAATTGTTGCAAGTAACTGTACCTCAGCTTGATTGTGTAGCATAAGTCTGTGTGTTTTTAGTGTCTAAGGAATTAGGTTTCCATGTGTACTCACAATATGATTGCAGTACGCCCACGTATGCATGCTTCTGTCATTAATATGGCTACTTGCCAGGATTCTGGATTGTTTCTTTTTACTAATGACTTACCATCCCTTTGCATCTGAGTACTGTCACCTTATTGTCTTTTCTTTGCATGCAGTCAGCTGGATTGGCTAATGAATGATGTGCTAGATCTGTTGATCTCAGTGGAATTTTCAGAGGAAAAGTAATTTCTTTCAATAGCAACACTCTTTGCTCTGAGAAAGTTTGGCACTGATGTGGAAATTTCTGTGACCTCCTTAGAGCATTCCAGTTAAAGAAATAAGTAGCAAGTTTAACCAGAGAATCATTTTACTAAACTTCACAGGATAAATTTCCTTTTCAGTGACAGGGAGTGAACGATCAGATTTGTTTACTATTTTTGTTGGTTTGGCAGTAAGCATTACTTAGTGATTGAATTCATTGGTCATGTACTTTCTATTGACTCTTGTCTTCTTTCCGTCTGAAGACACAATGAGTTTCTATTCATGCCGCGTATCTTTACCATACTCAATACTTGAGTCAAAGTGGATTTGTAAAGTGATGTATTTCTGCAGCAGTCTGCTTCTGTCTTTGTTGCCATCTCATTCAATTCATACTGAATTTCCCCGGAAGCCCAGTGGTTCATTATCACTTGGTGACCACTGGAACTGTATTGTTTTAGTAAAGTACAGAATTTCTTTTACAGTCATGTGATTTTGATTTATTCTGGAAAGAAGGGGAATGGGAAGTGTTCTGCATATTTCTTGGAGCATATGATTATCAATTCAGTCATCTATCCAGAGGATACTGAGTAGTGAATGAAGCTATTGAAAATAAAGTCCACGTTAAATGTCATGTTAAATTTCTTCTTAATGTTTTTCAGATCATGTATTTTAGTTCCCTTTTTCCTTATGTGGTACTTTTATGCTTTCTGATCAGAGGACTGCTCCTTAATGGGTCAGTGGATGGAATTCGTCACATGTTCACACCTAAGGTATGTGCTTTGTTTCTTTTTGCAGAGTACTAAAGTTTCAGTGGCAATTTGACCATTTATGAATGCTCTCATTTAAGTTTATTGTCTTCATAGAACATTTGGCTGTATTTCTGTTGGATTAAATTACAAAATCATTGTGGCACAATATCAAGCCCTAAAGTCCAAAGGCTCTTAAGTATTCCAAGGGTCTGTAGAGTTACCTGCCTAGGTGAGGGTTCATGGAGTTGGATGCCTCTGCAAAGCAACTAAAAGTGCTGTTTACAGGAATCAGGATGTTTAGAGAGCCCCAAATACAGAAAAGAAGTGAATCTTCCATCTTGCCATTCTCTGGTATTGAAATGCCTAGTCCTGGGATGTCAACAGTGCCTCACTTTGAACTGTCATAGCATTACATAATTATCTTGTCCCTTTTCAGAAAGAACATTTTTTTTTCCTTTTTAGGAATAAATTAATGCTGTTTGCATAGTAGCCCAAAGTACAGGAGTTCTGTATTTAATAGTAGTCTAAGTACTCACCACTCAGGTTTCCTTATTACGTTTCTTATGGTTGACATGCCAAGATAGCAGCAGTTCTAAGCATACATTTTGTACTGCCAATATTTTTACCAGGACTGTGCCGTACAGAGCTTTAGATTTCCTAACTAGGGACGTGATAAGAGTGTTATGAATCATTGTTTAACTTGAAGATCTGAGTTCTACCCACACCTATCTCAAATGCTCCCAACTGTATCTGTACTAAAGGAACAGCACGTTTGAGTAGTCAAAGCTGTACTCAGGAATGCATCATGCTGGGCTTCATACTGTATTATGAAATGGACTTTCCAACAAGTCTATTTCCTAGTGCAGTTGAGAACAACAGGAATAATGTTTCAAAAATGAAAGGTAAATAGTAAGATTATCAAAATCAATGCACATAGTGGCTAATGCCAGGTGACAGGATGTTGGCAGTTGTTTTCATTCCAGGTGGTTTTAGTGTGGAGAACTGTCATTCGGTAAAAATGACCTTTGTTAGCTATCACATTAATGCCGTTATGCTCCACTTCACATGCTGTCACCACTGCAGAGAGTTGTGGTTCTGCAGGAACTTGCAGGCTGCTCAAGCAAGCCTGGGAAACCTAAGGAACAGAGAAATGTAATGCTTATTAACAAGAGGAAGTCTAGAGCAGAGGTAGAATACAGACATCGTGAAGATATAATTTGGTTTCTCAACCAGTGTTAATCCTTTCTTTGACTGGAGAAATACCACGAAATACTGAAGGAAAATTAATACAAAAACTTCCCTTGAATACCAACACCACTTCACTACTCACTATTTCATCCGAGTTAGACTTAAAATCAGTTGCAGCTGATGCTTACTTTGTGGTTATGTTCTACTTAATTATACTATTGTTTCAAGTGTTCAGATAAATGATCTCAAAAGAAAAATTGTTTTTAATTTATTCTGCTAGTTTTCAGCTCTGTATCTCAAAATTTAAGTTGTGGATTAAATTTGAAGTTAGCATATTTCTATGTCTATGTATTATATGTGAATGTAAACCTTCAAAAGTATTTTAATTATAATTTTCTGTTCTTGGGCACTAATTTGGAGTCCGGTTTCATATGAGACTACATGAAGAAATTCAGACACCACCTGTTACTGTTCCATTGTGCTAAAAGTTTATTTGGACAAGGCAGACTGTACAAAATTTTATTAAACCAGTCTCACTTGAAAATTTTGCAGGTAGATAGACGTGAGGGGAAAACATCTTTTCAGCCTCAGTTAGCTGAGCAAGTGACCCCATTTTGATCACAGAGGATCACAGAACAATCCCACAAGAGCTATGCCAGTGTGGCAGGGGACTGGCACGCATTGGTGCCCATATGTGAGAGCACAGAACTAATGTGGAAGAGGAGAATTTCTCTGTTTGGCATGGTTTTCAAACAATGCAGAAATTCTAAATAATAATCTTAATGGAAAACCAAAAGAAAGATACATGAAATGCCAACTTAGATCAACTACTGCAGTTAAACCATAGGACTGAAGCTGAAATACAGAGTCCCCAAAATTTCACAGGCAGTATCTAGTAGGAAATCAATTACAAATTTATTTTGAAAATCTAGGCAATGTGTATCTGAGAACATAACTACTTCTGATGGTACCAAATTGTACATTGCAGAAAACGAGAAGTATTTTAGTATTTCAACCGTTTAGAGATTTGGTAGAATTCAGACTGTTGCTCGAGCTCCCTCTGGTGGAAAAGCTCTGGCATGACTGTGGTACAGGCAGGTTGAACTCGCAATAGCTACTTGTGCATTGTAATTGTAACAAAAATTGTAAGTCAGGAACAAGTTTCTTGTCATAAACACCTGTTCTTTCCCCACATATGTTGCATTTTAGCTACGTATAAATGAATAAAGAAGCTGAAATTATTTTTTTTTTCAAAATGCTATAACAGTAGCAGATTTAATTTTCCTCATAGTAAGCCATTCAGTTTAATGATGCTGGCATCTATGTTGATACTTTTTAGTTTTACTGTTATCAATAAACCTAGGGTTTTAAAAAAAAAAGTCACATGCATTGGTGGAGGCCCTAAATTAGCCTGAGAAGATCTAATGTTTGACATGTAGTTCCTTACTTTTATTGTGATTTAGTATCTAGAAGTATTTGAGATAGATAGGTGGTGACTTGTAACCTTGTAACAAAGATTTTTTTGAATGAGAAATACAAGTCATCTAAATGAGCAATGCAGTTCAAATTTCTTGATAAAAAGCTTTGTTGCCCTCAAATACATGACTCATTTAACATTGGGTTAAGTTCAAGGCATCTGACTTAAGGGAGATCTGACTTGTGGACTATATAGCTTGTGGTGGCCAGTGTTCATTTCATATATTTCATTTTGCTTTACATATTTGCATGTAATAGAATTCCATATAAGCATGTGTGTCTCATATTCACTTTTTTTGTTTGTTTGAAAAGTAACAACAAAGCAACTTTCATCATACTCATACTCAGTTTATATGAGGATTGATCATCCCAAAATACATCTTAATTCTAGCAAATGACAATATATATACTGGAAATAAAAGACAGTAAATACTCTAAAAAAAAAAGTTCTTTCTTATTTCTCAGCGTAACTTGCTGCTATTTCAGTTACATAGCTCCAGTAATATGTCATTGTTGGGAACATAATGTATAGCATGTTTCTCTGACATTTGGATGATATAAAATAAACAGAAATTCTGGCCCATAAGTTTGCTCAAATATAGGTGACATGTTCAGCTTTCATTTTATCATAGTGAAAATACATTTGTAGTGGAGTATGAGCATTTTTTTTGATGTAGGTTGTCTTCCTGATCTTTTTTTCTGTTTGTTTTTTTTTGTTTGTTTTGTTTTTTTTTCATATAATAGAAATGCATTTTATAGCTGACATTTATTATATCTAATTTCAAACAGCTTGAAATAATGCTGGAGCCCAAGGTCTGGAGAGAAGCTGCTACTCAGGTGTTCTTTGCCTTAGGGCTTGGATTTGGTGGAGTCATTGCCTTTTCAAGCTACAACAAGAGAGACAACAACTGCCATTTTGATGCTGTACTGGTGTCCTTCATCAATTTTTTCACTTCTGTGCTGGCAACTTTGGTGGTGTTTGCAGTTCTGGGCTTCAAAGCCAATATCATAAATGAAAAATGTGTTATCCAGTATGAATATCCATTTCCTTTTTAAAATTATTTTTTTGGTTTATTTCATTTATAAATTGACACAAAACCCTGAGTTTGATCTCTCTGGTTTACTGTGTTTTACAGGAACTCAGAGAAGATTTTAAAACTTTTGAAAATGGGCAATCTCAGCCAGGATATGATCCCCCATCATATCAATTTCTCAAGCATTACAGCAGAAGATTACAATTTAGTTTATGACATTATACAGAAAGTTAAAGAAGAAGAGTTTGATTCTCTTGGTCTGAAATCTTGTCAAATTGAAGATGAGCTTAACAAGGTGAGAGTGTTAAGTTAGTCTTGAATACAGAGATTCTGAACAGATGAATATTTTTAAGCCTGAAATGAACTGTGAAGTGTACCTAGAGAGGGTATCAGTACAGTGTACTTATGAGCCATGCACTCATGAAGACCCAAATGAAAACATGGTTGCATTCCAGCTCACTTGAGGACTTTTGGTTCTGATGTCTTAATATAGTTTGCACTTTTTTTTGATAATTATATCGTTCTCCTCATGAAGTGAGAAGTTTTTAAAGTTCTGGTTTTAGAAGAATTGAGCTTGAGGATTTTTCCAAAGACTAAACAGAGGTATTACCTATTTAGTGCCTCAGGCTGCAATGCCTTACAATGTTAAGATACAATTATTAGATATAAATAGTACTTCACTGTAAGTAAAAAGTTATTCTTTACTTATTAGATAATTGTTTAATGAGTATCATGCTGTTTTGAAATCTTACAGTGAGACAGATCTGTAAAAGAAATTACAGTTTTCTAGCTTTGGAGAGGGACTTTCAAATTTAAACACTGACCTCTGTATAGTTACACCAGCATCTGATGATAAAATATAAAATTGGTGACTTAGACTTCAAAGTTTCTTATTCCTGCCATTTAAACTTGAAACAGAGATATAGAAAGTAAGTCCTTTATATACTTACTGGAGAAAACAAAGTGTATTTTGTAGCAGTTCTATATAACAGGTCTCATGCAAAATGTCAGTGAAAGAGAAAAATAAGTTCTGATTGGACACAAGAGGAAAATCTTTCATAATGAGAGCAATCAGCCATTGGAATAATCTCTCGAGGGAAGTGGTGGATTCCACAACATTGGATACTTAGACGATTCAGCTGAACAGGGTGCTGGGCCATCCTTTCTAGACTGCTTTTGCCAAGAAAGGCTGGACCAGATGATCCCTGAGATACCTTCCAACCTGGTATTCTGTGAGTCTATGAAAGAGTCGTGTTAATGTCAATCATTCTCAGCCAAATCCAGTGTTTCAGTAAGTAGTATTTATTAATTGGAAGAATTGCATATTAAATAACAACTTCCTACTCCACCTTCAAGATGTAATTGATGACACTGTATGATTACGAAGTCAGACTGTCACACTACCAAAACAAAAAAAAAAAAAAAAAAGGTTCAAGAATAATAATGTAGATTTTTTTTTCTCACTGACAGGCGGTTCAAGGAACTGGTTTAGCTTTTATTGCCTTTACAGAGGCAATGACCCACTTCCCTGCTTCTCCCTTCTGGTCAGTCATGTTCTTCCTCATGTTAGTAAATTTGGGACTTGGAAGTATGTTTGGAACCATTGAAGGCATTATCACACCCATTGTTGATACATTCAAAGTCAGGAAAGAAATACTTACTGGTGAGTTACACAGACTTTTTTTTCTCCATAGAGGAATAAGCTAATTTTTTCTGAGAGTATGAAGTTTTTTGTTTTTTGTGGGTTTTTTTGACATGAAGGTTTGCAGAGCATTTTACAGAGCAGTAAATCACTGTATTCAGAACTGTACTTCCACAGGTAAACACACTGATATATGCCAGTAACACATTTTCCTGGATGTTACAGGAGCAGAAACATCCTATAACTTAAATTTTAATGGAGGACTAATTTCTGTTACAAGTTTCTGTAGGGTTAGTCCTTTTGGGCTCTTCCAGAATGCTTTCCATTCCAGTCTGTATCACACATGAGAGAAACAAAGGAAAAGGAAAAAATGCAAATACATTGCACATTACTACAAATTATTCCTAACTAGGCCAAACGAAATCTTAATTTATGATGAAATTTTTATTATGCTAAAATCAATATGGTTACTCTCTAGAAAAACCTGTTTTTCCCTGTTGAATGTTTATAAAGTCTTGAACAAGATGTCTAGTTGTTTTGTTTGGAGGGTTTTTTTATTATTTAAATTCCCAAGGTTGTTTGAGGTGTAGCATGTTCATGTAGCTCTGATGATTTGTAGTGATTTCTCTTTCTGATAGAGAATATCAGCAAAAGGGTGGAGGGTTTCTGAAAATCCTCAGGACAGCTGCAAGGGA
Organism: Acropternis orthonyx; assembly: GCA_035583155.1. NCBI lineage: Eukaryota > Metazoa > Chordata > Aves > Passeriformes > Rhinocryptidae > Acropternis > Acropternis orthonyx. The sequence continues at coordinate 40,869,880 of JAWWEU010000040.1, read as the reverse complement.
TGGTGTGTTATGCACAAAGTCATATTTCATATCAATTTCTGTGACAGTAGAGTTAGTAGGAAAAAATTATATTGAGATCCATTATGCAGGATCAAGTATTAAGGAAATACATTTTGCGTTGTTACTAAAGAAATGTTGTTGCTTAAACATTTAGACAGATCCTAATAGAACTTCATGCCATGAATGAACTTTTAGGGGAAGTCTATTCAGGATTTTCATAGTCTGAAACTTTTTCACTCTATTTCACTTTGTTTTCACTTCTAAGTTCTTTTCACTTCTGAATTCCGAAAAGTGAACTAGTGACTGAGTAACATGATCTTTGATGTTTTGCTTATCAGTTCATTTTACCCTTGCAGTCGCATTTGTGAAAGTTTGGCCTGGCTCTCTGCCAAAAGCCAAACTCCACAGGGAAAGATTCCCCCCTCCCTCTCCCAAAATGACAAAAAGTAGCAAGAGAGAATTGTAAAAAAATACATATATATTTACATATATTACAATTATATACAGTTAAACACTAAGTACAAAGCAACAGGGACCCCCAAACAACCCCGATAGGGGAGAAGGGAAAGGGAAAGGGGAGAGACAAAAAAAGGGAAAAGACAAACAAGTATACACAATCTAAAATTAGAAATTAACTCAATAAATAACAAACACAATAGTAAACTCACTACTTTCCTTAGGAAAAGCAGATTCTTAACATCTACCACCGAGCCAGACAAACAGCACTTGGACAGACAGATAAGCAAGGCCCAAACACTGAGGTCTGTCACTGAGCCCGCCCGAGATGGAAAAGAGAGAAGGAACACCTCCTCCTTCATTTTTATACACTGGATTATGTAAAGACATGGAATGGAATACTTCCTATGTTTTGACCCCAGTTACCAAGGAAGGCCTACAAAAAACAACCCATCACAACATTTAATGAGAAATAGTCAGTTGATTAATCTCTGCTGCTTAATCAGGACTGCTGTAATATGGCAATTCTAGTAGTTCTAATTTCATAACTTTTCCGTTATATAGTGAAGAGGTAGGATTGCCAATATTTTTAAAATTGAGACCCCCTAAACAGTAAAATGTCATCAGCTTTAATTATATGAAATAATGTGTTGATGTATATCTTTGCTGTTTCAAACTCTGTTTAGTTCCCCAGTGTGGAACTTTGTTACAATTACAACTCACATTTCTGTCCTTCATTCCAGTCATCTCCTGCCTGGTAGCATTTTTTATTGGCCTGATATTTGTGCAGCGCTCTGGAAATTATTTTGTGACGATGTTTGATGACTACTCAGCTACTCTGCCCCTGCTTATTGTGGTAATTTTAGAGAATATTGCAGTCATCCGAATTTATGGAATAGACAAGTAAGTGAAGGAAATATATCTCCCTGTCTATATCAACAGTATTCATTACAATAATTATTAATAATTTAATTACATGTTGTAGTGTACATAGAAGTACAAGTAAGTAGAAACCATGTGCATCTGGTCAAGAATCTAGTCTGTTATTAAGAACGGGTTTGGAGCAAGATACACAGTACATCAGGACAGTGTTAAAAAAAAAAGCCAAAGAGTGATTGTAACAGGTGCAAAGAGAGGACAACACAGTTAAAAAAGCAAAATTAGAGAGTTAGAAAGGAGACTGGATGTGAAAGTATAAGGAATTTGTATCCAAATAACCATCAAGAAAAGTATTTTAAAAAGTAATAGCCATGGTCTAAGCAGCAGATGAGAATAAGTTTTCTGAACAGATCTGCAGTATTACAGGCAGCCTGAGAAAGGAACAAAGCAAACTCTAACGGCAGTAACAAGAAGAAAGTTTCAGTTTATGAACTAGGTTAGGTTTGAGGTGTTGTAGTAATTAATTGTTCTTTGCATTAGTTGTGTGAGAGGAAAAGAACAGGACTAAAACTTATTTGGAAGCAGAACAGTTGACAATGAAGTAAAGTGACCTGTTGGTGATGGATGAAAAGACCATGAAGTCCCTCTTTTTTAGTGACCAAAATCAGCAGAATGTGTTCACTAAATGAGATCATTGTATGCCACACTTAAGGAATAGAAGAATTTGTATAAAAAATAACTTTTGCCGTCCTCAGGTCAAACAATATGCTATATTAACATGTTGAAGTAATTGAAACATCTGTGATTTCTTTGCATAGGTAAAAAGTGTGACATAGAATGGGTGGCTTTTCATTTGACTTCTCACTTTTTTGTTCTGAGTAATCAGCCAGTCCCACGTTATAATGACACAAAACTACAACAAAATTTAATCTTATAGTTCCCAAACAGTGTTTCTGGTCTACACAAGTAGTGCCCAGTCTGATTATTCATGATAGGAGGATTCCCACTTGGGCCACATGTATAATCCTATAATTGGTCACAGATGTAAAAACACCATGTAGATGATTTTGCACATGCAAACAAAAGATAAAACAGATAACCTCGTTACCAGGTTGATAATGTCTAAGTCAGGTGGTATTCCACTGTGAATGGAGGTAGACATGCCAAAAGCCAGCAGCTTACCTGTGAGGAATATGATGTTTAGGCATAGCTAAAGTATGGTAATCCTTTTCTTCTGACTTAGAGTGCAGGTGATTCATGTTTTCATAAGGGGTTCTGACAGGATACAGTGAAGTTAACAGCCAAATTTCGCATTCATAATGGCCACCCAAGTCTTCCCTCTGGAGTGTTCCTAATATTTCTTCTGATGTGTATTTTTCCAGAATATCCTTCAGGAACTAGCAATCTTGTTTGCAAAAACTGTCAGAACCTCAGGTTGTCACTGGCTGATAGTACCAAGGGTTCCTCATAGGTAAAGTTCAATATAAAGGTCTTACTAGACCCATTGTCTTTGATCAGATAGTAAAAAACAAAATATAGCATCCAAAGGGATTACAACCAAAAGATAGAAAAGAGACAACATGTGAATCCTTGTAGCCAAGAAAGAAAATTTACTAGGCTGGAATCAGTGCAAAAGGAGCCTGATAGCTTTTAGAAAAGCATAAGTAGGATGGAGATGATGAAAGACTTTAAAGTAAAGATAACAGATTTATGTTCAACTGGATGAAGAACTGGAGATTTCAGAAAGAAAAGGCTATCTGTAGAGGGCACAATCCATTTGTAAATTCAGCTTCTTTTTAACAATGTGTTTAATTTTCAGTGTAAACTAGCAATAAAATGGCACAAGCTGTGCAGTTAAAAAAATGTTTTAAGAGTTTAATGACAGAAGCTTCATATGTGTAACTGCTTTGAAAACATTTATTGATATAAGAGCTTTTTCTAGGTGCACATTTTAAAAGGGAGTAGGAGCACAAGAAAGTTAAAACAATCATTGCTTTTATACATGCCTAAAGAGTTATTTTTTAAAAATGTTCTCTGTTTCTGCTGACTCTCGAACCGTGTACTCTGTCACAAAGACAAAAATAGGAGTTTTGTTCATATTATAACTTAAAATTTTGAGGAACAAGGAGGCAGTTTTACAACTTTGCAGTTTCATTTCAGCAGCTTATATGATGCAAACCACAGCTTATGCATAAAGTCGATCTTTTTACACTGCCGTACATGTATGGGTTCAAAATTAATTTTGAAGAATCTGTAAGATGTGCTGGTTATGTATGTCCTCAGAAGTAATGACATATGCCTCAGTAAGCAACCCAGTAGACAATGCAAGAAGATGTAAAATAGAAGCTTATAAAAATAAAGTAAATATAAATATATTTCCGGCACAGTCCAGCAAGCAGCTTACTAAGTCACTGCACTGTGCAGCAATTCCTTTTGTTCATCTGTTCTGAAGAGTTAGGGATACAAGCTCTGTTTTTCAGCCCATTAAGTAATTTAGACTGCAGCCATTTCCCTATATGCATATTTCAGTGTGTCTGTTCCTTCAGGCTAGGTGATATATATCAATTATAGTGCTCAAAATCTTGGTGTCTGTGCTAACAATAACTTTTAATCCCTTCACAGATTTATGGAGGACCTGAAGGATATGCTTGGGTTTTCTCCAAGTCAGTATTATTACTACATGTGGAAGTATGTTTCACCATTTGTATTGTTATGTTTGCTGGTAGCTAGCATTGTCCAAATGGGATTAAGTCCTCCTGGCTACAATGCTTGGATTGAAGATAAGGTATGTCTATAGTATGTATGTGTGTATATATATATACATGAAGCCATCATCATCTCATAATGATCTTACCTAAAGTATTTCAGAAATACATGAACAGATAAAAAAAATGTAATTAGAAATTCAAAAAAAGTGTAAATAATGACATGGTTATTTTTCTCTCAAGTAATTTTGATGTAAAACCAACCATTTTTTAATTTTAGAGTAGTTCTGCTTTGAAATATAACTGATTGACACAAACCTTCAAGCTTTTGGTGACTTTAGTTTGTTGATGTATGATTAAGAAATTCTTAAGTTTGGGAGAGGTTGTTCACATTCATGAAGTCTTTTTTTACTGCAGAAAATATGTGGTTGATAACACTCAATTTCAGATATCACATCAGATTTTTTGTGGCGTTAAATACTGAGATTTAGCCATGTTGTAAATTTTTCCTTTTGGGAAAAATCACAATGTAGGCAACAGCTGTGTTAAAACCTGTTTCTGATAAGAATGTTTGATTTGAGAAAACTTGTCAGGGTGAGCAGCAATCAGTTTTGTGCATTGGATTCAAGAACAGATTCACTCAAGGTAACTCCTAGGAGTTCTGCTGGTTTTAGGCTCATCAGCCCTCAGCTGTTTCTAGAGGCTTGTCGTGCAATATATGAAGATAGCAAAATGCCAGAGAAGTGAATCTCAGGACAGTTGTCCAAATTATCCAGGGAGAAAATTGCAGCAAAGACAGGTTAAGGGGTAAATAGAAGAGGTTGGCTTTACTATAGGTAGAGGTTGGCTTTACTATAGGTAGATGTCTGCATCTATCTAGACTACTACTAGTTTAGTTTCTCATGATTCTCAGAACAATGCTCCTGTTGCATTTGATTCTTGTCCAAAAAAACTAGATAGAGAAATACCTTAGAATACCAAACATAAAATTGGGCAAACAGAGCCTGTTGGCCAGTGATGCGTGGGTGAAGTAGAGGTGAGAGGTGTAGTCAGTGTCCCAGTAAATGCATTATAGTTTACACAAAGTTTATACGAAGTGGAATAACTGGGATAGTCTTTGTCTAGACCAGTTACTAGCCTACAGAACAAGGACATATTTTCCAGGCATAGTTAACAAATACCACTACACACTTGCCTGTTCTGAACATTTTCTAAAGGATCAGCCAACAGCTACAGAGAAATGTAGTAGCCTTGTGAAAATCTTTAGATGAGTGCCGCCAGAGTGCTCTGAACATCTCAGAAACTGTGCAACAGTTAGTCTTACTCACTGGGAAACAGATAGCAATCCTACATCTCCATGACTGTTCAAATTTGAGATCTGTAGTGGTGCTGACATTGTGGGTAGTGTGACAAAAAGCTGAGTATGTGTATGAAAACTGCAGGCCTTGGTGAGGACTGCCTGTTGGTTCTTTTTTACAGTAAAGATGTATTAATAATTTTTCTATTGTGTTTTTCAGGCTATGGAAGAGTTCCACAGCTATCCAACATGGGGAATGATTGTCTGTATATCTTTGATGGTGTTGGCCATACTGCCAGTCCCAATAGTCTTCATGGTGCGCCGTTGCAACCTTATCGATGACAGTTCTGGCAGTTTGGCATCTGTATCCTACAAAAGGGGTCGAATAATAAAGGAACCTGTTAATCTAGAAGGAGATAGTACGAGTCTGATTCATGGGAAGAGTCCAAGTGAAGTGCCATCTCCAAATTTTGGCAAAAACATATATCGAAAACAGACTGGCTCACCAACTCTGGACACTGCTCCAAATGGACGTTATGGTATCGGGTACCTGATGGCAGATATGCCTGACATGCCAGAGTCTGATTTGTAACTACAAAAAAAGTGCTGTTTATTTCTCCTCTCACTGATCATAGCTCTCCTATGAGAAGTGGTCAGCTTCACTTACTAGAGTGCAATCTCAGGTGCTCATTAGTGACAGTCTTTAAACTATCATGACTGTACGTACAGGTTGAAAAAAAACTCTGTTTGGATTAATTCTCTGGGCTTTTATTTGCACTGAAGAAAACACATTCAAATTCAATGGCAGCCTACTCTACCACATAGCCAAGAATTTGATTTTTTAATTAACTTCTAAATTTAAAGCTTTCTGTCTCTGAAGCCCAGCTCTCACTCAAGTGATGAAATACTTCTGAGTTTATATCATTGAAAATCTCTTTTTCAACTAAATTTCAGGTTAACTCCCCAGTATTAAAGGTGAACTCAGCAGTAATTCATCGAACTCGTGTTTGTGTAAACACCTGTAATATTCCTTATGTAGATATGCTGTACTTATTTTGTTAGCACTGATAATTACTTAGGCTTTTAGCTGAGTAAAAAACCTGCAAACTATTTTCTTATGTAATAGCTGTATAGAGCAATGGTATTAGAAAATTAAGGAGTAGACTTACAGGAAGGTGATCAAAGATTCCCTTTTCACTGGGGACTGCATAAAATGTGGCTGTATATTTTGTGTAAAATACTTGCTTTTTCAGTGTGAAAACAACGTTAGAGTGAGTCACTCCAAGAATCTTAAAGATTGTGCAGATTCTGCATTTTTTTTCTATGCTGTGTGCCTAAAGAAGACCTTGATATTTATTGTGGTTACAAGATTACATATATTTATATAATATACTTGTAATGTAAATATGTATATTACTCTGTATGTAATCGTTGCAAAAGTCAAAGCAAGATGGCTTTTTTTAATTGGTCTCCTTCAGTTTGGCTTCTGTTTTATGCAGATAATTTTTTTCAGTAAGTAATTGTTAAGAACTGTATGGCATTACATTTTAACCTATGAATAAAGAGATTGATAAGGTATTTCTTTGTGATTTTCTAATACACTTACCATAACACAGACTGCTTTTCCATCATTTGAACTGTCTGAAAGAACGACATTTACCAGCCAAATAGAGATGTTAAAAGAAATTGAAAACAAAACAATGCTAAGTCAGTCATCTTAATAAACTACTGAACAGTTTATTAACATTTACTGTGAGTACAGTGGTTGATGTAGCACTGTAAACTGGCACGTTACTCTGAAAACTAGTATGTGATCTTTACCTTGGAGAGCTTAAATTTAGGCATAAATTCTGATTTAGTTATCTCTAATAAGCAAAGGGCAGAACTTAGTTACATTCTCCCAGCATCAAAGAACCAGATGAATTCATCTGAGGTAAATGCAAGTCTCTGAAGCTCTGTGCCTCAAGAGCACAGTTCTGAGCATGTCTGTAGAAAAGCTGTGTCAAACAAATGAAACGGAGCAAAATCCTAAACCAAAGTTCTTCAGCAACTTGATAAAATTCCTTATGGTATCTCTTTTGTCACAGGAGAAGAATCACATATAGTTTTCCACTTCTGACCTGAGAGCTTTTGAAATAATTTCCAATTGTCTGACAGTTGAGTTAGTAGCATTAGTTGAGAAAAAGCCATTTTTAATTATCAAGCTTATTTTACATTTGATAGAAGTTGTGAACATAAAATAGCATTTAAAGTAGTCCTCTAAAATGCAGTGTACATAAGGGAGAGAGTTGGCATAATTTAAGCAGGTTGTTCTTTTGTAACTAATCAGTTGGCAATATTAGTATGTGTGTAGTGGATCACCATTGGATACACAAAGCAAGCATGTACAAAATATTCCTGCTGTGGCAGAGCAGCAGCAAATTTCTAACATCGTAACACACCAGGCTTCTAAAGTGACTGTTAAGGGTAGTTGTCATGCATCCCTCTGTGCCCAGTCCAAAGAGTGCAGAAGTCTGTCCTTACAGACTAGTTGCCTATAGTGACACGTTGACTTACACAGACACCAGTTTTAAGTGTGAAGTCATGGCCAAATGTCTGCTGCTACAGAAGATCTGTTAAAAGGAATGTGAGTAAGATCTTACTATTAAAGTGCAATAACTACTTCTGTTTAAAGCATCACAAAGGGGATTAATGCTACTTTTGCAGACTGCTGAAGATTATTCTGCTCGGGAATATATGTCTTGTTTCTGCCCTTCTGCTGTTTCCTTGAACACTTTTAATGAGTATTAAGATTTTCCACTAATTTAAACCACTGCTTCTCAATTGGTTGCTTCCTATTAACTCCAGTTAGGCATGTCTCACCTCAGCTTCATGAAATGTTTCAGGCTTGAGAAAGCCCAGAATGTATGTCCTGTCTACTGCCAGATGTTCGATTCCTAATTTGATCATAACCATGATTGAACACCCTCAAGTGCAGAAATTATATAACCTGGTTTACTACGATGTGCTAAAAAAGCACTGTCTGTCCAGCCTAAAGAAGCAGGACTGGTAAAAAAAAAAAAAAAAAAAAAAAGGTAGCTAGATGTGAAAGTTTAAAGAAATTAAAAATAATTACTATAAAGTGTGACATCCAAGTCCTTCCATAGTAATGAAGGAACTACTGAAGCAAAGTATGAAACTGTATGTACAGTTGCTGTTAAAGCCAAGAAAATACACACCACTTTGATACTTCAAATTTGGGAGCAAAGTGGTAAAAGAATAGAGCAGGAGAGCAATGTTTCAGATATTTATCTACTTAAAAAGCGGAATGTCTGTGTTGTGTCAGTCATAACTAGAATTAATTTGTGGGTTTTTTTAAGGAAGAAATCTTTATGAAAGTCAGTCATCCTTAAAGAAAATCCTGTTTGTGTCTTACACAATCAGAAATGGCCTAAGAACAAAAGCATCCATGTGGAAAGTGAAAATAGATTTCCAGTATAATTTACTGCAGCAGGTCTAAGGTTCCTCTAACCAATATGCTTTTTGAGATCTGATTTTGCTACAGAATTTTAACAGAATCAGTCATCAGTATGGCGCAAACAAAGGCCATGTCATTTACTTCCATACTCTTCAGTGAAGGTTCTCAAATTCAGTGAAGTACAGGACAGACCTACAGACTTGATGCCTGTTTTTAGTCTTTTCTGATATATCAAAATTTTATTGATACCTTAGAGTATCATGCAGTGAAGAAAAAAAGAGAATAGGGGAAAAAAAAAAGAAATATATGAATGAAAAAGGGAGAAAATCCCAAGAACAAAACAAATGTTGAACAATCGTAACCCCGTTCTCAGGAAGCAGCAGATACATGTTAGGTGGTGAATTCTAATGCTGGCATAAGGAGAACTGATCTTGTCACACTGGGGAGGAATCAGTTATGTCTGTGATAGCAGTAACAGAGAAAAAAGGATGTGTTTGCAAAAAGGTTTTAAATACTCTGAAAATACTTGACTGTATTAACCACCATGTAGGACTAAAAGGCCCTGTTCATCTGAGATGCTGTGTACTCAAAAAAAGCTTTCTACTTCTACAACATCTTTGAGAAATTATCAGAACTGTATTTATGCTAGTTTAAAAAAAGATGAAGGAAATTTAATATATGCACCTAAATGCCTCGTTAGATTCTGTGATTTGAGGAAAAAGGAAGAAATCGACATATAAGCTGTAATTTACTTGCTTTGCCACTGGATGGTGCTCATATTTCATGTGTGTCGGTAAAATGGCATGTTCAGGGGTTTTGAAAAGGGCAGAATAATGTATTCTCTACCAAGACAGAAATCTTCAGAATGATCACGGTCTTTCTAAAGCTCACAACTTTACTAATCTGTACCTTCAGCTGGTTTAATACATATTTGGGGTTTTATTTTCAAAAAAGAAAGACTAAATAAATCTTTGATGCCAACAAAAGCAACAACATGCTGTCAGTATCCTGTTGCCAGGTAGTACAGTTTTGGCTCCTGAGGGCTAGAAGTAGCTTCTTGATTCAATATTTTGAAATAAGGATTTTTTTAACATGCCTTTTTTGTTTTGTTTTGTGGGGGGGGGGTTAATCCTATTAGTTGCTATTCTCATTTCTTAAATTAGCAAATTAATTAGTTGACAAATTAATTAGTGGAATAAGAGAATCCTAGACTATAATATTACTAGTAACACTAGAAATTTTATTGAAAACTTCAGTGCTTCTCACTGCCATCATTAGTAAATGCTGAAGGTTGCCAGGAGGTAGATGAAAGTAAGGAAGGGAGGAGATAGCAAGGAGCACTGAGAAGGGGCAGCAGCTGAAGGACTGATTCAAGTCAGCAACTTTGCTTCAGAGGAAGGCAGATACTGAGATTTCTCGTAGTGTACAGCTAGTTAAACATACCTTGGGCATCTGTTTAATCCTTTTGGTAAGGAAGGTGTAAAATATTTCTCACAAGCTCTGACAACCACCATGTCTTCCATTTATACTGTATTAATCATTGCTGACTACTAAATGAGGGAAAAATATTAACGAAGACACTCTTTCTGAAATCAGGATCAGTATATGTCTTTTGTTGATTTTTTCCCAAGGAAGTACACATAATGACAATGAGAGCTCCATGGCAGAGTCTTTAAGTTAGGGCTTTAAGATAAAGAATTTATTCAGTGAAAAAAGAGATGTAGACATTCTCCCTTTTTATTCAGTCCTATGTAGCTTTTTTGGTTTTGTGATGTCCTCTGAATGTCTCATTCTTAACCCAAACTCAACAGGTGGCAAAATAAAAATGTGTTTTCCAAAATTAGAAGTTCAAGAATATGAAATACTCTCTTAACTGAGAGAAGTTGAGCTGATTGGTCAAAAGAAAAATAGTTTGGAAAGACAAAGAAATTTCCTGCAAAGCAACTCTAGTTGATTTTCAGATTTTTGATTCAAGCAAAAGGGAAACACATGCAAAAGAAGAGTCAGGTTTGCAATTCTGCATATAAGGAATTAAGAAACATGCCAAAAGATAGATGAAGGGGAGTGAAACTTAAATGGAGCACATTAAAAGAAGGGAGAAGAAAAAAGATACTGCAGAAATAAGGCTCATTCATTAAATGACAAAGTGTAAATTGAATAGGTAGTAGGTGAGTGAAAAGTTAAAGAGGTATGGGCTGGGAAAAAGGACTTCAGAAAGAAAACAGGTTCTGGTGCCTGTGTGAAGTATAGTGTAACCAAGCCTTCAGAAGAAATAGTCTGCAGTTAGATATAACTGTTAAACAGAGGTATGAATCAAAGGTAGCTGAAGTTTTGTTAGCATAGGAGGAAAAGGAGAGAGGAGGAATGAATCAGAACAGTAGAATGCTGGACTGGGAAGAAAGACTTGAGCTGTGTCAGAATCCATTTCCCTTCAGGTACTCAAGTGCCTTTGACATACTGAAAAGCTTAGTTATTTTTGATAAAGCATTTTGAGGTGTTCTGGGGAAAGATGTTAAAGAAACACAGCCTTCCAAAATTATTTCATTTTAGCTGTCTTATTTGAGGACAGAACTATCAGCATAAAATAGCAACTCAATTGTGCCATGAATTGAAGATTTAAGGAGAAAAATAATTACTTAAATGCACAGCAAACTCAATGTATGAGCATATGAGGTGAACAAAAATGAGTTTGTGACTAAAAGCTCTGAGTTGGAGACCACTGTGTTACTGTGATTTAACACTGTAGTAAATCTCCTGAGCATTTGCCTAGCATCAAGGATATGAATAGTACCAGGTATTACTCACAGACTTGAAATTAGCCAAAAACTCATAGCACCTAAATGATATGCATTTTACTGCCTGGTCCCTGCAATGGAAAACAGATACCCAGCCTCCAATATGCAATGCATCTGGGCAGTGAAGTGTTCCAAAATTATATGGCTATAAATGGGCAACATTTGGTGTGAGACTTAAGTATGACAGAACACCTTGTTATCACAAAAGGAGAAACTGAGGCACTCTGGAGAAACTGCCAAATAGAGAGGTGAGATATTATTGTCTGTGCATTGCTACAGAAACTGAATGTTCAGCTCTGTTCAAATATAAAATATTTTTAATAAAACTGTGTTTAATTACATGGATATTATATTTAATAAAGCTGTCATGAATGTTCTGCTCTCCCACAGACAGCAAAATCATAAAAGAAAAAATGCTTACCTGAGATAAAAAAATAGTGTGGCTTACAAAAATGTTGCAAACATTATATGTACACATTCCCTGTACCTTTAGATATACATAAACATATATCTAGCTGCAATTCACCATATTATTCAAATAAGTTTAATATTATTCCATAAAGAATCTTCAAAGCAGTAAAAGGCTAAAGGTAAGGTCACTTGATAAAGAAAGAGGTTTTGAATTTAAAAACTGTGCTGATTTAAGGTAAACCGGCAGGAGAAAAGAACCCAACTCACAAAAAGACTGCAAGTCAGAACTACAGTTTAATAAAAAGA
>JAWWEU010000040.1:40833232-40845430 GCA_035583155.1 Acropternis orthonyx | reverse complement strand
CGTTCCCCTCCTCTGCTTAGGAAAAGTTCATTTTCACAAATGTTTTTCAGAAACTTCTTGAGGCAGTGGAGGCTGCATAATGTCCATAGCAAACTCTCCCTCCCTTCTTCAATGAAGGGTCTAACTTAGGGACACAGAACCCTTGCCTAAATAGGTCAAAATCCAGCAGCATTGGCACTGTTGAAATAGTAGGAGTGTGGCAAAAGGAAACCGAGAAAAAGTTTAATGATCCTGACAGGTAGTCTCATATCTTGTGGAATATAGTCTGTAGGATTTTGTCCTGGAATATGCAGCTATGCGGCCTTTGGCTATAGTAGCAGATGTCCATCCTTTCTTTCCCTCATTGTAAGAATCATCTCTTAGCTTATTACCATGGTCATTCTTTTATTGCTGTGGCAGTCCTGTGACCCTTTATGTCAGCCTATGAATCATGAAGGATTTGCCATCCCAATGTAGGGTCTCCTTAAAGTTTATATTTTTCAACAAAATGAGAGAATACAATTTTTCTCCATCATGAGTCCTTGTACCAGCTGACTTGGCAGAGAATAGGAACGAAGTTATGAAAACCTTAGCGACATCATCAGGCAACATTAATTTCTCCAATTCAGTTCTCAATGACAGCCTAGAATACAGTAATGTACATTTGAGGATACAATCATAAAGAAAAGCGTCCTTTTCTTGTTTATATGAAGTTAGAAAGTATTTCTATAGCATGGAGAGTAGCTTTCATCTGTTCCATGTCAGATTACATAATCTTTCCTGCCTAAGGATATCTATACAAATAGCTGCTTGTTCTGTACTTTTCAGAGTTTTCAATCGAAGGAAACACATGTTCACTGTTATTGCCATCAATACTAGTTTTAAAAGGATCTTTAAAACCTTTGGGGTTGCTTCTATGATCGTAACCAAAAGTAATACTTTGAAATAAAATACTCTATTTAAAAAGAGAATGGTATATTATTATTCCAACAGTATGAAATACAATACTCATTAATAAGATTTTATGTCTTGAAAGTCTCTTTCTCACATGCATACTTACAGTAAATGTGGATCAGAATAACTTCATACTGTATTCTTAAAGGGTTTTTTTAAGAAAATGAAAGTGGCATATTACTTTAATTTCAGAAGTGTTGTTTTTCCTTAGTTCTGATCTACATATTACAGCAATAGAGCTATTTATTGTAGAGATATGTCAAATAGTCAATAGATTCAAGGCAATACTATGAATAAAATCTTATTAGCAAGTTTAAAAATTTAAAAACAGAATAAATAAAAATACCTGAAACACATCCTGACAACCTCATTTCACCAGACTCACACTGCAGTTTCTTATTTTTCACTGATTTCAAATTGAAGTTATGGAACAGCTGAACTGAAAAGAAAGGGCATTTAAGTCCAGAAACATACATTTACGTTAAAAAGTCATCTACAGCAATCTTCAGAAAGATATGCAATCTTCAGAGCTCACCATGAGTTAGTGAGTACATAAAATAGAGATGAACTTGATACTGTCTATTTGGTCAGTTAAGGCACTTTAATAGCAACTTTCATGGGACTTCAGAAATTTGATTTTTCTCCCTTATCCTGCTGCTTGTTGAATAAAATATTAACTTTTTCCTTTGGCATAAACATATATGCAAAGAAATCAGCTCTTATGTGAACAACTTCTGTGCCCTGTCATAGCCACTGGTCAGTCAAGAGAGACTTGATCAGGGAATTAAGAGTACTGTAATGTCTTGTTTCAAATTATGTATTTGCCAATTAATGTCAAGAACAATAAAAATAGAGATCTATGTTTCTACGTGAGTTTTCATGTTCTGTGTTGAGAAATTGTAAGAAAAACCCCAAACTTAATTGTGTTGCAAATGAAAAATGACAGCTTTTGTTTTTGCTTATGGAAAAGAATGGTTTCCCATTTTGATTTGTATATTTATAATGAAGGTCAGATCTCTTCTATTGGGGAAAGTTTTAGAAACCAACTCAGGTCTTACAGCTTTTCATGCCCATAGTATTTTTGCACTCTGAATCAAATTCCATTTTATTTACTTGGAGTTTCATATTTCAGTTTTCAATTTTTTTTCAATTTTTATTTTTTAGTTATTTTCTATTTTTAAGTCTTCAAGGTTTTTTTTCATAATAATATATCCAACCACTTTACTTTTAATTATGTTTCCAGTTTTAATGGCACATCATTTCACTTAGGTGAACTTTCATATACATTTCAGATTCCTTTGAAGGGCCTTTGGTTCTGAAATAAATCTGCCTCTTTTCATTTCTTTCTTGCCTTGTAAATTCTGCTCAGTTTATTCTAGCCAGTCTGGTTCTGATTTATGTTTAATTTATTTGCATTTCATTATTTTCACCTTTTAAACTTTTTTCACCCTGTGATTTCTCATTTTCCAATTCTTTTCAACTGCTTGCAAGTACCTTCCCCACACCTATTAAAAAAACTTGGGGTTTATTGTATTACATTTTTCCCCCCATGCTAAAAGGAGTCTTCCTTCAAATATTTTTTTTTGAACACAGTTTGTTTTATTTTCACCTTCCTAGCCTAGTCCTTGTAAAAATAGTTGAAAACTGATGCTTTTTAAAACATGGCTTGTGATTTTCCTATTATGTTTAGCACATAAGATAGCTAACTTTTCTCTAACTAACACTTTGAAGTGATTTAAGGTTTTATTGACATCTCATTTTACAAAAGAAAAAAGAGAGGATGGGAGCATATCAGTCTCTGACTGGGATGTTTCTTCTCACCATTTAACTGTTAAAAATGAAAAAGGAAATAAAGACCTGTTTTGCTTTGTAGTGAGATTGGCTCCAACATGGAAAGAGAAAAAAGGCCTTTTTATAAAGGGAGACTACTGAAAAAAATCATGATGGAATATTGAAAATAACATTAAAGGCAACATTTTAGCTCTAGTACTCTTTTTTCTAAGCTGTTAAAAATGATACAAAGATGTAACCTGTTCTCTGTTACACTTCACACTTTTTGGAAAAGTCCTCTTGATTGAGACAAAAGTCTTATATTTGTTTTGCAAATCTATTTTCTATTTCAAGACTGCATTTTATTAACTGTTTCTGAAGTATAATAAACTTTTCTTCTACATGCACTACAATAGTACATTTCCTTTAATATTTCAATTTCCACCATTTGAAATGGGTATGGCTTTTAAAACTGAACCAGTGCACTGGTGAAATCATGGCACAGGGTACAACAGTCAAAGAAAAGGTTGCTATTTACTTTACAGGTGACTAAACTGATCAAGTCTTTTTTTTTTTTTTTTTTTTTTTTTTTTTAATGTTATAATTCTACAATTACATCTGGAGTATTCAATGACTCTCATAGGAAATTCCTGTGGTCCGCTATAGCTGTTTTTTTTTTTTAATTTTAATTTATTTTGTGGTGTCAGAACCTGTTTCCCCTGGTTAAAACAGGTAAATGATTTAAGCATTTTGATTTTTAATCTTTATTGGCATGGCAAGTTTGATGCACAAGTGTTCCCAAAGCTACAGTATACATAGAGTTATATTGGTTGGGTATGGAAATATGGATTATCCAGCCTTCATTCCATGAGCAGAATGGGTGAATGTGTGTCAATAACAACTCATTTAATGAATTTATATCTATTGCAGCATCCTTCCATAAAATACATTACTTTATACAGAATGACTCCCAATTTAATTTCACATTCATTGCCTTCTCTATTCACAGCACAAAGCAGAGACGAAATCTGCCTCATTATTATAATTTACCCAGAAGTACCTCTCCAGACCACACAGTGAAATGTTCCTCAAGGTCAAGACAGGAAAGTGTTCTCTTTTTTATTATTGTGGGATTTAATATTTGTACTTTCATACACTAGGTTACTTTTGCATTTTAAATGTTTATTTAAGAAAAAACTAAATTAAAGCATTACTACTTCTTTTATAGCCACAAAATACAGGTTTCAGGAAACACAGGCTTCTTCTGTGGACTGTAGATAACTACATAACCTAAAAACTCAGAAATTTCTTTGCTTTCTAAGGTCATAATATTCCCTCTAAAACAAAATGAAACACTGAATTGATGTTTGTGTGCAATCAAAAATTTCATTATAATAACTTGCTTTTTCTTTTTCCCCTTTTTGAGCCCATATTTTCCCTGAAGTGTTTCAGCTGCAGAGAAATAAGGATAGTGATTCAAAGGCTCTTTAAAAATTCAGAATAGAATTGCAGAGCTTGAATACATATTATCCTGGCCACCACAGTCACTAAATACTTTCAAAACTATGTTTGATATGGCAGAAAAATGAATAAGTGGTTGCTCCTTTGGGTGGACATCCTAAATCACACAGTATTTGGCTTATTATTGGTGCTCAGAAATATTTTCTATTAATATCTTTTCAATAACTAAATTAGCTTTCAATTAAATGAAAAGAGTGCACAGTTTCCTCAGACACTCTTTTGACCAACACGCAATTTTGGCAAGAATGATGACTCTTTAGACAACACATACACAAATTTCTGAATTTTATGAACAAAAATGTCTATGTTTCCTAAAACAGAAAAACAGTGTTTGGGTTTTTAGATTTGACAAAAAATTGTAGATTTCCCATTAAAAAATTGTAGAGGAAAGGCAAAATATGCTTATGAGGAACCTTCTCTACTTTCCAATTAATTCTGCTTTTTTGCAGGAGGTTGAATTTGTAAAAGTCTGCAAGTAATGAAATTATACCCTGTAGACTGACATTTGAACTTGTTCAATTTCTCAGTTGTTTTAACTGAAATCCTGAGACTTGTGCATTTTTATTATTGATTCACATTATTTGGGTTAATAAATGTTTGTGTTTTATTGGCCTGCCTAAATTTGGTTCCTATACCATTACTAACAATTATGTAAAATTGACACTATTCTGCTGATATACATGAGTTCTATATTAAGAGAATAAATCATCATATGTGCAATTCTTTTCCTTTAATATTACCAGACACAGTAATTTCATAAAGACAAGTCTACTTCAAGAATGAGGATTTGCATAGGTCTGAGCTCACGTGCAAACAGAGGCTAAATAAGTAAATCAATGTATGTTTTCACACTAGGAAATTTAGTTCAGAAAGTTATTTAATAGCCAATCTTTGTAAAACATGGAATATAATAAAAAATACCAGTTAATCACTCTGCCCTCATATTTCATCTCATGGAATGTGTGCAATTACATGGATAACACAGAGGAATTACATTTTTACTCCTGGGGGTATCCATGTGAGGTTACGGTGTAAAATAGTACTAAGTTCACTTTTCTGTGGCTTTGCTTAGTTCTCATTCATGTGTTTTTCAGAAGTACCTGTGTACCAAACAGGAAAAAAAAAAAAAATCATAACAAGTATACAAGCAGCTGTCCTCACTGTCAACACCCTCAAACATAAAGGCATCCAAAAATTTCTTCAAGATGATGAAGTGACAAAAGTAATATCTGAGGTAAAAGACATAGTTAAAAAATTAAATGTCTGTAGTTGATCAGACTAAAATTCTCCCTGTAACCCCTCGTTTCCTTCATGCTAGCTTAAGGTAATAAAAACCACATAACAAAATGTGTGAATTCAATATATTACATAAGACCCCAATATGAAAACTCCTTGGTTTATGTTTCTACATATTGCACAGCCACAAATGTATAGTTAGATGGACAGATAGATAAACAGAAGCATAAGCCAGAGACTCTTAGTGGGGGAGTAATCTACCATCTCAGCAAGAGAGAATTCAATGGAAAAGGCAGTAAAAATATTAAAGAGAAAGAATCTGGATAACCTGAAAGCTGAAGTTTGAATTTTAGAACAAAGTTCCAACAGAGACAGGAAACTAACTATATTACATTCCTGCAGGACAGTATTGCCTGTTCCTTTTGCTGATTGCTCTGGATTTCATTTACAATAAAAATTTGGAAAAAATAAGTTTTTTCTCAAGGGCAGATTTCTGAGTGACAAAGTGATACAGGAAGTACCATTAATTTTCTGCTTTGAACCACAAGCCATATTGCCAGAAATGCAATATTACAGTTTCAAATGAAAAAGGAAAAATACTATATTGTTTTTCAGAGAGACATTTCATTTTTGCTGCTTACTGTTGATGTAACATTTATTAAAGAGGGCATAAATATCTGCTCTGTTCTGAGAAAAGCATAGCTGGTTTGTTTGTCTTATTTATTAAATGAATTTACTAATTAAGAGTCAGATTCTAAAACACTGAGATGCAAGTCACCATGAAGAAATTCAGCAGTGTTTTAAGTTCAGTGATTTCAAGGGGTAAAACACCAGTAGTATGAGAACATTGTCATTGCACAGCTTTGTAAAAGTGGACTTCAAATCACTATACCTGACCTTTCTTCACACTGTACGATGGATGTACTACCAGGGTACACATGACAGTCCAGTCCTTACACTGATTGAAACTTTGTGTCAGGACTACCCAACAGGTCCCCCTTACCAGCCTAATTTCTGTCTAGGCAAGTCATTCCTCAGTATCAAACCATCTATGCTTGATCAACAAGATCAACAGCAAAGAAACAAGGAGCCCTCAAAATTACTACTTTGTAGAAGTTGGTTTAGTATGAATGTAAGTTGAAAAGGTGTTTAGCTATATGATTAGGAGAGCAAGGTATTAATGTGTTTGTGGATAGAAGATAGATGCCATCATAGCTGTAGCATCAGATGTCTTGGCAAGTTTATGAAAGGAGATTGTGCAACATCTGGATTTGATAAGAAACATTTACACATAGGAATAATACCATCCGTGGATTACAAAAGTGAGATGTGAGTGCTGTTGCTGAGGGTGCAAGAGCACACTATAATAAACGCTTTGTGGACTGGCTCTATACAATGAATTCCTTGAGTCCAAGCAGATGAAACATCTTACACAGCATCCATCCATGACTTTTTTATGGTGTTGACAAAAAGAAATAGAAGGATGTTCGTTGTGCTGAGTCAATCAGTTCCAGGGGGTTCTTATGCCTATTTCCCTCTGAGGCCTAGACACAGCAAATCCAGGAAAACATTTGTGGGAACTGTCTGTGGGACTACCTTGGGATCCCTCCAAAATCAGCCTAAAAGACTATTATTTATGAGCAATGATTTATTTGAAACTGAGTTGAGGGTGTGCACAGGAGTGTCACAGCTGGGCTTCAGCCCCAGTAAGTGTTCAGCCAACAGAGTCAGAAAATATCTGTACCAGACACAGCAAACAAGTCTATAATAGTCCCTGTGTCTGTCTTTGACCCCTACTCTTACCTCTTCTCAATCCCAGCATTTGAAACCTGCTGATTTAAGTAAACATTAACTGTTTTTTCAACCACATGCAAACAGTTTTGTGTACAAGAGAAAAACATGGTATTCAGACTTTACGCAAAGCAGCCTCACCTCAATTACTGTGATCAAACCAACACCATTAATGTCTCACAATGCTTCTATGGGATCAATGGAGTGTGCACAGACTTGATTTTAAGCTGCTTGGGCTTTTCAGCTGGGAGAGGTTTACATCATAACTAATACAAATGCTCTTTTCTACTTTGGAAAAAGACTGGATGTTTGTACTGTTACCTCACAGAAGGTTAAAGGTAGACCCAGAGCATTAATATTAACTCAGAGGTAATTTGTTCTTGCAAAAAGAGCACTAGCTCTGGACTTTTAAGAAGATTCATTTTCAAACTTGATAATTTACACCCCAGAACTCCTTACTCTCAGCTTCACCTACTTAGTTTTTCCTACTTAGTTACCGTGGTGTAAAGGAGAGCACTCTGGACTCTGAATCCCAAGGACCTGAGTTCGAGTCTCAGTGGGGACTGTCCCTGAGCAGCTAAGTGCCTTTCTGCCATCAGATCTCAGATGCTAGGCAGAGTCAGCCCCGATTAGTACTGGGTGCTGTAGACAGTCCTGAGGATTTCACTGTCACTGTCCCAGCTCTCTCCGCCATGGCAAATGGACCTTAGGACTTAAACGGTGGGGCCAGTTCTGCACACGCTGTGCCTCACCTAAAAAATCCACTGCGCAGGCTGGAAGGGCACAGCCACGTGGGAAGAGCCCTTCCCAAGATCTTTGTTTGCGAAGTCTGGCCATACATACATACCTAGTTGTAAACATGCCACTTCATATAGATGGCAAAGTCATTCCTACAGACCTCTGAAGCTTGCATTATTATGATTCATCCTGGACTGTCCTCGCTTGCAAGTTAATAAAAGAGAAAACCCAAAAAATCAAGCAACTGCCCACATCAGCAAGGAGGATAAGAGCTAAAACCCCTTAACAGAAGAGGTAAAACCAAAAAACCCTGCAAATTTAATTGAGCTTTATTACTTAGTTAATAGTCATTTGCCTTTTGTATCTTTATATATGCATTGAGCATCCTCACAAGGACTATCAAGCTGGCTTCTTTGATTACAATTTCCAGCAGCTGTAAAAAGCATAACCCCTGAATCACCTGGTGCTGACTCACAGTGATTCATCACATCAGACAAAATAGTAAAATGAAAAAAGATTTATTTAGGAAGAAAGGCAAAAGATTACAAGCAAAACAAATATGAAATACAGGTCTTGCTTAAATGCAACAACCAGATGCCTCTGCACTATTTTTGAACTAGCCTCCCAGAGATACTTTAAGAAATGCCACTTTTCTAAAGATTTCCATCAATTCTGAAGGCAAAACTTGCTAGAAGCTGTAAGGTTTTGGGACTGATGACTGGGCATCCTCTTTGAGTTCTCCATAATCTTTTATCATCCTTAACCTGGTATCATGTCTAATACATGTATGCTTGAGGATTTACACCTTTATCTCTTAATTTTTTTCTAGATTTTAGATTGTGGATATAAATTCAGATTCCTTTGATGGCTCAGCTCAGTTGAAAAAATGGTTATATCTTAACCAGCTGTAGAGTCTATATAACTGCTCTTTTTCTTTTTTTTTCATTTTCTTGAAAGAGGGTTATTTTTATTTGTTTTAACTGCTGGCTCACTCTTCCTGCCAAGCTCCAGTAGTTTAATTATACCTTTAAGCCTTGTTACAGCTGCTATTAACATATATTTAGTATCTTATGTAAATCATTTACATACACAAGCATTTAGCCAAATTTCGGATAATCTGTTTTCGACTTTTTTCTGTAAAACCTTTCCTACAGAAGCTTTTAATATTATTCACAGATGTGATAACCAAGCATTTTGTTCAGGCTACCTCACTGAACTTGCATCTCTAGGATTCACTTTCTATTTGACCTCATAACATTCAACAAGGCTGAGTGCAAGGTCCTGCCCCTGGATTAAGGCAATCCCCAATACCACTGGAGTCTGGGGAATGAGCTGATTGAGAGAAACCCTGCAGAGAAGGATTTGGGGATACTAGTGGACAAAAAATTTAACACGAGCTGCTAATGTAAATTTGCAGTCCCAGAAAACCTACAGTATCCTGGGCTGCACTTAAAGAAGCGTGTCCAACAGACTGATGGAGGTGATTCTGCCCGTCTACTCTACTCTTGTGTGACCCTACATGGAGTACTGCACCCAGCTTTGGGACCCCCAATATAAGAAGGACACAACCCTGTTAGAAGGTCAGAGTACTGTCTACTGTCCTAGAAGAGAGGCTGAGAGCATGGAGATTGTTCAGCCTGGAGAAGAGAAGCCTATGATGAGACTTTATTGTGGCCTCTCACTATATAAACGGGGTTTATAAGAAAGATGGAGAAAGACTTTTTACCAAGGCATGTAGTGACAGAACAAGAAGCAATTGTTTAAACTGAAGGAATCACAGAATATTCTGAATTGGAACGGACCCTACAAGGATCATTGAGGTGAATAGCCCATATAGGGTACAAATCCATAACCTTGGTGTTATTAGCACCATGCTCCAAACAACTGAGCTAATTTCAGGGGGCAAGGAGGGTAAGTTTACATTAGATACAAAGGAAAACTTTTTTGCAAGGAAGGTGGTGAGGCAGTGGAACTTGTTGCCCAGGGAAATTGTGGAACCCCATACCTGGAAACGTTCAATGACAATTCACTAATAGAATAAATTAATAATTTCTAACACAGTTAAAACTATAATACAAAAAAGGCCCTTTCTAGTTTCTATCCCTTTTCTCTGGTGCTTTTCTTACCTGGCCAGTGCCCCTCTGGATCCTAAGCCAGAATTCCCTCCTCCTGTAACAGAAATGGCAGGGACAGTGCAATGAATGCGTGTCTACATCCTAAGCTCTTTGCATAGGAGGAATAGGTTTTGGGGGTTTTGTGTAGTTTTGTTTATTTGTTTGCTTTCTTGAGTTTTTCTAATTTATGTTTTTAAACACATTTTGGTACTTCATCATTGGTTTACAGATAATGTTTGAAAAATGCACAATTGCCTTCCCCAGCCTCATTTGTCAAAAAGGGCTACTGTATGTGTTATAAGACACTGTCAAATGTTTGCTTAAAACAGGTTAGGCAATGGTGACCTGCCAGCTGTACAACTGCTAAAATGAGTTTAAATCAGGTCAGGACAAGGCAAGTGTGGGTAAGTCCTGAGACACTGCTCTGTCAGGCTGTAATAACAAAATCATATTTACTGGGCTGCATCTATGCATTCATTTTCAGTCCTGGTTGTTCAGTTCCTACAAATACCATGCATATTCCCCTCCACTCCCACCACCCCCCAATTTTCAATACTATTACCTCTAAAAGAAGCGCTCTTCTATATGCCAGTCATTTGCCTAGCAGCAACATTAAATGCTTATTTAAAATAAAACCAAAAAACCCACAATGATTTCTTTACTGTTTCACAATGACTGGTTATAAAATACCTTGTTTCTTTTTGGAGTTAAGCGCATTTTTGGTGGTTTGCACCTCTTCCTTTCTAAAGACCAGTTGTCTCTTACAGGGCAAACAGGTTTTTGAATAATGTGTATGACTGACTTGGATAGCCCTTGTCAGGGAGACCTGAATAGCAAAGGCAACCAGTGATGCATCTAGGCTGTGTTATGTGAGCTGTTGAGCATCCTGTGCCCCAGAGGGTGACAAAAGGGAATCTGCAGCTTCATAAGCTTCTCTCTCCTTATTTTTCTTATCCACAAAGATGGGATATGTGTTCTTCATGAGGACAGATTAAATGAAATCTTATTTTGCCATTCTTGGACATTCATTCTCCAGGTGGAGTAGAACCCTTGTTTTGCTTGTTTTAAATTCTTTTAAAACAAAGATAACACACACACATCCTTTTCAGTGAGCTGGTTTATTGAAATAGTGAAAGAAGAAATAACACAGTAAAATCAGCCTAAGACAGGATAGATATTTTATCAAAGTCAACTCAGAGTAAAACCACATATTTGTAAAAGCAAGTGTGTTTTATTAAGTCAAACCTCTACCTGAAGTTACACAATCTCCTTATTATTGAAAAACATAAGTAATTCTGAATAATATTAGGGTAAAATACATTAAAAAAAGAAAAGGGGTGGTTCACAAGAGGCTGGGAGGAAACACAGCCAGGACAGCTGACCCTTGCCAGTCAAAGAGATATTCCAAACCACCTAACAGCATACTTAGTATATAAACTAGGGGAAAAATTCACTGGGGAGTGCTGCTGCTATGGAACTGGCTGGGCATCTGTCAGCAGGTAGTGAGCAAATGCATTGGCATTGTGCACCACTTAATGTATATCCTAATTCTTTTGTGATGATGATGAAGATTATTATTATTCATTCCTTTTCTGTTCTATTAAACTCTTTATCTCAACCCATGAATTTTAACTTTTCATCCACATGAATTCTCTCCCTACCCCACTGCAGGTGGGGACTGATCAAAAGGCTGTTGTGATTAGCTGCCTGCTGGGTTAAATCATGAAAACAAATTGAGGGAGAAATTGTATTTCCTTGGATACAACCTTTTTCAAACAAGACTATAGCAAGGGGAAGACCAAAATTCTGTGTGCTTACTAGAAGGGAAAGAAAGCTTTAACAAAACATGCAATTTCTTTTCATATATCCTGAAAAGTTAAGCTGGTCCTTCTGAAAAACAAAGCAGTAAAAAAAGGATGTAAGCCATAATGTAATACTGAGGTAGAAATCCAATTTATGAGCTACTGCCACTCATTCATCTATCCATTTATCTATCTATCTATCTCTCTATCTATCTAATCTATCTATCTATCTGTCTGTCTATCTATCTATCTATCTATCTATCTATCTATCTATCTATCTATCTATCTATCTA
>JAWWEU010000040.1:40811699-40832131 GCA_035583155.1 Acropternis orthonyx | reverse complement strand
CACAGAGGTTAGGATCTTGCTTAAGTATGTGGTACAGGGGTTACAAGCTATTTTCAAATGCAAAAGACTATAAGACTCTAAAACTATATAAAATCTACAGCTACATTAAGGCTTACGGCAACATTATCAATCTTGGGATCAAAGGACAATAATTAGAACTAAAAAGTATTTTATAGAAAGCATCAAAAGTATTTCCCTGAGGCACTAATTTAAAAAACAAAACAAAACAAAACAAAATTCTTTCACATTTACCCTTCCTACCATCAGTATAGGTCATATTTGTGGGATTTTTATATTTTATATAACTGACTTGACATGACTATGCATTTTTTAATATTCCAACTTATAAACAGATTCAAGACTATGAAATTATTCCCACTGTGTGTCTTAATTTTGGAATAGAAAAGCCTTTCAAGTTTTAATGTGTGGCATCTGGATAAAAGAAGACGTTCAACTGATGCTGTGGTTTACAATTTAGTGTAAATGAAAAGATTCCTCACACACATGAGAAAATTCAATTTTGCTGGGAAAGAAAAATCAAGAACGGTGTTCACTTGAGGTGAATTTTAACAGGCCTACTTATCTTAAAAACAAATATCCCCTCTCCCCTTGTAAGCATATCTTTTCTGTCTAGATAATTATATTTCAATAATATTTGTACTAAAGCATTGAATTCTTATGACACGGTATAAGATGATCTAGGATAAAGCAATGGGACGAACATGCTGCAAAAATTAAACTTTGGTCCTGGAAGTCCTATTGCCACAAAAGAGATGAACGTAGTCATTTCTGTGACTAAATTGAAACATCCTTCCTCAAATGACCATGCCACAATTTATCATCTTGCAATTAGTTAAATATTATGCACTCTTTGCTACCTTATCCTGTTATCATAAGACATGTATACAGGTTATCATGTTATGTTTTAGATATTCAGGGTTTGATCCTCTCTAAATTTTTCAGTATTCCAGGAAGAAAAATCCTTGGATATAAATACAGTTTTATGTGTAGCTGTACATATGTACTTACAACACATATGGAGTCTCATTTTGTTTTCCTGCTAGGTGGTATAACATGTCCAAAGCCATGCAGGTCATATAAGACTCTTGGGTAGAACCCATGGATAACATATCCTATTTTTTTCCATAAACATAACCAAGCCTGACCACACTAAGAAAAACATGCAGGACTTGTCTCCTAAAAACAACATCAGCATAAGAACTGTCATGAGATGTTGACTCAGAGATCAAGACTCTGCCTTGAGTCAGTGTACAGTTTGAGCCAAGAAGCTCTGTAAAGAATTTTACAATTGCTGCAGAAAATTGTTTGTTTACAAAAATTCTGTATGACCAACTATTATTGGCACACATCTATCTAGCAATCAAAACTTGCTTCCAGGCTTAAGGAAAAAAAGCCTTTCAAGACAGTGATTGCTGGAAATGCACCCTAGCAATGTCGTTCTTCAGATCGAGATCATGCAATTAGTGCTTACTTATAAAGAATCATATTTTTATTAGAACTTTTAAGGGGTAGTCTAGTGGTGCCTCTCAAATGTCTTAAAGTGGAGTCTAAGAGAAAAGTGCAGGGACCGAGATTCTTTTGACCTGACTGTTGCCATTACTGGGAGATGAATGATGGCCTGTGGCAGGTGACTAGGCTAAGTGTTCTGAAAACAGAGCAAAGAGGTTTTCTTGCACCATAGTGATTTTAATTGGAGTGCATGTTTGTTTGTGTATGTGTGTGTATACAGAAAGCAGAAGGGGAAAAGAGACATTAGATATATGCAAAAAGACATGCAGGGAGATAGTAAGGAAGCATTGGCTGGCCTGGCCAGTGTCCAAGTATGGGGAACATGAACTTAGACAAAGCTAATAATTTTCAGACATCTTCTATTCCTAAAAGAAAAGGGTTTTAAAGAGAAATTTTAAGGGGAAATTGGGATAGTTTTATGAATGTTTACAGGGAATTACTCCCAAGAGTAACAAACAGAAAATATATGCTTACAAAAATCCATCTACAGTGATGGAATCAAAGTTTAATGATCAGCTGAAAGAAGATACTTACCTTTTAAAACTTAAAAAAACCCCACAAAAAACCAGGAAGAGTAAAAAGCTGCCTCATTTTAATTACAGAAGCCAGCAGAATATACTAGAGGCCTTAAAGAAGGCGAGGACAGTGATTGGATCCAATAGGAAGGGTGATTTGAGTAGGCAGATCTTGCACAAAAGCAATCTGCTCCAATATTAAGAAGACAGCAGATTCTGAAATGATGCTAGTGAAACACTGAAACATGTTCTTATTATGTATGCAGTTCTTTTCAGAATGATGTGTTCTAGTGCAAGAGCAAGGAAGTTCACTTGAGATTTGTGCGTGTAGTACATTGGCCCTGCCTTCTCCCCACCTTCTGTACTCTGCTGTATCCCACAAAGCTCAATTTTCAATGAAGTATAAGTGTCACTATTGGAATGCACACTAGTACCAGAATACAGCACAGTTTTGTATCACCAATTATGAGTAAAACCTGTTCCAGTAAATATACGATAAGTTTAAACATAGACTTTTAGAAAGGGACTGGAACCAGGTCTTTCTTCTTCATCTCTTTTTGATTTTTTTTTCCCCTTTTCACAAGTCTCATTTCAAAGTACCTCCCTCACATATATGAGCACTGCTTAAAACCTCTGAGAGGATCTGAATCTAGGCCAGAAACCTTAGCCAATGTTTCTGAAGTTGGAGGGAGATTCTCTCAGTACCGCAGGAGCTGTAGGCCGCTCTGAACCCTCTCGGACGCTGAATTTTGTAACAGAAAGGCAACAGATGTCCTTTTTGCAAGGAGCACTTGATTGGAAGGTGATAAGCTAGAAAACAGAAGCTTGGCATTAAGAAGATATTAGGGGGAAGATAAGAAGATGATTATGTACTTCCAGGGAATATAAACACTGTGTGAAACTTTAAGATAGTTGGCTGGGAGCATCATCAGTAACTAAGAAAAGAAATTATCTGGTAAAGCAAGGATTGAGAGAGGACTGGCCTAGGAACTGCTTGCACAATTAATCAGTGTACTCTCCTAAATCATGGCACAGTCCAGAAGTGATGAAAGACAGACTCAAAATCGCTGCCAGGCCACCAAAGCTAGATGCCTTTTGTCTGTCCTCCAGTTTCCTCAATCTCATGGATGAGCCAGGGAGTGTAAGGAGACCCAAGTTAGTTTCCCTACTGAAGTTACAGAGTTGTAGCATGAAGTGAAAAATAGTAAATATTTCAAGAGGATCAAACAGTGAGATCTGCTAGAAAAGGAAGAACCAACCTGTACCAAATGTAAGAGGGTAAAATGTAAAAACATTGTTTTAAGTAATTAAAAACAGAAAAATGCAAATATAGTAACTTTTATGTTGTTGCCTTCTCTGCACATGATGTTACTTTTGCATATTTTAAATAATTAATTTTAATTCTAGATGGGGTAAAGATGTGGAATCCGTTGTTTCTAGAGCTATTTTCTCATATTTATATTTTATAAGAAAACATTATTGAAGGTTTTTAAGGTTCATAAAATATATATTTTGATACTCTTACTAAAGCATATAATATCTTATTTGATTTAACATTACAGTTTAATATACTAGAGTTTATACAGAGTGGAATAAATCCAGTCATCAGTTTTGTAGCAAGTTCAGATTTTTTTTGCTTTCTCGGAGAGTATCATTACTAGAGTAGCTCTGTGGGATATTTTCAAGTCCAAATTGGATAAAACCCTGAACATCTTATTTTGACATCAGAGTTGATCCTGCTTTGAATAGGAGGTGGGAGGAGGTCCTTTCCAGGCTGAACTATTCTGTGATTCTATGACCAAAGAGAAATCCAAATTATAATACTGTGGACATTTACTCCATTGTCACTTAGGGGTCTTTGAAAAGAGCAAGAACAGTAGGTATAGTCCATAAAAGGCATTATGAGAATGTGGGACACAAACAAAACAAACAAAAAAAACCCCCCAAACCTCTTCACATTGGCAAGACTAAGGAAAAATGACAAAGAAAAAAATCTTTATATATGCTTAATATGTGTAATTTTTTAACTGTCATGCACAGTTCTCTGCTAACTCAGAAATCATTGAGTACTGTTAAGAGTGGTAATTTTATATCCAGGATGTATGTTACCTATTCTATGTTAATCTATTGTCCTAAGAAATGTACAGTAACAGAAGAAAAGTACAAGAAGAAAACTCTTTGAAAATATTACTTTTTAAAACAGTGATAACCTTAAATTCACTTTGGAAATTTAAACCCCATTTTATCATCCACAAGATTAATACATACTAGAGAACCATAACAGAAAATTAATGGCTCACCCGGTTGGTTTGCTGCTATCACTGGAACATGCTGGTTTTGCTTTTTTACCTGTCTCCTCTTTCTCCACTTAAATAAACAGAAATTACTTTTCCCGATTTTTAATACTGAGCACAACTCAGCATCCTGCCAAAGAGCAGTTGTCTATCAGTACACACAGTCTTCCCAAATTTTCCCCAAATCTTTCATGTCTAATCCCATTGTTTGTGAGACATATGCAATAAAAATTTGTTTCATGATTCTTTGTCTCCTTTCTTAAAAATTAGGTCAGATTTGTTGATGATTAGTTATGTGACCTTATGTTATTTTTATGTGATATTAATCATATTATTCATTATTTATTGCTTTCACCCTTATGTTTTTACCTGTATCCTTGTTTTCAATCACTTCTTTCAAATGTCTCAGATGAAATGGATATATTTGTCTGATCAGAGAGACAAACTAGTCTGAAAGCTATACATTGATCAAATGAGAGACCCTGAAGAATGGCCAAGGCACTAAAGGTCACAGGCAAAGATTTTTGATTGAATACAGTGTCTCAGAAGCAGAGCTCCTGCAGCAGTCCTGTTATGAAACACCAAACAACAAATGGGAAAAAAAAAAAGATGCAAGTGAGCAGAAATGCACAAATTTTTACAGAAGTTTCCTAATTTATTTTTCTTTAAGAACAATCAGGAAAAATCTAGAAGATTGTTCAGTGGTCTGCTTTGGGTAACTTCTGGTGTCTTGTTGCTCCTAGGGCTGACTCCTGGAGTATTTTTCTTGTTGCAGGACTGAAATGGATGGTCCTCCACAGCATCCACAGTCAAAATGGTTAGATACAGAATAGATAAGGAGAGAATAAAACAGGTAGAAAAAATTCTGAATTCCTGGACACAGAAGGTTATGAACAATTTACAAAGTTCAGCTGAGGTCTGATTAGAACTGACATCTCTCAGGGGCTGATATTGGAGAAATATTGCTAAATGCACATGGTAAAAACCTGAATAATAAGACATAACATATTCTTGGATGGCAAAAAACTAAGAGAAACAGCTAATACCCTGGAGGGCACCGCTGCTATCAGAAGTACCTCTGCAAGTTGGCATAATGGGCTGACAGACATTTCATGACATTCAATGGGAATGTATCCACCTATGATGAAGGAACACCATGTAGCAGTTCAGGCTGGACCTGCCTGGGAGATAGCAGATCTTCAGAAAGTACCTGACGGTCCTGCTAGACAACAAGCTGGACATAAGCCCGTAGTGTGCCTTTGCAGAAGAAGCCAACAGTCTCCAGACCTCTGTCAGGCATGTGGGAAGCAGGTACATGAGGACTTTGAAGCTTCCCTCTATTCAGCACTTGTGAGACCATATTTGGAGGACTGTGTCCAGTTTGGGCCTCTCCAGTACAACAAAGACATCGACAGATTGGAGCAGTTTCATCCGAGGATCACCAGGCTGGCTAGAGGAAAGGCAATAAAAGTGTATGGAGGAGCTGAGAGTGGAGCTTGCTCAGTCTGAGGAGAAGTCTCAGGGACAATCTGTTGCCATCTTTTGCTGTGTATTGCAGGGTGTGGAGAAGATGGAACCAGGCTTTTTTCAAAGTGCATTGATTAGATAGAACCTTATTCTCTGTGAGGGTGGGGTCTCTATCCTTGGAAATACTCAAAACTCACCTGTAAAAGGGTTGAGAAACCTCATCTAAGTGGATCTGCTTTGAGCTGATGATCTCCCTTTTTCAGTGTATGTTATCTTTCTAAAAGGTAAGAATACTGTTCCTTTGCCCTTCCCTTCCTTTTCCCTTTTTACTGTGGGCAGCATCTAATGTTGTGGGATCCTCATCCAATGTCTGAGCTTTCTAACCTTCTAGTTCAGTAACATAATAATGAATTCTTTAAACTAGTTCTGTCCAAAGTAAACAATGTGTAATGCACACTAGCTACAATTTCTGTCAGCTTCTTGGATTGTCACCGCAGCTAAATGGTCAAATCAAGATGCACTAATAACAAACAAATGGTAATGCACTATCTAGGTTTTCCTTTATGGCAGAAAGAAGATTTTAAAACAGATTTGTGCAATTAGTGCCTTACCACATGGCTTAGTTTCACAAACTCTGATGAAAAGAATGTATCAGCTCAGAGAACTTGTGGTCAGATTGTAAATTCCCTTATACATGTACTGAACCCTGTAATCAGCATTGAAATAATGGTGTTTCAAATGGAACACAACATGAATTGCATTTTGAACTTGTGGACAGTTCTCTAATTGCAATGAACAGGGATCTTGTTTTCAAAGGAGAGAAGATGTTTTGTTAGGAGTAGCTACAAAGCTATTTAATAAACTACTACAAATTAAAGTGTTTGGGGTGTTTTTTTATACATGGCTAAAAGGTTTAAAATATCTATACATTCAAAAAAGCTAAATATTTAGGAAGGAATTGATTAATTTTCCCAGAAATCTTAGAACTGACCTCATCAGCTTGAAACCATTTGATAGCGCCAAGGTATCAGATGGTAAGTTAATAACCCATCCCTCCGTATAGTCAGAAGTTATAATTGGTTATATCATGAGGATATTTATAGCAGAACAAATGCTTGTGGTTGTTGCATCAAATTTTGTCACATCAGCATTCAATGCCATAGGAAACAATATATGCTGTTTTCTGTGGTTTCTTGCAGAAGACTTGCAGAATGTATACAAAAAAATAGCCAATGAACATAACTTCATTCACCATACCCTTCCTTCTTAGATAAAGTAGATGGAATGAAGATGTGGAAAATGCTAATTCCTATTTTCCTTCAAAGGAGATAAGTATCCTTCACAGTGAATTCCTATACATTCTCTCTCACTTGCATTCTGAACTGCTCTCCAAAAGTACAAAGAATGCTGAAGTGTTTTGCTGTCTGAACAAAATATGTGCTTTTGACTGGAAGTGAGGCAGAAATTCTTCAGCTTTTTACTTGTACCCAGAATTTTCACACAGAAATATGTTTGGTTTTTTCACCCTCTCTCATAATGTTGCATAAGTTTCCAATTAATTAGACACCTCTTATGGTCTTTAAGAAAAATCATACAAAGCTGTTTAAAGTTCCAAATCACAGTATCCCTAGTGGACAGAGTTAATCATCTACCTTGAGAGTCTTATGAAACAGTGCTCATTCTTTCTCTACTAACTGTGATGGTTAGGGTAAACAGTACCCTGAGAATAACCAAGAAGGATAATTTTAGAATAGAAAGCATAACTTTTCAAGGATAGACTGAATTAATTTCTAACTTTGAATTGCAGCTTATAGTTATGATAGCAAGATTTCCTGACTTTCTATATAATTCCTTCATTCACTCTCATACTTCATTTTTGACTGCACTTGTGAGTGCAGCCATTACATCTGTTTTCATATAAAAGCCTGAGCCCTGAAGGTTAAAACATGTTTTCTGTGTTATGCAGATCATATAATTCCTCTAGCCTTAACAGCTGTAACAATGAGGTTAGGAGAATAAAACAAGATGAACTTCATAGTCCTTCACCACAGTTATATTCTTTAAAATATCTTTTGGCTCCTGGGAGAGCATACCTGAAAACCTGTTTCTATGAAACTGTTAACTCAGTAGCAAAATAGACATGAAATGACATTTCAAATCCATCATAATTTCCTTCCTTACAAAGGAAGCAGTTGTTTTGTGCAATGGGACTTAAATGGCTGCATCA
Source organism: Acropternis orthonyx (assembly GCA_035583155.1). Classification (NCBI taxonomy): domain Eukaryota; kingdom Metazoa; phylum Chordata; class Aves; order Passeriformes; family Rhinocryptidae; genus Acropternis; species Acropternis orthonyx. Next base: position 40,824,098 of record JAWWEU010000040.1, on the reverse strand, counting down.
GACTGATGACACATTTCTGTTGGGAAATGTTCACAGTAATTACATGTTCACCTTGTAGCACATTACCATTAAAAAACCCTGTACCAAGGAAGAGATAGAATAAAATTTAATCAGTAGGTTAAATAGTTGTACAAATTTTTGGAAGAATTTAATCATTTAGTCATGGACGACCCAACCAGACCCAAATGGGAATCATTCGACTATACCCTGGATTTGTCGGACAGGTTGGCTGGTGATAATGATTCAGACCAGGAGAAAGTTAAACACATTCTTATGGGAAGAAAATCCTGCCTCTGACATATATTAATGGGTACTGATATGCATTCCCTTTCCTTGGTGTTAAGAAGTTAGGTAAGAAGAAAACAGGGTTTGAAATGCTGACTGTTTCTGCAAACTGTTTTGCTTTTGTGTTGCTTTAGTGTCAATGAAGAGGTGACTGAAAACATGTTTATATTCAGTTTGAGTAGAACTAAAGACACAACTAAATTCCTGTAAGTATCTCCTTGTGACTTTTAGAGATGGTTCTTTTCTTACACCCACAGACATATTTGTGTGAAAGTCTCTGCCTGAAAGTCAGAGACACAGATTGTGCAATCAACCACATTTTAGGACAGATTGCGGTGCGGCATGCCTTCTCTTCTAGAACATTTCAACAGAAAACCACTGAATTCAAGATCATATGGAAAGGAAAGAAGACACTTATTTTATAATGAGACATTGTTGTACAACTAATTTTGTGTGTATTTAGTAATAAAATTTTGTTACAAAAATATTGCCACAAGTAAATACAACTCTTAAGAATAATGTTTTCTGGTAATGAAGTTCTAAAATAAATATAAGAAACTTTAGGTAAGATTTGAAATAGTTTTAAATACTTTGAAGCTTTCCATCTTACAAAACACAAAAGCAAAAGTGAGAATGTTAATATGTGAGAAATGTTATTTACCCATGAGTGGTCAGGCATGCAAATTATTACATTTGCAAAGGAATTTAAATGTTTGTGATTAAAAAATATATGATAAAAGCAGCAAAAAGCTCAATTCTCATATAGCTATCATTATTAAAACAGTACAGCAAAAACATAACCTTTACCACAACTAATTTGCAGGAGAAGCAGAACACTGAAGAAATACAAAATGCTGCAACAGTTGCTCTTCTTTATCAAGTCATAGCCCTCCCTCTGGTCCCCACCACACAGACATTTGTGTACACTTAGAGGTCTGCAAACTAAAACACTGCAAGATCTGACATGATATGGGGACATGGGTACAGTCCCTGTGTAAAAAGTGGCAGAAACAGTGTAGCTCAAAAAACAAGTGCCAAAAACAATTGGGTGATAGGTAAAAATATAGGACTCTCCAATAAAAATTGTTCATTCAGATTTTAGTAAGAAGTTAAATTGCCACATAGAAACTATCATAAAAAGAACAGCTTATTAAAAGAAGAATCAAATTCCCATCTAGATGAAGCAATTATTCCCACAGAGGTCAGTAGGTGCCTGCCAAATTGCAAAACTGATATTTCAATTCATGTGTTTTGTTTTCATTGCCAGGAGACCATGGTAGGTAGAAGCATAGAGCTGGATAGATAACGATAAGATAAGCATACTCCTTTTCCTGCTGTAGTATGACACTAAACAGAGAGATGGGGATGATGGCCCAAAAATAAATTATGAGCAGTGAAAGTAACAGGAAAATTTCGTAGCTATTCAAAAAAAAAGGAAAGAAAAAAAAACCAACTGCACTCATCAGACTGTAAACAAAAGGAATTCAGTTTTCCAGAAGAAAAATGTTCTTTATGAGTAAGCATCAAAAATTATCTCCTCACAGATTTTCTAATTAGTACCTAGGGCAACATCTTCCCAAGGAAATTATCTGTCTAAGCCTACAAGAAGTAAATTAAACGCTTGGCACTGGAAAATGATGAAAATAAAGATGCTGAGTCATCAAAGTTTAAACGTGCAAACAAGCAAATAATGCTACTAGGCAGGTGCTGCTTTAAAGCCCTGCATTTTGGGTTCCAATGATGAAGGGAAATCCTGCACCTGATTGAAATCTACCTCACTGCATATGGAATCATGAGATATAATTTTCACATGATTTGAAATCTTGTCCTGGCAAGACATATTCTCTGCTACTGGTGACCCTTTGGAATTTTCCAGCAGTTTTAGCCAAGTTCAACAGGCAGTTAGAGTTTTCAAAAATTCAAATTTTTCTTCACTGTTTTAACCCTGTATCAGGTACACACCAGGAGTAACTTACAGAACTAGTGTTGTCACAGGAGTTTGCAGTTAAAACCTTATAACCCTGAAAATTCAGAAGAAAACATAAAGATAATACTAAAAAAAAAAAAAATGGAGCTGGGCTTCAGTTTAAATGGGTGTGTATGAAAACAATTGAAAACATAAATGTTCTAACAAAATGTGTGCAGCCAAGTGCAATAATAAAAGCTTATTGCTAGTTTTGCTGCATGTCCCTGCCTCTCTTTGTAGACAAAAAGCCAAACTCAAAAAAGTCCTAGATGCCTCTGTATAAAAGAAAATCTTTAAACCTAACCCCTGAGTTTTGCAACACCTTCTTGGTGACTTATTTCACAAACTATTTACCTTGAGCTAGATGCAATCTGACAGAGTACATCCATTTTATATACCCTATTGCCATGTTCTTTCGTCCATGTTGCTAGCCTTCAACCCAACCTGATGAATTTGACTGTGAGAAGGGATAGGATTTACCCTTGACTGGGCTAGCAAAATATGTCTCAAAACTCACAAATCCATTTTTGTTCATTTCTCCAAACCCTGCAGTCAAAAAAATGTTTTCTCATAAAACTATTTTTAAAGTGAGGGCGGTCCCACGGCATAAAGGAGAGCACTCTGGACTCTGAATCCCAAGGGCCTGAGTTCGAGTCTCAGTGGGGACCGTCCCCTGGGCAGTTAAATGCCTCCCTGCCATCCGATTCCGTCAGATCTCAGATGCTAAGCACGGTCAGCCCCGGTTAGTGCCGGGTGCTGTAGACAGTCCCAAGGATTTCACTGTCAGTGTCCAAGCTCGCTCAGCCATGGCAAATGGACCTTAGGACTTAAACGGTGGGGCCAGTTCTGCACACGCTGTGTCTCACCTGAAAAATCCACTGTGCAGGCTGGAAGGACATACCCACATGGGGAGAGCCCTTCCCAAGATCTTTGTTTGCGAAGTCTGGCCATACATACATTTTTAAAGTACATCTCTTTGCAGTTAGCCATGAAATTATCTGCAGTTTAAACTAGCTGGTGACTGGAATAAAGTTTCCCTCCCTTATGTCTTTCATTTCTGGATGCTGGTGCACCCCTCCTGAGGTGACTTCTCAGGCAAATTTACTCCAAGAAAGAACTGTATTTTTATGTAAAACTATTTGCCATCAGTGGCTTAGCTATTTCTCTTCTTTACTTGATCCGTGGTACATTATCTATTGACATAACCTGCATGTATCTAACATTATATACAGACATAAATTCATATAGGTTGGTAGAAACCTCTGGAAGTTGTCTGGTCCTCACTCTTGCTCAAATCAGGGTTAATTTATTTTAGGTTGTTCAAGGTTTGGACCAGCCAGAAATTAATTATATATATTTTTTTTATATTTTTGGGAAAGGCCTTCACATTAGGTCTTGAAAAAGGGCAACTCTCAAGTTGCAGGTGCCTTTGTCAATTCTCCAGCAGATTGTGATGGATTCAGGGAAAAATACTTAATCAGAGGAGTTATATGAAAAGTATTTTGATAGTTGTGGTAAGTTCAGACTGTATTAACATTGTCTCCAGCAATCACCTGGACAGGCAAAAGGTGACACTGTCTGTTTTGTATAAAATCTTAAAATTCAAATGTTAAGACATAATCAAAGTTTGGGAAAAGGGGGGTATGAAATCAATTTATTAAGCATTAAAGGATGAATGTCCAAAATGCTACATGGAAAAGCACTTAAAAAAGTTGCACTCCTGTCTCACTGCTGAGTGCAACTGCCTGTTTGCCACAAAGATCTGACACCCACGCATTCACATACAGCCCCTGTGAACTACTCCATTAATATCTTTCCTGAGTTAAAAGAAAATCTCATTAAAGGAGCCCTTTTCTCAAGATTACTGTCTGAAAACTGCTGTCTGCTTGAAATACTGACTGTTAGTAGGTCAGGGGAGGATGAAGGGTGAGCAGTGAGAAAGGGGACATTGAGCAATGACTCTGGGATAAATGATGGAACAGAGGAGCACTACAGTGTTTGCCATCAGAAATATGTTCTTTTAGGCACTTTTCAGTCACTGAACAGTTTTAGTACGAAATGCGATATAAGGAATCCTCCAGTTACTGTCCAGCTATATAGTCTAAATTTCTTTTCTAGCTGCTGAAAGGCTTTTAAGTGTTGAATATTATTTAATATTAAAAAATTAAATATATTAGAATATATTAAAAGCAGATGTTGCTCTTTCTAGTAATTATTTTTGCTAAATATTTTATTAAAATAGTTTTTGACTATTAATGAACATTGCATTCTTACAAAAAATTTAGTAAAAGGATAAAATTTAACTGTATTTCTTTAGATGGCTTTTACTGCTTAGCACATTAAAGATTTACTGAAACATTAGTTTTTTATTTATTGTGAAGTGTAATAGTTCCCAACCTACATAGCAGGATAAAATGTTTTTCATGAGAAATTGCTTTTTCATATCCCATGTAATATTCTATATTAAATATTAAGGCAAATCTGTATTTGTCTGGTCTCATTTGGTACTGAACACAATTTTCTGACAGAAGATGTTCCCAAAAGTCACTAAACTTGCTTACTTTTGTAATAATTACTATGTGGTGAAAAATTCCTGGCAATTCTGTAAATCTTTATGAGTTGCCAAAGAAAAAATATAACATTTTCATAGAAAATCACAACAAATGAAACTTATTAAAGTAATTTTTTATTTTTATGTAGTACCTGAAATAGTCATGTGTCTACCACTTCCAATTGGATTTGGTCAATTTGCGATATTTTGAAACTTGCAAATGAAACTGCTTTTTTATTAATGATTGCTTAGCCATGTGATGCTTTACTCAGTCTGACAGCATCTGAGAAATATTTTCTGGGGGTTTTTTTATTCTTTTTTCATTCTTTTGTACTGCAATTGTATATCAGGGATTTTTCATAATTCAACCAAAAATGTGCCTTTGTTCTGCTTCACACTCTGTAAATTACATGAAGTAATACTGGATTATAGTATTCCCAAACTTCCCATAGTGTCAATAGAGATGACATGTGAACAGTGAAGGAAAAGTACAGATCACAGAGGAAGAAGAAAGTTTCCAAACTTTGTGAAAGCTAATTGTGTGTATTTGAAGAGAGCAGTAGCATGTGAGGCAGTCATGGGAAGGCTATTCATTGACTGAGTTGAGGAAGCAACAAATAGAAAAAGAAATAGGAATAAAAAAATAAAAGGAGATAGGCAAGTCAGGAATTGGGTGTAACATGAAAGTGTGAACAAACTGAGAAGGAAACATTAAAACAATAAATCAAATATTAAACAGAATACATAAAGAGAAAAGCTGATCTGCTTTAATTTTTATTATGTCCTTTTGTAAATTGGTTCATGATGTCATAAAATATCATTGATTTGTTTATAGATATAGCATGTCAATGCACATATTGAACTCTGAGGGACTGAGTAGAAAACGGAGGTTATGGTGCCAATCCACCAGCTTAATTAAATAATAAAAAAGCCATATCTTTACGTTAAAATGGATTAAAGAACTGTAACTCCTATGTAACAGAAAATTCAAAATTACCCTTTAGAAACATTCTGAAACAATTACATATGCACTGACCCCAAGCAATCCAATTTTCTTAGCTATACTAATAAATATATTGAATTTTTTTCTTTTTTTTTTTCCTTCTGAATCTATCACATATTCAAAAATCTTTACAACCATCATGGACAAGGCAGAGCAGAGCGTGCTGAAATCTTTACACACTGCCAGGCAGCTCCTTGCATTTTTCCAGCCTCCTGAAGAGTTAGATTTTGATTATTGTGCCTTTTTTAATTTATAAATCCCTTCTCACTCTTCTCTGTAGGTTCCTGTTCCTGGAATAGCTGGGTTGCCCTCTACCTCCTTCCCAGTGATATGTGTGTCTTTTCTGTGATATAGCATTTGCGTTTGCTTCAGGCAGCTCTAAGGTCACCTGTCGGAAAATTAAGATTTCAATTCCCTGTAGAGGGTCTAGAATATATGCTGTGGTCTACTAGATCTGTTAAACAAAATGAAGATTGGTGAGGGTGGCAGTGTGTTGCATTTGTACTCTCATGAAGTATCTGGTATCTAACCAAGAAGACCTCAAAAATTTGCCTTATCATCTGAACACAGTCTGAATCACACAATTTAAGTAGTAGAGAATGTATGAAAAATTTCCTTTGATTTTCATGCACTGAACTTTGTCCTTTTGTTACTCTTCTTCTCCAAAGCACAAAAATACACTTCTAAATACAAAGTTCACGAAAAATAACATGGAGATTTGGAAAACAAAGGCAAGGCCTAAAGAAGACTACAAAGCCACAATAACCTTTGACTGCAATTGTAACAGCAGTAATCTTCAAATAAAAGGAAATATGATAAAATGGAGCTTTATTTAACATACTGCAAATGAAATAGTGGACTAAATATAATAAAAATCCAATATTTTGAACAAACCCTCAGGATTGCTACATGCCTTCACAGACACTATGTTCCTCAGAAATGGAAGGGGCAGTTCTAAGGAGCGTAGCTAAACATAAGTAAATAAAAATAAGTGTAACTCATATTGCCTGTCAGTCCAGGTGTTTGCAAGGACAAACTGTGCTTTGTATGTGAAAGGGATCATGCCATATATTTCCTACATTTTGCTGTTCAAAATTCTGTTAGGTTTGTCTGAATATCTTACTGACATCTTCTAAAATGCCTAGTCTTAACATTTATGTTTGAATTGCCCTGTAAGGACCTCTGTAATTTGATTTAGATTTTCTTGTAAAGATGACTGTTCACAGGATCTCTGCTTTCAAAGGATTATTTTGTAACTTAATCATCCCCTGCAGGAAAAAAAACCCCAAAATTCAATGAATTATGAAAACATGCAAGTTTCTAAAACTTTAGGATAAAAAACTTTACTTATTCTTAGACAACTGTAAAACAGGAAAAAAAACCCCAGCTAAATAAATTACTTTCTGTGAGTTACATACTGCTTCTGTAAATGCACATTCATGAAAGCCTTTCTGCAACTCCAACCCAATTCAGTCTGTAAAGGATGACACTACAGTATGTGGTAAACCTCAGGATACTAACTGTAGACATGAACATTATGAAATCTTGGCTCAGCTAATAATTGCTGGTTAGGACTGGCGCCACTGAATTGATGGGCACACAGTAGAAAATTCAGCAGGTCCAATTTCTGGTCTTCCTTGCCATAGTAAATACTGAAAATTATTTCATCCATTTCTCGTTCAACAGACAGTGCAAACCTACCTAATATAAACAAGGCAAACAAACCCACATTTTTAGCAACATGCTGCAGCATTAGCTTTGGGGCTTTCTATTATTCTACTAAAGTGTCTAACCCATGTAGAGAAAAACACTCAAAGTAACCAACAATAAACCCACACTCCTTTTCCTACATATCTATTAGTAAATTTACTAATATCAGTACATTTCAATCTGTTATAAAAAATGTAAATATTACTTGGGGATTTGTTTCAAAGCTGGACAGACTATATACTTGTAATGGGTTTGATAAACCCCAAAAATCTCAGATTAAAACCTTAATTCAGTTAGGCCCAAAGTCAAATTCAGCCAGTCTCAGTTTTGAGCCATGAGGCTCTCCGTAGATTCAGAGAGACAAGTATCACCTGACTTAAGTAACCAACTAGGTATTTCATATCATATGACGCCAAAGCAAGTGTAAATCCAGGGAAGAATTGCTTCCAAGTCTCTTCTGCCTGTGGTAGTGATAGAGAAGAAGACACCCTGTCATTTCTTCTGAGAGTGATAAGCCCCGCTGCTCCTTGCTGAGAAATTCACAGCAGTTTTGGTCTTTGGGAAGTAAATACTTTTGTTTTGTTTGGAGTTGCTCTTTCCCTCTCTTTGCTGAGTGTTCTTCCTGAGAAACATCTTTTGGGGTGTTTCTCTGGGGTTCTGGGTGGTGGAGTTTGTGTGTTGTTGGAGATGCAGCCTGAAGTAAAATTATTTTTGGTTTTCCTTTTATATTTGTACATATATGTCTTGTAAATTTGTGCAAATATATATATATATATAAGTTTTTCATTTTTAAGGTTTTTTTTCCTCACTCCTTTACTGAGATTCTGTGCGGCTCGTGAGGGCCTTGGCATTTAGCCAAAGTCAAACCAAAACAATAAAAAGTAACATGATACAACAGAACTTTTTCAACTACACAGATTTTAAAATTATATTAATATGTTCTATTTTACATAAGATTTTTTTTCAGAAACATGAAGTCTCATAGTATCTGTTGAATCTTTCACTCCCCTTCATCTAAAGAATGATCTGTTGGTATTTATACTCTTCTATAAATCTCTGTAGTCAAGGATGTTCAGTTTATTTGTAAGCAACTGTAAGATTCAACATGACTCAGCATTTTTACTGAGTAAAGAACAGCAAATTTCAAGTCAGAATTTAAAGATCCTGGTCTCTTTTTGTTCATATTAATAAGACTTTTTAATAAGTATGTCATATAACCTTTTCCATTCTTCTTGGATACAAGTATATATATATTTATATGTAGGACTGTCTTGGGTTTTGGCCTTGACAAAGCTAAATTTTTCACAGTATCCATAGGGGGCAGAGTCTGGAGCCGTGTTGGTGTGTCTAGGTTGTTGCTCTATACCACCTTGTGCTACTGCCAGGGGGCAGAAGAGATTCCCACTTCCAAGAAGGATGTGGAGTATGGTTTATGGTTGGGAAGAAAAAGGTAGCATGCAGAGGGTCCAGTGCCATTTTGTCCTTTGTCTCAGTGGTCACATGGTGCTGTGTCAGTTGGTCAATGAGCATTTTTACATGTAGATCACTCTCTTTTAGTATACTTTTGTTATTATTTTTTCATTTTTCTTATCTCATTGCTGTTTCCAGTAAATCTTTATTTCAACTCAGGATCTTTGCATTTTTTCTTTGTCAAGGGAGGGGGTGAGGGCTGAGGAGTGGCTTGTGGTTTCCATTTTAGAGGGAGCACTAAATTAGGGAATACCATTCCTAAACTGTGACAACTATACATACTATTATGACCTTCAAACATGAATTTTTCAGTGGCAGCTACATTAACGTAAATCTTTACTCTCCTTCAGTGTCTTCTTCTTCCACTTTCCTTCCTTTCCTCCCCTTTACCCTCTTCCAAAACATCATTGCAAGTCTCTGACAAGTAGGGAAATAGAGTGAGATAGCTATTTTCTCCTTTGCCTCATCACTGAGAGATAAGACGGTTTCAGTAGTTGAGACTGTACAAAAAGTGGGTGGAAGTCAGATCGCCTCTTATTCTGCTTTTTATTTGCCTAGCACTGTAACCCCATCTGGCAAACAGAGACAGCTCCATGTGTATGACTTTTGAAGAGGCTGAAAGACTCAATAAAACCCAAAGCTAGGCCTGGATGGCTGTGGTAGAGATCAAGAAAGTCTGAAGAAAAATATGAAGTCATTGAAGACACTTAAGGGATAAAGAAACTTAGTTAACTTGTACTTTGAAAAACAACAAGATTTAGATGAGCAGGAAATGGAGTAGACTGGGCAAGAATCAGATTTTCCATTTCAGAGAATTCTCCACAGTTTTTAGATCTTCTCTAGTTTCAAATTAAACTGGAAAAGTTTTAAAATTCCTTCAAAATAAGTTATAACCCAAAAAAGTCCAGGCTTATCAAATCAACACATTTTGGTCATACTGTAGTTTTAAATTCCATTTTTATTATTTTAAACTCAATTTTAGATATACAGATAAAGAACTTAATTTTTAAAATCTGTATAACTGAAAAAAATTCAAACCATGTCCTGTTTATATAATAGGGAATGGTGAAAATTTTATAAACAGCCACTTATGTCAGTAAAACTGAAAAGATCTTTTAGCTGGTTGTTTTGTAATTCAGCATACCAAGACAGTATTTTTCCCAGTTGGATTGAATCACACATGAAAACACTTTGGATATAGTAATATTGGTACCTGACATAAATAATTAATTGCTGCACCTTTCCTTGAGTAGATGCAAGTAGAAGTGGATGACATATGATAGAGTAGGAACTACTATGGTGAACAGAAGACTTCCTTTAAACACTTCCCCATTACACATATTTCTTTTCCTTGCCATATCTCACTTGCAAGGATATCTGATTTCATTAACATAGGAATAACCATATGTGTCAAACCATATGCTCATTTTTCAAATGGCCAAGATTAATAGCAAAAAAATAAGTTCATGGTTTAACTACATAAATTTAGAAATTAAAGGACAGGAATAGTAAGAACATTTCAGTTTCTATCATTTCTTAGGCTTTTTTTAATTACTTTTAACTGTGTTGCAAACTGTGACATCAAAATACTAGGATCCTTTAAAAATATGTTTCTGAAAAAAATGAAATAAAGAAATAAAAATATCTGTGAAGAAATAAATCTGATCAATTTGTCAACCAGCTTTTCTAGTCTTTATTAGCCCTATGCACTGCAGGCCCCTGGGTGTGCTTCCCAGTTCTTGAAATGGTCATATGGTTTATCTGTGACCTGATTGCATTTGAAGTCAAGATTGAGGTGTACAGTCCTTCCCTTCCTTATTGTATCTGAGTTTCTATTAGGGAAAAATTAAGCTGTGCAGGTTAGAAATCAGATGTGCCCTGATCAAGTATTCCTCTGATTTGAATAATATGGGGCACAGAATGGGCAAGCATGACTGACCAAACCTGCCACACAGCACGTGTTCATTGATTGTTTTGGCTTAAATATGATTAGTACGATCTGAAAAACTGACTGCCATACTATATACAAGTTTGAAAAGAAAGGGAACATTGTTGCTTGTTTGCATCTGAAGTATCTGCATTATGCCAGTTAGGCATAGTTCCTAGTAAGGGTAAACCTGCTATGTGAGGATTATTACTGAATAACTTTCAGTTTTTATTTTCAGAGTAAAATGAGATTTGCAGACCACAGGAGAGCTGCTTAGCTCAAAAAGTTACAAATATATTGCTTTATCTGCCCCATGTACCCTGTTTCAAAGTATCTAATCCACTTTGTCCTAATCTTGTATCATGACTTCAGAAACACTTTGACAGAGGTAAGGATTAGAAGTCTTTATGCCCTTGCACAGCAGTGTGAGTAAAAGACATGCCTAATCAAGCGGGTTTTGCAGAGGTGAATTCAGAAATTCTGTAAATAAAAAACTACCTTATTTAGGACAAAACAAGTAACAAGTTTTGAAGTATCCTTTGATCCCTCACTGATTTTCCTTGTCAAGAGAAACAAACTAGAACCTGTCTTCAGATACAAGCTGGAATTTTGAAAAACAAAAGCACATTGAAGATTGTTCTTATTTCCTTCAAGATTTTTACATTTTCTTTTTGGAAATTTCAGACTCGTACTTTGCTACATGTTTTCTTGCTTCTATTGAGTTTTGTTCAAGTATCATCTGTAAAACTGATATGTTAATCTTGTTTACTCTTGACTACCCAAATGATTCTGACAATACCCACACTTCTAAAACGAGCTCATAAATTGAGATACTGCATGCCAAATTCCAGCCCACAGGAAACCTGTGGTTGAATCTTAACAGCAGATTTCAGTGATGCAGTTAAGATTGGAACGGTACTATGAATTTTGACACCATACTTTCCTTGGAACTTGAGTCTAAAGTCTTTCATGCATGATGGTACAAGTTTCTGCATGCAGAAGTCCCAGGGAAACTTATGGGAAGAGATTACAGGACTGATATTATGGTACGTGAAGGGAAGATTCCTCGGGGATGAAGAAAATGTGGTTGTTATATTTTACTGAAATACAAAGATCATATTGTATTACATTACCCCCATATAGAAGAAAACCTTCAGTGTTGAATTATTTGTTTTTTTCAGGGTGGAGGAAGGGGGAGGAAGGCAATTGGGCAGGAATTAAGCAAGGAGAAATACACATTTGCTAACACATATGGAATCATAACATTGTTGGCAACATGAAACATCATGCAAACTGCAGTATGTTTCATTTAGCATTTTTATATGGTACCCTACTGTTATGGGTTTAAAATCTTGGAATTTTTCTTCCATCTACCAACCCTGCACCTCAAAGGAATCACCTTCTGTCTCTTCTTCAACCGTGCAACCTGGAAAGAGACTGCATGCCCCATAGAAAAGAGTTCCACCTGGCCCCCTCATGAACTGCTA
>JAWWEU010000040.1:40790027-40804888 GCA_035583155.1 Acropternis orthonyx | reverse complement strand
ATGAAAAGCACAAACAGTCCCAAAACCACATAGAAAAGAAATTTTTTAAGCGGTGTAAGTGGCCCAGACAGTGAAAAACCGAACATGTCCTCCCAAGAACTCCCCTCAGTTTATACACTGACCATGATATTCTATGATACAGAATATTGCTTTGGTTAGTCCAGGCCAGCTGTCCTGTCCATATTCCCTCCTGGCTTCTTGTGCACCTCTTCAGTGGCAGAACATGAAAAACTGAAAAATCCTTGAGTTAGGGAAAACACTATTGAGCAACAATTAAAATATACAACAATGGTTAGACTCAATGACCTCAAAGGTCTTTTCCAACTTAATTCTATGATCAGTGTGTGTAACACTCCAGCCGCAGAGCTGCAGGCTTATTGCTCAGTCAGGAGTTTTACTTAAATATATATATATATATATATATATAGGGTTCTTTAATACCTCGAGATACCATCAAGCAAATAAGCCACAGACTTGTTCTCAAGGGGTTTCTTTATCAACTTAAGGGAGAAAATAAGGGAACTTGGTAAAGGTTCAGAAAGGGCACTACACAAGCTAAACAAAATGTTCCTCCTCAGTACCAACTCTGTATATATTAATCCACAACACCCAAGTCAACACTCTGTATATATTAAACCCCAGCACCTAAGTCAATAATCAATTCACAACACTTAAGCCAAAATCCAATCCCTCCAGTTCCATGCCAACCAAAGCATCAAGAAAGGAGCAAAGAAATAGAAGCAGAAGGATCAAGAAGAGAGAAGGAGAAAGAGGGCATGGCAGATCATGTAACTACCACTGCAACCTTGTGGCAGACCAGCTCTCACAGCTCCTGATGGCACAGGCGTGACACATGGTATCCCTAGGCCTTGGTTTTACCTACTCTGGTCTCTATGGCCAAACCCCTTCAGGTGGGACCTCTGACCCACTGGCCATTCTGGGGCTCCAGGGCAGGGTGAGGAGCCGTGTTCCCACTGTCCCTGCCAATCTGAGCCTGGGTCAGGGGCTTCAGGAGGTGTGGTGTGCCATAGTTTTCCTATGATGCCACCCCACCTCTGTGAGGTTTGAACCATCCCTTCCCCCCCCACACACACGCACCCCCCCCCCCCCCAGGTGGTTCTGACCCAATAATCACTGATCTGGTGTCTAACATTATTCCTATATGAAATCTGAAATGCAGCATTGTACTAGCTTCTAGTTAAAAAATTGCTTCTATCCCAGCCAAGACCAGAACAAAATAATAATTTAATTTAGCAAGAGTTAAAATAAATTCAATAGAAACAGTTACACATAAATGAAGCATTATACAAGGACACACTTATGGACTGGTCAAAGACTGAGCTAGAATAAGATACTGAGAATAAAAGAGAAACAAACAAAATGTGATGTAAATTGAGTAGACATGCTGTGGTTTAACCCCCGGCAAAAACCAAGTACCATACAGCCACTTCCCCACTCACTCACTCCCCTACCAGCAGGATCAGGGAGAGAACTGGAAGGGTAAAATCCAGAAAACTCGTGGGTTGAGATAAAGACAGTCTTTTAGCATTTCAGCAAAGGTCTATTGTCCTGTCCCTTGCCCTCATCCTTCTCTTGAGGACAGTCATCTTGAGGACTTAAATCTACTGCAGCTCAGCACCAACCAGTTGCTAATGAAATGAGATTGTCATGATGATCAGAGATAAGTTCACAGTCTGCCCTTTGGCACTGTTAGTTCTCAGAAGAGTCTGAGGGACAAAATTGCTCAAAAGGGGCAAAATAAAGGCTAGGGAATTTCCTGAGCAAACAGGTCCGTAAGAAGAAACAAGAAACATTTTAAGATGTTCCTTCTTTTACCAGTTCTGCATAGAGAGCCTGCTCTGATTATCACATCTTTAGAATAAGGGAAGAACTGTGAAGAATTAAAGCTTGAAAGCCATCATTATTTAAGAATGATACTTGGGAGGAGATTCTCAAGAAACCTCATATAATTAGTTCTTTGGAATTTCTTCCATCTGTTTGTCCAGACACAATGGCATTTGTGGCCTATTTTGAATTTACTTTCAAAAAAGCATACACACACCCAGTGCTTTTGGGGAAGACTTTCCAGACATGCTTTGTGTTTTTAACTTCTGTAGCAAGAAGTCATAGATGACTATTGTAATAGAAACCTTCCCGTCAGTGCCTCTCCTCACTCATTCCTCATTACTTCTGCTGTGTTTGGCTAGATGACATAAACGATCTTCCATTTCTCCACAGGGCATGTTATTAGTGCAACATAGTTTAACAGTGAGTCTGCCTCCTTCTTTTCCCTTGACAATCTATATTTTGAGGGTTTTTTCACCCCCTAGAGATTGTGGTCTTCATGCTGTTACTTTAAATTTTAGACCTGCCTTATTCTCTTTTTTTTTTTTTTTTCACTAGTGTTCCTTGGGTGTAATTGAGTGCCTGAGCTCCTACTGGCTTACACATACGTAATACAAAAGACAAGAAGAATGTGTATTCTGTAGCCTGTCTGAGCAGCATAATATTTCTGGATATATGCCAGAGAGACCATAGAAACTTGACAGTAATATAAGTCAAGGCATCTCTTCTGTCAAGATGACTCAGTTTGGGAAAAAAAGCTACTGTTGTTTCTTCTGCATTACCATATGAAGTTCCTTCAAGCAAGATTCTTTTAAAAAATGAATACTTAGTGTGTTCAGACACCCAAGAAGTCAACTGTCAAAGGATTAGTCAGTCACTCATTTAATAATATTATCTAAATTTACAGCCCTACTGTGGATTCATTCATCTAGTATATCAAAGTAAATCTAGAAAGATTAACATATAAAAATGGAAAATGTTCTGTTTTTTGACCTGTTATGTGCCCTGTCCGGCTAGACATTTGTGCTGAAGTCAGAAGAAGGTTCCACTTCACAAGTTAAAAAGTTAAACTGGAATAATGAAGTCTGCTTTCTGCCATCTTCTTCTCAAATATATTCATTGGTATTGCATGCAACATTTAATTCAACTGCATAGAAGCACATAATTGCATAAAATGATTACCCATTATGTTTGCTTATCAGTTTGAAATACTTTTTATGAAGAATTCCAACAGAAGCTTTGACTCCTGCTTTTGAACTCCACAGCAGAGATGCTGAGGGACCTGATATGGAAATTGAATCTATTGCTGGGTCTCTCTCATATGGGAAAAAATGGTCATTCTAGGTCACTTCTTTAAAAAGGACTTGTTCTAGCTATGAGAGAGTTGATTACCATCTTTTAAGAATGACTTGTTTATTAGTTTGGTTTTTTATTTGTTTGTTTGAGACAGTTTGCATAATCACAGAATCACAGAATAAGTAAGGTTGGAAGGGACCACAGTGGATCATCTGGCCTAACTTCCCTGCTCAAAGATGGTGATGCTGGAGCACATTTCACAGGACTGCTTCCACATGATCAGAATAGGATGTGAAGGGTTAGGTAGACATGGATTTGTTATTTAGAATGTCTTTATTACTTTTGAAGTTCAAGATAGACCAATAAAGAATTTCATTTTAGAAGTTAAATACTTCTAGAGGTTAACTAGAGCATATAGATGACAAGATCACACTGATATAGGGTAAAGGGATTTATTTCTGAAACTGTAATCCCTAATATTCATGCCTTTTGCCTCGTGTATAAGAAGAACTAAACCAAACCAAACATGTCAAGTTTGCAATCTACATACATTGTATGAAAAATCATGGCAGCACTAAAACTGATTTGAACATCATGGAAGTCATCTAACATGACTGGAATGTGCAGAATAAGAAAATAATATTATGAAATGTTTTAAGAAACCTGTGGCAAGGTGTTGTTTCATTTCACTGAAGAGAATAGAAGTCCTCTAAGAATTTTAGCAAATTTGAGGACAGTTCTCTGTATTTACTATTCCATTTGAAAGGAAGGACAACATAGACCAATAAGGCAGTATTTTAGAACTACTGATGCTTGTCTGGTTGTCTGCAGAGGAGTGAAACATGTCCAAAGGTGTAGAAGAAGACTAACCCTCAGCTGCAGTTGGAGACAAAGGGAATGTCTCCAGAGCATGCACTAGAACTTGAATCAGTCTAATGACAGTCACTTTATGTACCAGGAGATCATTCAGTTCCTGGTCAGAACGTTGTTAAGAATTTCCCATTCTGCACCATTTCATCTTGAATGAAGGGAGAATAATAATTCAGAGCTGCAGCAAGACTTATATACAAGGCTTGCGTGAACAAGGATGTCAAGATTCCTTTTTTCAGGGTGTATTCTGCATCTGAATCTTTTACAAAGATTGCATTTGGAGATTTCATACATGGGACTAAATGAAGGCTTCATTCTCATGAAAAACAGTATGAAAAAAGGATGACAACTACCAAAAAGTAGATGCAATGCTGTACTTTTAATAGATCTTACATTCCTTTAAAAAATACATATATCTAGAGCAGTTAACTATGACTCACTTTGATTACGACAGTTAAGATAGCTCAAGAAATTTATGGTTTTTACTTTTTTGTAAAATCTTTTCAGTACAAAGCAGTTTGTCCTGTGAACATAGTTGGCTAGCGCTTCTATAATTTTGTGCGAACAAAATATAATGTTTGAATGACTCAGTCTGAGCCATGAAATTGTGGTATATATCAGCAAAAAATAGAATCCAAGTTTTTGTCCAAGTTCCTATCCAACACAATGCAACTCAAAGCAATATTTAAAAGTTTAAGCAATAATATTTTAGTTTACCACAAGCAAAATACTTACAATTAACTAGACCGAATTAATAAGACAGAGAAAGAATCCATGTTTGGAGAACAACAGGAATGATGACGTACAGCCAGGGAAAAAGTACTCAAGTTATCCAAAGCTAATTAAAAAAAAGTAAAAATAGTTACATTCTTCTTGCATATGCTTGGCTGATTATTGAAAAATGTTGCATGTTTTTATTATTCTAGCCATCATGCAAGTAATAACTTAGCAAGACTTGATCTCTGTTGGGTGGGATATTTGCAATACAGTAGAAAAATATGTCTTGGAGGGGAGGGTGTCAGGTATGATTAGGAAAAAAAATGGACTTATGTTTTCTTAAGAAAGAATACACTTTTCTTAAGTGAACTTACCAGAGTAGTGTTGGCAAATGTCAGAACAGGTTTATGCAAAGTTTTGTTTTCTGTGTTCAGAACATGATATCTGTAATATAGTTGGGGTTTTTTTGGTAGCTAATTTAACACATCTTGCTAAATGTATTCTGGAAAAAGCAGAAATTCTTTATTATAAAAATTTTAAAAAGGTAGATAAATACACTGAATTTGCCTTGTCACCTTAAGGAGGATTGTAGCAGTAATTTTGTGATTTCTTTTGTCATGTCTTCAATGTTTTCTTTCCCCACCCCCCACCCCCCCCTTTCTCTGGGTGTAGAGCCCTTTATTAGAATCCCATTCTATGAATATTTAAGATATTTCTTAAGCCACCTTGGAAATGCCTGTGTTTGTTTTGTCTCTGTTTTGTAAGATCCTGTTCCCCACAGTGAAATTCTCTCCTTTCATGGCTGTCATCCAGCTCTCATCTTAACCTACAGGCTGCAGTTGGGCCCAAGGACACTGCAGAGGTCAGCTGTCCTGAAGTCCAGGCCAGAGTTGGTCCTAAGAGAAGATCCAGAGAATGAAGGTGATCTTCAAAAAACAGAAATTTTGACTGAAGCTATATCAGAGGTATGAAAAAAACCCTTAATTTCTCAGGAAGCAAAATTATATTTTGATTATCTAGGTGTCTGCTTGAAAGTAAGGAACAATCAAACCTTGATGGCTAAGCTAATCATCTCACTGGCAGTCCTTCATTTAACGGTCCTTTACAAACACTTGTTGACTGTGATTTGCCTTAACAGAGCCATAAATGAAGGCATAGAATGCCATAGAAGCCAATTATCTGCTTTTACTAAGGTTTCAATACAAGCAAATACCTTTGTTAGGGTTTCAGTTTAAAAAGGTAAAATGGATTGACACCTGGTGGAAATCGCAACAGGTGTACTGCAACAAATCTTTCATAAAATAACCCAGAACATGAAGACAAGGAGGTTTCAAGATAATATTACAATTTCTTTACTAATAAGTTGTGCTAAAAAAAAAAAAGACCACACCTGTACAGGTGAAAATGTAATATCAAACATGCCATAGTCACTGAATACATGAGCCTGATACTGGCAAAATAACAAAGACTATCAGAATTTTTCTATAGAAAAGTAGCAAAGAAATAGTAGATTAAATGTAAGAAAAGAGTATAAGCAACTAATGGAATAAGCATAGCAAAATTACAGTGAAAGGCATACAAGCAAGCATTCTTCAAATTAACTTCATCATGAATGAATTTGAAATTAGTTGCTTTGTTCTTACATTTACTTCTTGTAAAGTTTGAACAGAAACTTACAGACTTTTATGTTAGTGTTTCAATTGGGGAAAGCATAAAGTATTGTAGAATTGCTCAATTGCTATGGAAGGCCACAGAATCATGGAATGGGTAAGGCTGAATGGAACCACAGTGCGTTTTCTGGTCCAACCTTCCTGCTCAAGCAGGCTCATCCTAGAGCACATTGCACAGGATTGTGTCCAGACAGTTCTGCAATATCACCAGTGAGGGAGACTCGACAACCTCTCTGGGTGATTTGTTCCAGTGCACAGTAAAGTTCTTCCTCATGTTCAGATGGGATGTTCCTGTGCATCAGTATCTGTGCATTGCTTCTTGTCCTATTGCTTGGCACCACCAGCAGAGCCTGACTCCATCCTCTTGACACCCTCCCTTCAGATATTTATAAACACTGATGAGGTCCCCTCTCAGTCATCTTTTCTGAAAGCTGAACAGGCCCAGCTACCTCAGCCTTTCCTTTTAAGTCAGGTGCTCCAGTCCTTTAATCATCTTTGTCACCCTCTGCTGGACCTGCTGCAGGGGATCTGTGTCTCTCCTGTACTGAGGAGGCGAGAACTTGGCACAGCACTTCAGATGTGGCCTCATTAATGCTGAGTAGAGGGGCAGGATCACTTCCCTCGACCTGGTGGCCATATTTCTAATAATGCACTCCAGGATACCACTGGCCTTCTTTGCCACAAGGGCAGACAGCTGGCTCATCGACAGCTGGGATCCCCCAGGTCCTTCTCTGCAGAGCAGATTTCCAGCAGGTGGATCCCCAGCCAATCCTGGTGTGTGGGTTTATTTAACACTGTTAAAGGATTTCAGTGAGAAATATTTGACATAAGGGAACAGAGTCAAAGTAGTTAAAATGTAGGAAACATAAGATTTCCCATTCTATATTGTTACAAAACTGGGTATATGCATGTCTGTATAAATAAGAATAAAATTCCACAGGTGTTTCTTCAAACTAGTTTGATTGGATTTTTTTGAGAAAAATGAGAGAATTTCAAGATTCTGATGCATGCAGGTAGAGAATAAGACTTCTCTCTCACACAGTCATGCAAAAAACATAACGTTCATGCCTTATCGGCAGATTAAAAACACTACCATTTCCAGTAGTAGGATAACAGTCAGTTCTTTTAGAAAATGACCAAACTACTGGTTTTGTAACAAAAATTAGGCATGCATGTCTTTGGGAAGAGTTTCCTATACTTTGCAAACTTGATCTCAAAACTTTTCACAAACTACAAATACAATATTTCATTCCTACTCATGTCAATATTCTTAAATTTGAAGGGTCTAGTATGTCATCCTTAGTGACACTAATGTTCATTGAAAAGATTTTGGGTTAGAAAAATTGAATAATCTTTTGCAGTCTTGGGATTTGCTGACTTAATCTGCACTAAAAAAAACATGAAAATGGACTTTACAGTCTTTAATGTCTATGCTAACTGGGACATAACTTTTGAAAATTAATAATTTTTTTTAAATGTGAGGTAGAGAAGATATCTGTTGAAAAATCAAATAAAAGTGATCTCACCATTTTATACTCAGGAAAAGAAGGTAGAAAGTTGTCGTCATACACATGTGTTAAGCAAACTTGAAAAAAGAAGCAAGATCATGGAACAAATTGAAGTTTTGCAGACCCTGAAGGGTGTTTCTCAATTCAGGAAAGCATAAGGGTGAACTTTTAAGCAGCAGAGGAACAGTTCAGCTTTCCTACAAGTCCTTATTTGCAAAGTCCTGCTAAAGCTGATCCTACTTGCAACCTTGAAATTCAAACACCAGAAGGACAACTGTGTTTCAACATTCATTATTATTATTCTTATTTTCATTATTTTCATGATGATGATGATGTTTTCAACATAAACAACATCACAATCTTATTTTTATTTACAAGGCAAACTTTCATTTATTTGATTTGCTGAGAGTTTATTTCAAATCACCTGTTTCCTATTCAATGTGCTTGTACCTACTTTGCTCTGTTGCTAGACTTGTCAAGAAATTTTCTAGATTACAAATTACAAATTGCTTGCTGTACATTTTAAAATCCAGCTGTATATGTGGGGTTTGGTATTTTGCACTAACATGTCCTTTGAGGTTAACATTCCATTTAGGAGAATGCTATTCATTTAAGGATAATTCAGATGGGAATGAAAGTATGATTATCTTTTCCTCTGCTGGTTAGAAAAATTAGTACTTAAGAAGGAAAGAAACTTTAAACCTAATCCTGATAAGTGCCGCTGATCAGATGATTGTCACCTTGGCAAAGCAGAGCACTAAATTGTCACTCTGTGGGATACATGGGTAATAATTTCATTGTCTGAAAGTATAAACCTAAACAATTCCTTCTGTAATTCCTCTGTTATTAGTAGAGACACAGACACTTATAGAAAGGGAAGTGATTAATCCTAAAAGCTTCTCTCCCCGCTGAAGGCTAAGAGAGGTATTCACCTCCACTGTACAATTTTCAGCTGTCTCAAACTGGAAAGATGAATGCAGCTTACTGCTTCTTTAAGAATCTGGTGTTGAGCAGGAAAGATAATATGATATATAAAGTTCTCTGTGCATCCTTTCCTTTATAAAATGGTGATCCATATATTTTCAGACCTATTTTATAGTTTAACATCTAATTTCTGCTTTCAGTGTCACTTTTATGTATTTATTTCATATATATATAATATACATAAAATTCTCTGATGTATAACATCCCTCAGAAGTTAATTTCATCATGGAATCTGGAAGGACTATGAGTTGCACCCTTCCTGTACTCCCACATGTTTATCCTTCCCTTCTGATTCTGCAATGAATCACAGTGATAGTTTTCTCATGGAAGGAAACAATTTTATGGCGTCTATATATGTTGCAATACCATTTGAAAAGTGTCAGACTGCTAGTTGGCATTGCTGCAGTATACATATAAAAATACAGTGTTTTAAAATACATAGTCTGAATGGAAACTCTACAATGTACAAGTAATTTTCAACCAAGCACATTTCTTCCTGTGTCAAAATATCTAACTTGCACAGAACCAGAGCATCAGGGAAATTAGACTGTCCAACTGCTGGCCATGGTGAAACTAAAAGGGAATTGACTTAAACAATAGCTCATTTTATTATGAGATAAATATGCAGAACAATTAAAACCATTCATTTTAGTTTGAGGAGGAGTCTATATAAGGTGAAAGTCCAACAGAGTTCTTCTTTCTCAGTTTCCTTTACTGATTGAATAGGAATCTATGCAAACCCTCAAAAACAACTACTAAAGGATATTTCTCATGGCACCTAATACATGGGAGGTACAGGACTATCAGTTTGTGACTAGTCACTTGTTTTTCACCAAGTTAAATCAAGTACATTTTGAAGATCTCAACTGAGAGCATAGTAAGTTATGATCAATGACAAAAACTGTCATTGCACTATTTTATAACATGATTGTTCTTATAAAACTTTTAAACTAAGGATGTACTTACTTTACAGCATCAGAGGAAATGTAGAAAAACAGCAGAGTACTTGTGTATGATATTTTCAGCTATGATATACTTGTACCTGTCCCCTATTTCTGCCACATAAACCATGTCCAGATTTGAAGTCTGATTCCATATACTAAAGAAACATATATTTATGTTTGTGTCAAGAACAGAAAAGCTTTGTATTTGTTAAAGCCATTGGGAAAGGGAAGCTAGATTTATTTACATTCTTATGTGTTCTGCAGAAGTCTGCTGAGATTGCCATCTGAACCATTGCTTTCCTGAGAATACCTTGTAATTATTTGCTTCTCATTTCTTGTTTGGTATTAAAACATTCTCAAGTATACAGTTAGAAAATAAAACAACAAAATGCACACCACTACCCCTCTTTTCTTCCACAACTTCTGCCCCAAACTTTGGGGTTTTGTGACATTATAAGTATTAAAATCTAGGTTGGCCCTTTCAAAATGTGAAAAATTGACTCACAGGCATTGACTTGAAAGAAAAGTAAATGGATTTTTTTCTGCTTACTCCATGGTAACTTTCCCATACATTATATCCCCAGGCTGCAATACAAGAGGATGCACTGCCTGCAGATTCACTGACTACAGCTTTTTGAGCTTGTTTCATGTTGGCTATATGGTGACAGATAAGTAAAATGTTACCAGTTTTCTTGTGGTTTTACTCAACTTGAAAGTCTTGTACTCAGTCTTGTAAAGAAACACATAAGAAGTTCTTCTGTTGGCACAGAAGAAATCTCTTTTCCCTAGGGACACACTATGGTGACTCAGCATCAATATTTTAGAAAAATCTTTAAATTGATTGTCATTCTTTTAATGGGTAAACATTCATAGAATTTCTTTCATGTATTTTATTTAATACTAGTATGTGTGTGAGAGAGGGAATTGTTTTCTGGATGCTGGAGGACAGCACCCCACTGCTCATGAAAGGCAAACTCTGTGGCTTGTGGCATCAAACGTAATTTTCTTTTCTTTTCTGATTATGAGATTCTTTCTGGGGACTTGGAAAATGAATTGAAGAAGGCTCCATAATTCATTGATAAAGTATATGGAACCTTCACTGCTCTGTTTCTGACAACTTCTTTTTAGTGGTGGTTTCACTACTGGCATTTTGGATGTGGGATCTCTCTGTGGGTAAAGGAAAGATCTTAACATTGGTTATCTATGACAGTAGTAGCTTTTGGCCTAGATCAATGGGTTTTTTACTATTTTTGTTGTTTCAGAATGACTCATGTTTAAAGATTAATGAGAATCTTAATTAAAGTTTCCAAGTGGTCCTCAGAGTTTCTTACTGACTGATTATTAAATATTTTAAGGTTAATTGACCAGGATCTCTTTGTTTATGTATTGCACATCTTGTCCTCTTTCCCAGCCCATTATACTAATGGAATATGCTACTTGACAATTAATTTTCACTTATGATAGAGCATCCTTTGTCTAAATCAGTCCTATCAATTGTAAGTTTTTCCCTTCTGAGATTTTGACATAACTGTTGTCAAATTTTTGTCTTGAGACAGTTTTTTCCAGTGCTATGTCTATGTAGAGAGTGAAATGAATCCTTTACAAATCACTCCTTTCCACTCTGACTACATTAACTGCTTTGAACTTAGAAGAATGGATGAGGGAAAACTGGTATAATTATGTACAACTTCTGGAAATCTACTTTATTATGGATGTCTTGGACTAACATCACAATGGTGACTGCTCTATGAAAACTGCAATAATGCTTGGAAACAATTTTTTGTTTCCCTTCCTATGATTCCCATAATGTAGAAGTCTTGCCTATATGTATTATCTTTCTTTATTAAAGCACTGGATATTTTATGTATGATTCATGTATGGTGAATAAAATGCATCTTTATGTCTGCTTCTCCATGAGTTCTAGGAAAAGAGTTTGAAAATAAACCTAAGTCTACTGAAACCTTTCAGTATTTTCTCTTTTTGTTGAAATAAGTGGTATTCTCTGCTTTTTTTCTGTGTGTAGTTTTAAGTGCTCTGTGACATGATTAAATATGTTCCTGTTGCCTTGCCCTAAGTTCACTAGTCCAAATGGGTAGACATTTCTAATTATTGCAGAATCTGTGATTTGGTCCAATTGTGGTTTGCTTAATTTAATTCTGTATTTAAACTATTTTTTCAGCTGTAAAGAAAGTGACTACCTGTAAAAGGTGTGGAATTTGCCTCTTGTACTCATCAAGCTAACATAATTTTAGAAGATTAAAAATAACCCCTAAACAGATTAATAACATTCACTAGGATGCCAGTGAAAGTGACTGAAAGTAGTGTTGCCCTTGCAGTGTGCTTCTCTTTCTTCTTCTCCTTCTCTTTGTTTCTCTGCTTGTTGCTAAAACACATTCTCTAGAATTCTCCCTTCTGTAGAGTAAGCATCTGGCTGCACACCTGAAAAGCACAATGAGTTCACTAATCTTGTTAATGAATTCTGTGGGGCAGTTAATTAACAGATGCTCTCTGTACATTGTTCTTTTCTAGAAAGGATTTTACCTTATGCTTATGAGTTTTGGGCTGATTAAAATCAGTGTGTTTATTGCAGCTAAGGAAGTTGCCTCTCTCTTTTTTTGTGGCTGTGACAGCCAGGTTGGTATTTGTGTAGGTTACTTCCAAGAGCTATCCCAGCTCAAGTACACCATAGGTCCTTGTGTTGTGACTTATCCATATCCACACTGAATGGTGGTTGGGTCTGTAAGGCATAATGTCCCACATGTAGAAGTCTCCTTTAATGATAGACATGTGGCTTCCCTTACAGTTTTGGTGGGAATACTAGGCATAGTTGAATTTCCCACGAGTTTTCTAAGTTACACACAATGTAGTGGCAGGACCTGAATGGAACAGCTGGCTGAAAGTAGAAACAGTTATGATAGAAATAAATTATGAGTGATTAATGCAGAAGTGGGAAAAATAAGTTCATATAACCAACAGGTTGACAAAATTGCAAAGGAGATGGGCATCCTATATGAAGAACAGAACAGATGTTTGTCTACTGAACTTGACCTGGTGATTACTAGCCACAGTAATTGCAATAATATTGAAATTCTGGGGGATTTATACTGGAGGAAATATGTACTATGCTTCTGCAGCTCTGATTCATTTATGCTCCAAAGCACAGTGATACTGTTTGTATGCTGTAAATGACATTCACTGCTGCTAGGTGGATATATGGCTGGAAAACCTCTCCAAAGTTGATGAATATGGTGACTTCACTGACACTGATCCATTATCCGTGACAGTTTGCTTATGTGGAACGTTCTGACACTTTTTCTTCCTTTCCTCATCTCTCCCTGTGTCACAAGCTCTGCCTGTTGCAGCAAGCTCACACAGTGAACTCAATATGCAGACTGAAAGGCTATGCGAGCTGAAACTCTGGAACAATGCACATCACATATGGCTCAGGCAAACCGAAAGATGCATAAACAGTGCATTGCCATCACTATTATCGCAAGTGATTTTGGTCTATGACTCCTGGGAAGTAGCACAGTGCAGCAGCTCTTAGGGTGTTTGGAGACAACCTAGGAACTGCAGCTTTGATGTTGGCAAGGCACAATAGTCTAGGATACCATGCCTGAACATCTTCATGAAAGATCTATTACTGTAGGGTTACAAGTAGGTCTTCTTATTCAAATGTTAATTCACTTATCAGGTATCTGTAGCAAGGTAGATATTGAAATAAAGCTCTTAACAAAACACTGCTTTAAAAATTTTACTAAAGATTAAAATTATTGTCACTTGAACTTGTGATAGATTTGATAATGATAAACTATAACTTCCAGCAGCAGTTGCTAAGCTATTGAGACAGTTATCAGTACAATAGCTTTTGAAATATTAGCTCATAGTCTGGATAATTTTACCCTTTATAGGATAAATTTTCATTCTTTGCAGCTCTAGATGTTGCACTATACAAACTATCCAAGGCTGTTAGTAGGATACTTATTGTTTGCATTTGCATAATAAAGATTAGCTTTTTGACTAAGGCAACATAATAAGTGCCTTTACCACAGTGGAAAATAAAATAGTAATGTACTGGTTTTGGAGAGTTAAACTTTGTGAATTCCTTTCTTGTGATACTGTCATATTTTCATTAATTTCTTCCCATGGTACGTTGAGAAGACCTATGAACTTCAGCCTACAATTTAAAGCATTTTATTTGTACATTAATACTTACACATGAAAGAGGTAATATGCTGCCTCCTGCAAGTGAATACAGAATGACACTGAATTACTCTTAGCTGACCTTCTTTTCAGTCTGAACTCATGTAAAATCATACAGGTCTAAAGACAAGAATGAGCCTAAAACTGTCATTTTTTTGATTTGGCCTCCATTATCAACTACTTAACCTGTCTAAACTATGCTTAAGTATCTAAATTGATCCCCAAGAGCCAAGTTACCCATTATAATAATATAATAATTATAATAATATAAGTGCAAGACCATAACCTGATGAGATGTTCTGTTACCCCTGGGAAGGTCTCCCTACATTTCTTTAAAAGACGAGGCCCATTAAGTGCAATTAAGAAGTGTTTCAGAGAAGTAAAAATCAAAGGATTTAGAAGGCTATAGAAATGCAAAATGTGTGTGTATTTGTGCTTTAACCCTTGTTTTCAAGGCAAAGGGTGTCTGCTCTGCAAAGAAAAGCAAACCAGGAGCCAAAGGTAACAGCAAGGCAGGCAGAATGATGTTCACATTGACAGAAGACACGGTCCCACAGTACTCATATGCAAAAAGTAGACCAGGTCTGGTGAAGAAGACCATGGTCAGCCACCACAGTCCACCTGGCCAGGGAGGTCTACAGTGACAAGAGAAGTCCCAGGTCAAGTCATGAACTCAAGTCAGTAGGTCAACATCAGCAACGTAAATACCCAGGCACAGATGCCCCTACAACACTCTTCTGACTGCTGTATTGTTGCCGTAAATCCAAGGGAAGAAAACTTCCACGACAGGGTGAAGGCAAAAAAGGTCTTTTACTAAGTTCGGC
>JAWWEU010000040.1:40769489-40787495 GCA_035583155.1 Acropternis orthonyx | reverse complement strand
AACAAATTTTAAAAAACATCTTCTCCACACAATATTTTGGAGCCCTTGTATTTTCCACCACCCCCCCCCCCCCCCCCTCCCCCCCAAATTCTGAATTTTAAAGAAGAACGAATAAGTTGTTGAAATTCTCAATTTTCCTGATATCGAAGACTGGAAGATTCTTAAACATCTCTGTCACATCATTGAAAATTTATTTGGAATTGTCAACATGCAAAATGGGTTTTTCCCTCAGAATTTCAAAGAGTTCCTATCTCTTTTTTCACTTTCTTCAAGTAAAGCAATGGAAAAGATCAATGAAGTTGCTTTTCTGAGTACTTATCAACCTTGGGAACTGCAGGAAAAAAATTCATTCACCTGAAAGTGATATTGTCAGTCAGAAAAGCAAAAGGCAGGGTTCTAATAATATACACCTGAAGCACTATACACACTACATATGCCTGACATTTACTGAATGAGTAATGATTATTATATCTTCCTCCTTACTTAGAAAATTAGGTAAGGTTTGAGTGAATAATAGGTGGTTAAGGTGAATCTTCAACAGACAACTTATTACTAATGCCAAGGAAAAGGAGGAATGAAGTTCTCATAAAGTCAAGATTTGATGGATAAAATAAACAACATTTATGACTGAACATTTCAAACCTGACTGATAAAAATGCTGGTTGAGATGAGTAAGTAGTAACATAATGGCCAAAAATATCAAGGGGAAGACCATTTGAAACTATGGAAAACACAGAAAAAAATACACAGCCGGGTTCTGATCCAAGGAGCTCTAAGTTTAATTGCAAAATCCCACTGGATCTAATGACTTAAGTTGCTAGCACATGGATTTAAGAACTAAATCCACCTGTAAAACTTCAAGACCTGCACGTATTAATGAACATCTTTCTTTCTCCTCTTTGGAAATTTTTCCTGTGCCATTTGATGCTGTGGTCCTGTATGAGGAGCTGTCTTATCTCAGGAATTCACTTGGTTCAGTTTCCTTTCTGTCTCTTGCTTTGCTAGAAATAATACGTGTGTACAGACTAAGAATTCATTCTCCATTTTTCCTTTAAAATGAGCTAATTATTCAATGTCTCTTGCCACAGTTTAACACTGTCAACTGGCAGAAAGAGTAATTGTTAATTGAGAGTGTATTTAATGAGCTCAGAGGCTCATGTTATGAGGACAGAAAGTTGATAAGTTTTTGAGGGTAATTGTTAACCAAATCACCTATGTACTTCATGTTGCAATTTCTTGCTAATGACATATAAACAAACTATGCTGACAGTATGGTTTAAAATCAATTTCTCTCCACAGCTTTTTCTTCCCTCCCTGCCCTCCCCACTTTTTTCCCTTTCTTTTGGTTTCTAATTCAATAAGGTTTAGTAAATGTTGCATTGTAAAGGGAAATTTACAGAATATTCTGAATGGGAGGGCACCCACAAGGATCATCAAGTCCAGCTCTCAAGTGAATGACCCATACAGGGGATTAAACCCATGACCTTGGCAGTATTAGCAACAAGTTTTAACCAACTGAGCTCATCTCCAATACCTAAATCCTCCTTCTTGCTGAGGATGGGAATTCATAGCTCTTATTTCAGATGCTTTAGAAGCTTTGAGTTTGCTGATATTTGTAAGGTTGTTTGCTGTTGGAAAATCTTAAAATCAATAAAGAGTTATCATCTAAAGTTATACTTCAGGATTCAAGAGCAGGAAACTTTGACACTATGTAAGAGTATTGGATTAGAACATCCATTAACCCTTGTGTCTTGCTGCATTCTTGTGGCAGAGGAGACATCCTGTACACCTTTAATGGCAGGTTTAGACCTGGAGACCCTCTGTAATCCGTTTTTTATGCCTATTTCTTATAAACAATAAGTCTAAGATGAACATGGCCTGTTCCAGGAACAACACAAACAGAAGCTGTCTTCCACCATTTTCAGTAGTAACATGTAGACTCTTCATACTTCTCAGAGTTACAGGATTCTCTACAGGAATGGGGCCGACAATCATTCCTTTTGCAGCAGCTGTTTTTGATGAGCTGTGTTAACAAGGAAAGGAACTGAACAGTATCTGTGAAAATGAGTAAGAGATTAATAGTTTTTTCTCAGAGATGTTTAAGTCTCAGGAGTCTCAAACCTCCATTGAAGTGGGGATGCAGGTGGACTTGGAACTCTGTCAAGTAGTTAGTCAAAAGTCTTTTGAACGTGAAGTCTTAGAGGCTGGTCATTTCCCATACCAGGAGAAAATCTCCTCCTCCTGAAAATTTTAAGGTAACAAATAAGACTGACACCTTCTACAACAGGTATGAGGCCCCAGAACTAGAAAGACAGTCAGCAGATGAAGTGGGCAAAGGTTCCCTCTGGGATAAAGGGGCCACCTAGATCAATGCAACCCACCCCCTGCAATACAACCTTCTCTAGCATTATACGTAATGGAAGGTCTGGAATATAAGGAACTTATAGCTGGAAAAAGCATGGCTGAGAGCCTCTGGGTAAGAATTAAGGAACAAATAGATAATGCAGATATCGTTGTGGGAGTCTATTATAGATCACCTAGACAGGATGATGATGTCGATGAATAATTCTTTGAGGAACAAATGGACACTCCCAAATCAACTTCCCTTGTCCTCATGGAGGACTTCAACTTGCCAAATGTTAAACGGGAATACCACACATCTGGCCAAAAAGATCCAAAAGATTCTCAAAACATCTGGATGATAAGTTCATGGTACAAGTACTAAGAGAGTTGAATAGGAAAGATGTCCTCCTTGATTTGATGCTTGTTAACAGAGTGGATCTTGTGGGTGAAGTAGTGATTGATGCCTATCCTGGCTATGGTGACCATGAAGGGAACAAGTTTAAAATCTCTGTTGACAGGAGGAAAAAGGCCAGCAAAACTTCAGTCCTGGACATGAAGAAAGCAGACCTCAGGCTAGTCAGGGAACTGGTGAGTAAAGTCCCCTGGGAAAAAATTTAATCACAGCAAGCAAGGAAACTGTTAGACAAAAATTACTGTCAAAATAGACTTTTGATTTTGTTATGTTTATTTCAAAGACTTATACATGAGTTTCATAAAGTTAGCTTGATTTTCTAGGAAAAATGAAACAGATTAATTTCCTTACATTTGTTTCATATCAAGCACAAGCACACCAAGATTAATTTGTTTCACAGAGATTCCATACCCTATAGAGTCTTCTGTTCAGATCATATGTTGAAAACACATAGAAAATTATTAGGAAAAATCTCTCTGAATCAACTTACCGAAAGTATTAAATGCATATTTTTTATATATTTAATTTGTAAGATGCTCAAAACTCTAGTTCAAGTCCTTACATCACACTTTTTTTCACAGAAAGGTATGAACTCAAAATTTTCAGGGTGCAACATGGGTGAAAACTGCTTATGAAATTATTACTTTAGTTCTTCTCCACTTGTTGTTTGTGTGTTCTGTGGATGGTCAGATTTTCTAAGTCACTTGGTAGTCATTTTGTTTCTTGAATTATGTCACCAATAACTTGAAATAATGCACAAATGGGAAGATGATGGCATATATTTATGGCAGCATAAATCTTGGTGAACATCTGAAAGTTCATGAACATTTTCACAAATACCTGACTACTGCATGAACTGTCATAAATAGTGGAAAACACCATGAAGAACTTAATCAGAATTATAGTCTTTATTTTCTCAATTTAATTTTTCATTTGTTTATCAATTCTGTATATATTAACTGAACAGTGTATGTGGACAGGGTCTCTTTAATGGCTCTATTATTCCTATGGAAACCAAGTGGTAATGCAGTAATCTCTAAAACTAACAGTTCAGGTTATGTGCCATCTATGATCCCTATGAAATGCTAATAAACCAGCAAGTAGCAGAAATTAATTCATTATAACTTAAAGATTTGCAAAATATTACAGTGTAAGTTTATAATTGCCATTTAGTTTACTTTCTAAGCAAAAATATGGAGATACTCCAATCTGTTCACTAAAGATAGTTCAAAGCGTTCTGTAATCAGGCTGATACTTTATTAACATGCCATGAACTACAAAGCAATTAAACCACATGTACAGTATAGAGAAGTTGTGTAAGCTCCTAAAGAAATAGGACAATGCTTGGCATATATTTAAAAGTTCGTTTGGTCTTTAATATTTGAAGCATTTCCCCTCCTCATTGTATAAGTACAATATGGAAATCAGCTACAAGGTCAAGTCTAAAAGGCAGCACTTCAGAAGTAGAATACTGTTGATTTAATGTATTTTATGGAGAAATGTCTTAGATAAATATTAGGTGAGCTTACAAGGATATATATGATGAATGTGAATTTCTTTATTTCACTGCTCTGAGAAGCAATACATTTTGAAAAACAATTGTGTTGCAGAAGAAGCTTCCTGCAAATTAAAATTACTGGGAGCAGAATTTTCTTTTGAAAAACCACCTCTAAGTCTAATTAGGGGATGTCAGTGTCAAGTTCAGGACTGAGAAGAGAAATCAATCCAGATAGACTTTGACTGAGGTGAAGTGAGCTGGTGGAAAGTCAGACTGCAACTAGAGGAACCCAATGACTTTACTCAAGTATGTTAGGTTTTAATCTACTTGCATCCAAAAAGCTTTTCCTTCTGATGCTGTGGCACAAAAGAACATGCAGAATAATCAAGCATGGATGATTTTATCCTGTTTCTGTAATTCCCAATGAAGTCATTTATGATTAGCTTCAAAAACTAGCCCTTTTAAAGAGGGTATTTCTGTTTCAGTCAGAAAAGAGTCTGCTATCATTTTCAATGACATTAAGTCACTGCACAGACAGCAGTACCAGTGACAAATGGATATAAAATGCAGTATGATTATTTAATTTTGGAATGTTTTCACTGAGGTACTTTAAAATAATATTGAATTACTGCAAGAATTCAATTAAGAGAGGAGCCCATCCCCAAATGCTTGTTCAAATTACAGTTTATATCTTTCTATCCACTGTCACAAATAAAAATAGCAAAAATCAGAAAAAGGTATTAAGTCAAAGGCAGCATCAATGGGAATTTAAATACTGTGAAACTATTTAGTTGAAAGCCAAAAGAGGGCTTTTCCCAGTAACTTGAAACTTACTGACCTCTTGGATCTAGATAACAGGCATTGAAGTAACTCTGAATTTTATTATTTTGGAAACACAGAGGTTGGCTTTTGCCAATAACAACTGGAAAAGTCTTTACTTACTTTTGGAAACAATCTTGGTTGTCTTTTTTTTTTTTTTTTTTTAATTACAAAAATGGGGCTCTGATCCTTGACTGGACCTCTGGGCTCTACTACAGTGCAAATAATAAAATAATGGTCTATGTGGTACTGAATTTTCTTCATCTAAAAGGATCAATGTATTAGTGTACAGTGTATCCCACTCACCTTCTCTCTTCCTTCTCCTAAGAAGCAGCTATTCAAGCTAAACAAAAGTTTTTAAATGCAAGGAAAAAATTCAATACTTTCATAAAATATATATCACACCAGGGAATTCCCTCAGCTCATCTGCTCACCTCATTTGCACTGGGCACACTGGGAAACGCAGACATCCAAGTTCATGCAACTTTGCTTAAGTGAAGCATATCAGATTTTTGCACAAGAAGGTTAAAGAAAAAAAAAGGTTAAAAATTTATCCACTACTTACTGGGATGTATTTAACTATCCTCATTTCAAATGTCAGTCTAGTGGGTCTTTTTCTAATGTTAAAAAGTTTCTGGATAAATTTTTCTAAAGCTGAGACTATTAAAAACCTTCTCCTACTCTGCCTTGGTACACGACTGACAGGCAAAAAAGAAAAAGAAAGAAAAAAAGAGGGAGAGAAAATTTTAATTTTAAAGTATTTTTAATTTTAAGTATATTAAATCTCAGAAATAAATTAATAAAAAATCCCTCCTCACATCTCAATTTTTCCCCTGCTAAAGCAGTAAAAATATGTTCCACTATAGCGTAGTAACCTTTATGAAG
Source organism: Acropternis orthonyx (assembly GCA_035583155.1). Taxonomy (NCBI): domain Eukaryota; kingdom Metazoa; phylum Chordata; class Aves; order Passeriformes; family Rhinocryptidae; genus Acropternis; species Acropternis orthonyx. Next base: position 40,781,538 of record JAWWEU010000040.1, on the reverse strand, counting down.
AGAAGTTCATTTTGAACTTAGTGATCTTGGAGTCCTTTTCCAACCTTAATGACTCTATGTTTCTATGATTCTATGTTACCTCGCCTAAGAACCAGAAAGACAATTCCTGAAGTTGCATATTCTTTTGTGTAATTTTGTGAAAACTCAGTAAATATTTACCAAATCAGTCTCTTATACATATAACTGGTCAATTAGTTAAAATGCAAATATTTATTCTCCTTTCTTAGATACCAAACTATTATTGAAAGAATAGATTTCCACATTCATTCAACTCCTTCACTGCAGGACTATATTTTGTCACTGATTAAGCAGGATATGTGTTGGAAACTAAGGGGGAAAACAATAATGAATTAGCTGATACAAAAGACTTGTTTTAAAATAACTAAATTAAATTTAAAACTTTTTGAAACATCCAGATCATACAAAATTAATATCTCCTCTCCAATCTCTCATGGAAGAATATAAAATCTGTGGTACTTATCTGATTGTGATCTCTTTTGTCCCTTCTGTATTTTGCATGTCTATGTATCTATATCCATTTCATGGTTCTGATTTAAGAATCCCACAGCACACGAGATTGAATTATAGCAGAGTTATTGCAGACCTGAGTCTCCATAATACAGCTGTTACTAAAAAACATTCTGAAATTTCAGTAATCTGAACAAAATATAAATTGATATATTTTCTTTGCAATTTTAATTTTTATGCCCTTGATTGAATAAGCCTGTCTTTCAGATAAGGAAGACAGAAGGAAAACTAGTTATTTTCCATTCTTTACTCTCCTCTAAACATTTCTTCTTGGAATCAGGGGATCAGACATATAACCATCTTCAGGCCTTTTCAAAGACATGACAAATTCTCTTTCTATTATTCATTTTGCTGCCCTGTTCATTAGGGGACAAGTATCATTGCTAGAAAAGCCTTTTCAAATACTCTTTTTGACCAATGCCCAAATGAGAGCACAAGATTCTTTTCATTACAGAACCTCATGTGACAAGACTAGTTAAAATATTCTCAAAAATTCTCGCAGGTTTTATACGTGTATATTATGTTGTTTTAACTTATATCTAAAATAATTATATATTATTAGTGAATTTAAACCCTATTCTATCACATCAGAGTTGGTCTTCCTTTCCCGGCTTACCACACTGTGAGAGAGAAGCATTGTATTGATTAAGATTTGCAGGTGACCTAGAAGAAATATGTCTTCTGAGTATACTCCGATTTTTCTTTTCTAGTGCCTAATATGTATGCTAAGTTATATTAAAAATTATAGTGCTATGTGTCCTTAATAATTTTTAAAAAGTGAAGACTGTTGGAATTTGAAGGATTATTTGAGTTGAGGTTTAATGCTCTGCTGGTAATATGGCTCGAGCATCAGTAAAAAGTTCAAACCCTAGTAGCAGCCTAACAGATTTTTCTAAATATTTCTTATTCATGAAAGCCAAAAAACCCCAGAAACTTAAACAAGAAAAAAAAATCTGTAAATCTGTTGGATAAGTGTGTAATACCTTGATTTTATTTCAGACATTGAAATGTTTTTCAATACAAGAGTTTTGCTTTCTATGGAAAAAAAAAACATTGCTGTTACAGTGTGACAAATGTGATGTTAGCATATCTTAATCAATTTAATAAAAATGCTTCAAAGACTGCAAAGAAACTTTTTCATGAAAGATGATCAGCATTACTCAATAGTATACTATTTATTTGGCCAGCTAGATTTGGAAAATTCCAAACACTGTAGCCATCATCTCCCTCAAAAAATAACACTTTGCACATCTTTGGTGACACAAGTTCTCTAACAGGTGTCATGTACCCTCTCCCTCCTGAAATCCTTATTTTTAGGATTTATTTTTTTTTTAAATCCTTATAATATATTACAAAATTGTTCAGAGTACTGGTTGAAAGTGTCTGAATGTTAAACAGGAAAATTAGCTATACTTCAACTCTTATTACAATGATTTTACTATAATATTTCCATTTTACCAATGCATTTTGTTAAATATTTCACAGTCCTTTAGTTTTTCATTTATTGGGGAGGATCACTTTTCTCTCTATAGTGAAAGAAGTCTGCATACCTTTCTGCAGAGCTGGATTTGCTCCCATACAGCTGAGAAACTGATGTCAAGTGCTCTGTCTAGCCAAAAGTTTTGTGAAGCCTCCCTGTGTTTGTGATCTATAACAGTTTAGCACAATTATGTGCCACGGGGTTTATAGGAAATACTATTGCCACCATGTATCAGCTATGTAGGAAATATCCCTGCCAGAAATTATAGGAGTGTAAGGTGATTTTATTTAAAATAAACTCTGCAGCAAACCAGTTTTCCCACAGTTACCCTCACCCTCCCACAATCTTATACTCAAAAGCACCAAGATGTGCACAACCTGAGGAGCCTGTCCAGCAGTCAGGTGTCTCGAGACTTGTCCAGGTGTGAACTCAAGGATCCATTGTGATGGCATGGTGGAAAAGGGACATGAACTGTCAAGTCCTCCTCATGTGTCCTAGGTTTCTCCTAGGTTGGGGACTGCATGAAGGTTACAGTCCTGATGATGGATGGTGGATGGCTGATCTGGTAATAAAGACCATTCAGAGAGCCCTGCTCCTGCTAATGACCCTGAGCCCTATCCCATTCCTTCTGATGCATGCAGACATCCCCATTCATTCTTCATTCACATCTATCTTTGCCTTCCTATTACAATTCTCTACAGGTTCAGAAAATCACTGAAATACCAATAAACAACGTGAATTAACAGATTTTTCAGAAAATGTATTCCAGTATTCCTTACTATACTATAACACTCTTTTAGGAACATATAATTCTATGGTTATGTTTTAAATTACTTAAGGAAAATTATTGGTGAATATACATAAATCATATACAAGAATAGAAGAGCTACAGTTGTGGGAAAAAGTATCTAAATGAGGAGCAGCAAACTTGAGAGACTTATTTTCCCCTAGAGACAAACCTGTTCTTTGTAAATAGAATCACTCACATACAGCTGTATGCAGGCTAATTTTAATTATTTTTGCAAGGAGATTTTATTTCATCTGTCTCTGAACAATTTCCGTCCCTGTTTTTTTGAAAATTTTGCTGCTTCTTAAGAAATAGAATACAATTTATCAGACCACAATATCATGAATGTAATGAATAAAGTAGAAATGCTGTGGAATAACATTAGCTACCACCTGTGGATACCAACATTTTTATTCTGCAGCATTTTGATTCTGCAAAAAACGAACTTCTCTGGAGTAAACCAACTCAAACATCTGAAGGAATAATTTCCATTAGAAATAAATGCCCCTGAGGAAGTGTTCTTTAGAGGATTTAGCTCTTACTTTCAAATATGTAGTTTCTCATCTGAAATTTGTGTAATAGTAGGAAATACTCAGAAAGCTTCCAGGCTTCAGTAGTAGCTGGCTCAACATCTACTTGATTTTGTCTGGCCTACTGATGAAACAGTCTCCCACTGAATAAAACAGTTCCTTAAGTGCCCCTGCAGTCTAAGTAATGCTTCTTTTCCTCTTTTTTTCTGAGTTTTTTTACTATAAAGCAAAGAAGTCGCAGTTAAAATCAGTTTCTCACACACTCTGTCTCTCTTTTTGCTATATTTTTTAATTGTTTGTTTATCTTGGGGGAAGAGGTGTGGTGGATCAATCTTGGCTGGATGCCAGGCACCCACCATGCTACTTTGCTGGGAAGGAGGGAAGGAAATAAGATGGAAAAAACTCTTGTCGTTCAAGATAAAAGCAGTTTAATAAATCAAAAGCGAAGGTCAAAAATGGAAGCAAAGGAAAACAAAAGATTTATTGTCTATTTCCTTGTCAGCAGGTGATGTCCAGCCACTTCCTGGGAAGTAGTGCTTCAGTAGATAGTGTGACAGCTATGGAAGACAAATGTCACAAATAATGAATGCTTCCTCCTCCTTTTTCTTAGCTTTACTGCTGAGGAAATGCCATATGGTATGGAATAGCCCTTTGGTCAGTTTGGGTCAGCTGTTCTGGCTCTGTCACTTCCCAACTTCTTGTCCAGCTCCAGCCTACTGGCCTTTGGAAATGGGAATGTAGGAGAGACGGCCTTGTTGCTGTGTGAGCACTGCTCAGCAGTGTTCAAAACACTGGTGAATTATCAACACCTCTGTAGCTACCAACACACAGCGCAGCACTATGAGGGAATGGCACAGAGCTGTGGGGGAAGTTAACTACATCTCAGGCAGACCTAATATGGAGTGTGTTTGTGTAGTTACTATACTGTGATAATCTATTCACCTTCTTCCATTCCATAACCACATTTCAAGTTCTGCTAATTGTCACCTGCACCAAAGCAAAGGTTTGTTTATTTTTTTTAAAGTTAATCTGCTTCCCTGAGTATAGATAGTCACAAAAGAAAGTTCTGTTGTTTTCTTTAATACAGGTGTTTTTTGTTTTTTTTTTTTTTTTTTTTTTTTTTTTTTTTTTTTTTTTTTTTTTTGTTTTTTTTTTTTTTTTTTTTTTTTTTTTTTTTTTTTTTTTTTTTTTTTTTTTTTTTTTTTTGTTTTTTTGTTTTTTTTTTTTTTCCGATACTGGGTTAATTACTTTCTCACCATCTGACACATTTGAGCTCAACGCCTTTTCTGCCAGAGGGAACTCAAACTCCCATCCCCTAGGAGTGTCACATGGCCATTAGACTGGATAAAAGGAGACCACTTCTCTTTTTGTTGACTATTTTTCATTATGTGTGAAAAATATATACTTCACTAGACTAGAGAGAATGGACAAAAAAGAAGCAAGAGTTTATATGTTAGTGATGGGGCATTGGCCTTCCAGCTGTTGGGAGCTTTCCAGGCATAATTCAAAGACTGTTCATTTTCCACTAAATAGTGGTTGGAAAAAGTCACATAAACATTCCCGTGAAGAGGAATCAGGGCTTACAGTGAAGTAGGTGAATGCTCCAAGGAAAGACCTACCAGAGCTCCAGTTATTCTAAGCAGAAGGAAATAGTTCCAGTGTATGACTCAAACTTTGTTCTGTTTTCTGCTCTGCACAGCCTCTACTATGGAGCTGAGGGAAACCTCTTGGGAAACAGAAGCTCACATTTCTGTAGTCTGGGGTAATCATTTGCTATGCACTGTACTGCTAGGTGAAAACAAAACACCAGAGTGGGACCAGTAGCTTCTCCTTCAGAGGACTTAGAAAAACCAGTAATTCCTTTGAGAGTGCCAGCCATTCTGTGCAGGCTGGCTTTCAAAATAGAAGGTAAAAACCTGAAGTACCTGGGGTTTCTCTTGAATTAGGTGGCAACTGAGTGAGAAGTTTGGATCTTACCATTTGTACCATAAGTGTGAGATGAGTGAAGTGGGAATTGCCCAGCTCCTTCTGCACATGTATTCTGGCTGTTTTAAATGTTAACTCTGATTCACATGACTACACCTTTAGCATTTTACAAGGCACTCAAGGCACTTCCCCCCACCCCCCCCACCCTCACACCCCCCCCGCCCAGTGCTTGTAGTTAATGAGTTGTCAGGATCAGAAGTTGGTAATGAGCAAAGAGCTCATTTTGCAGAAACATGTCACAGAAGTGCAGTCTTCTCGACTTTAGCCTTTAAGCTTAAATTGTCAATAAATTTCAGCTGAAAGTGCGGACCTCTTTCTGGTTGTGGTGATGCTAGTTTACATAATACAGATTTGTCACCAAAACCACTCATCTTACTTCCAAAATACAATGCATAGTTGCCAGCTAGTAAACAAGCTGGGCTATTTGAAAGATTTCTTTTATTAATTTTAAGACTATGTCAGTGAAGGTGTTAAGTAAATTTCTAAAAAAAAAAAAAAATGGTCATCATGTTACACAGAATTTGGACTGAGTAGTTGCCTGCACTTTGTTCTGTTTGGCCTATTTATCAATGTCTTCTGTCAAGCAATACTAAAGTAAATTGAGTAACCACCCCAACTCACGTATTTCATTTGTTGACTGATCAATACTTGGATGGATTTTGAATTGGTGCATTAGAAGAAAACTGACAAAAACAAACCCTAGCTGTACTCTTTTTAGAAGGGCATTTAAAACACTCTTTAAGATGGAACTGGTTTAGGAATAATAGTAGATGCTTCTCCATTACATACTAATTTCTAGCATATAAGGTGAGATAAAGGAGGGGAAAATTATAGTGCTGAGACACACGAAGACTCATAGCAATCTTTACAGAAAGGATTTATATTAGTAATTTTCAGTGCCTATAAAATGTCTTTTGGTCTGGAACTGGGGGTAGACAGGGTTGAAAATAAAAGTGTGTCTCATACTGATATGTCCATCATGGTTAACAAGCACTGTTGGGAGGTAATCTCTTTCAATCAGTTTCTTGCTAGCTGGGAGACAACATTTATTACTGTGCAAATGAACCAGCAACTGCTTTTTGCAGGAGGTATCAGGAGGACACATGAGTTGGAAAGCTGCTTAAATGGGGTCACTAAGGGAGTGTAAGCATTTTTAGGTTAAGATGAATAGTAGGACACTAAAAATATCCTCTGTGGGAATTTTTCTTGAAAAACAAAAGGAGGAGAGAACCTTTTTCTTTTTTTTTTTTTTTTCCACAAAAATAGTGTAGAGTATCTTGAGTTCTCTGAGATATATGAAAAAGTGTGTCTTACTACAAAAAAAAATATTCTTGTGATAAACTCTCTCTTCCTACAGTCCTCTCTCCCTTCCTTTTTTTGTTTCCTTGCTTTTATGGATGAATAGTTGTGCTTTCTCAACTGTACATGAGTGTCTTTCTATGCAAATATCCTACATGTTCTAGAGCTCCCTCATGGAGATGCATCACACTACTGACGATAAAATTTAACTCACTGAAAGGAATAGTGCTTACTTGGAAATGTTGCCTTTTTCATTTGAAAAGAAGCTTTCTTTCCTCACTGTGCCTTATACAAAGCTAACTTACAAGCCTTTTCTCGTATGTATGTATGTATGTATGGCCAGACTTTGTGAACAAAGATTTTGGGATAACAGCATAAGAAAGGACATACATCCTTATCAGCCTGTTTTCCTGGGAAAACATGAAACAGACATAATTATCATATCATTTTATGCTTTGACAAGTACTATTTCTTGTGCTTGCCCAACCATTGCAATCAATATGTTGACTATAATGCCTGCATAATTATACTGGCAAAGTATTTATGTTGTGTGGTCAAAGATATCTTCTTCGTTTCATGGCTATTAAACTTTGAGAAGAGGGGGGAAAGAGAAGACATATTGATTTTCCCTGTACCTTACACAAGCTGCATAAAGACAAGGCACATTGCTGCTCTTAAATTCATGAGAGGACACACATTTCACCTTAACTGTTTCCACAGGATTATGACCAACAAGCTCTGTGTAAGGATATAAAGGCACAGTGATGGTAATATGACAAATTAAAAAGGAAGACAAGCTTATCTGATTGTTACCTGTGGAGAAAGGTTGCATTTCTCAAAATTAGTCTGGTCACTGACATTAGCACTAGACTCCTGTCTCCTTCAGGCTGGTTATCAAAAACCAGTACGTGTATATTAGTTTCCTACTTTCTATTTTCCAGGAAAATTCTGTCTCAGAAAAACATGATTTTGCGTTTCCATCCACAAGACTGGGCTGGGCCGGGCCATTGTTGCATGCAAGCAGTATGATGTTGCATTTCCAAGTCTGAAAATAATGAAGGTTTCAGTCAACATATTTTTTGCTATTGCTAGTGGTTTCTTGATTGTATTTCTATGAGAAAAGACGTGTTCTCTGTAGAGTAGCTGTTCCTTGACTTTTCCATTGAAATATGTAAATGGAGTGAGGTGTAAATGGACATGTAATGGACATGTTCCAGAGTTGCTCTGGGTAATTGGGATTTTCTTTTTCTGTAAGACTTTTATGTTTCTGTTCAAAAAGTGCAAACTCATGCAATTTTCCATGAGTTAATTTCAATGCAAAAAATCATCTTTGATGCAAGGGCTTTGGATTCCTACAAGAAATTTCTGATCTTTCTCGTGGGAGCATCCTCACTGTGTTTGCAAGCGAGGCTCAGAAACAAATAAAAAGCAGTAAAATTGCAAGAGTACTTCATTTTCTAGACATTTGCATAAGTAGGAGGAATATAGGCGAGGGATCTTAGATGCTTGAGTGAAATCTCCTGTGGTTTTTTGTTGTACTCATTCCAAATCAAAACACCAAAGTTTTAACCAGAGTCAGCTGGCAAGTGGTTTTGCCTTCTTACAAAAATTGCTGCAATTGAAAAAAAAAATAAAAAAAATAATGAGCTATACATGAGAACAGGCAATCCAGTCACTGACATTTTAAGGGATGCAGAAAATTGTTTTATTTTGAATATGAGTAATTCAAACTTGTAAGTTTCAGTTTTGTAACTTGGTTAATCCTAGTTGTCTAAAATAAATTTGCAGTGGATCTTGAAATGCCAACTGTGAATGCCTTGACCATCTGGTAATAAGATCACTTTCATTGATCTAATCAATAATGAACAATGAATTTTCAATGGGATATGTAAAATAACAACACAAGCAAGCAGATAAATGATTTGACCATTCATGAATGTGATAGGTTAGCCAGAGTTAAATGCTGTGTATTTCTTTGGTTAAAAGACCAAAGTGAAGTTGTCACTCAAAATACAAACTGCACTGGGTATGTTAATAATGAATCTCATATTTTCCATGAACATTCACTGAAAAAGAGGTGGTCCAACAGGAAAAAAAACAGACTTTGAATAAATAATATCCTCTGATTAAAATTATCAGCCAGCTCAAAGTAAAAAATTTTTTAAGATAGTTCACATGGGGTTTTTTGGGCCAACCTAACCATCAGTGTGAGTGGAACAAAAAGTCTGTCTCATAAAAGATCTCCCATTACTTTCAACCTGGTAATGACCCTCACTGGAATAAAGTGCATTAAAAAGTCTGAGTTGATGCTATGTCCTAGCTTCCTTTAAATGACATTTGCTTATACTGTTAAAAGTTGCTAAATTAGTTTATAAAACTTTTCATCAGTGTACTTTAGTAGAAAAGTGTTTATTGAATGATGTCACCTTCTTTATATTACAGTCCTATTTCAGAGGAAAACTGCCAGTCATTGAAATGAGGAAATATTTCTTATACATCTTTCAGATATAAGGATACTGACTACCACATGTCCTGATGTAATGTTCTATACGGGTAGGAAAGGATGTGAGTCCCTGATGGGTTTTGTCTCTCCTAATTTTAGATGGGTTTTATCTCACCTAATTTTGGATGTCTACATTTTTTTTTAAGGTTAATTAATATTAGTAGGCATCTACTTTAGAATGATTGCACAGTAGATTCAGTTGAGTACAATGACAACATCCCCATAGACTAAAAAATATCTAAGAGGACAATATCAGATGTTTCAATATTCATGTCAGAAACCCACAATAAACCAGATAAATCCCAATGCTTGTGTGCAAATTATCTACTTCAAGGTCAAATACTCGAGATGCGTTGTATAGTAAATGCAGTGACTAAAGGCACTTTGACTTGTCTGGATCTCTCTGGAACTTGACATCTGAAGCTCGTAAGATGAATTGTGCCCTGAAAGTTTTACCCTGTAAATCCCTACATTGGATCTAATTGTTCTTATACCTGATGTAACTATAATAAGAATTTAATTTATATATAGTAAATTAAGTAATGTTTAAATTTAATGATGGAATTTAAATAATGCATTTATATAAATAATGGATTGAGTGACAGATAAATGGCTCTGTAAAGTGGCATTTTGGTGAAACCACAAAACAGCCCTTGACTGTCATGCTATTGCCCTTGCTTCAGTGGGTCCTCCCAGATAGTACAGATAACTCAAATGGTGGCTGTCTGTGCTTCTTTCTTTTGTCACCTTCTGTCCTGATATATTTTTCTGGTAAGTAAAATTACCATTAAATTATATGCATCTGAAAGAACCATCTGACTGTCTCACTAGTAGTCTGAATCTCATATATTTCAGATGCATTGTTGTAGAACTGTGGATCAAGACACATAATATGGCTTGAATACTAAGCTTGAAACCAATGGTTTAATTAATAAAACTATTGTGTCTATGCATGAAGCTATGAAAAGCTCCTCTAGGCATTCTTTGTGCTGCATAGACGGCTGTTATATTGAAGTGTACCACTAACATAGACAAAATATTAGAGGACAAAAGGGTTTTTTTTATCTTCTCATGATTGTCATCAGCAATAACATGAATTAATGTAAGCAAACTTATTTTGTGTTGACATATATGAGACCATATCATGAATATTTTTGCTACAGTGATGTCTGATAGAACTTTTTTTAGCAAAATATATGGCCACATAATTTTGTCCACAGTGATTTTTAACATACCTTGCATATGTGCAAATATAACGCAGAAAGTGGTATAGCAATTACAGTCTTATGAGAGCCAAGTTATGTCTCATGCATGACAAGAACCATTTTGTTCTTATGAGGGGCACCTAAAGATGAGTGTAAACAAATAGATTCTTCTGATTCATAATATATCTTATGATCAGATCACCATGTCATTTGGCTCATAGTTCTTATATTCTTTCACATTACTGGACGATGGAAATGAAAATACACTAAAGAGCATTGCAAAATTACCCCTCTCACTTCTCATTATTATAAAACTTCCCCATGAAAGTTCAATAGAAGACCATTTTATCAGCAGCCACATATTTTAATGTCAAAACTCTGAAATGCTTTGGGCAGGATATATGGAAAATTAGACCACACAAAATAAGTTTTTCCAGTCAATATCTCCATATTCAGACATATGTTCATAATCCTAAATAGGCATAGGCCCTGCTGTGACAAAAATCATATGTCCAATGAATTGTGCATTCTGTGCAGATATTCAAGATTTGTGTTCCAAAAATAAAGGAAAAGAAAGAAAATACTCAAAAATATAAAGGACATTAAACAACAGTAATCACTACTTTTACTGGCAAATGGACTGTGTAATATGGCAATTATTAATGGAATTTCAAATATCCCTTAAGTATTGATTCTGTTGTGGCTCCATCAGAAAATGAATCAGCAAGAAAAGATTTTAAAGAAGAATTATTATATCTAATAGAATAATAACAGAGTGAGATCAAAATAACAAAATAATTGATTATTGAGCAATCATAAGTGAAAAAGAATAGGAAAAATTTAACATGTAGCAAGTTAACAAAACACCAAAGTCTTTAAAAATGTCACAGAATTACAGAATCATAAAAATATTTAGTTTGGAAAAGACCTTTAAGAATATCGAGTCCAACTCTTAATGCAGGATTACCAAGTTCACTACTTGACTGTGTCCCTAAGTACCATGTTTACATGTCTGCTACAGACTTCCAAGGAGGGTGACTGCACCACTTCCCTGGACAATCTGTTCCAGTGTTTGACAACCCTTCCAATGAAGGATTTTTCCCTAATATCCAATCCAAACCTCCTCTGGTGCAACTTGAGCCCATTTTCTCTCATTCCATCACTTGTTACTTGGAAGAAGAGGCTAACATCCACCTGGCTAAAACCTCTTTTCAAGTAGTTGCAGAGGGAAGTAAGGTCTTTTGTCTCTTTCTTCAGATTAAACAACTCCAGTTCCCATGGCAGTTCCTCATCAGACTTGTGCTCCAGGCCCTTCATCAGCTGTGTTGCCCTTTTCTGGACATGCTCCAGCACACCAATTACTTGTAGTGAAGGGACACAGGATTCAAGGTGTGGCCTCACCAGTGCTGAGTACAGAGGGGAAATCATTGCCCTGGCCCTGCTGTCTGATACAGGCCAGGACGCGTTTGGCCTTCTTGGCCACCTGGGCACACTGCTGTTTCACGTTAAGCTAGCTGTCAACCAGCACCCACAGGTTCTTTTCTGTAGTAGACAGTAGACAATTGAAAGTATGGAAAGATTCTTGTCATAAATGGAATGTTCATGCTAATGTGTAGTAGTCAATGCACCATTGAAAGTATGGAAAGATTCTTGCTGTAAATGGAATGTGGATGCTAATGCAGAGAATGAAACTTTTACTGTGATATGAATATTGTTACAGGTGGATTTTGT
>JAWWEU010000040.1:40741699-40759569 GCA_035583155.1 Acropternis orthonyx | reverse complement strand
ACACACACACACAAACTGGGAAAAAACAATGAAACAACAGAACAAAAGAGCATGAAAAAATAAAAACCAAACTTGAATGTTCTGTAATGCTATCCACGGACAGTGAGCAGCACAGCCGCGCTGCGGTGAAACCACGCTGCTCTCTCTCGAGCACGTGGGTGAAGCAGACGGGACCCCGCCTGGTCGGCAACGGCTCCGATGGACTGGGCTGGTGTGTGCGGGGGGGCCGCGCTTGCTCTGGCGGGAGGACACAAGCAGCCAGCGGAGGCGGACCCGATGTTGGCATCCGGGCACAGGGAAAAGGGAGGAAAAATGTCCGACTGCAGCGGCGGTGACAGGGAACGGGGCTCCGCTCCCAGGACAGGGCGTCTCAAACGGCAACCAGGCAGCAAGAGGGAGAGGACTAACTGCCTTGTCTCGATGTCCCCGGATCCACGGGAAAAACTGCAGAGAACCGCCCCGACGAAGTGAGGCACCTCCAAAGACCGCAGCTCTCGGCTCCGACACAGCGCCAACGAAAACCGCGTGTGTGTGTGGAACCGATCCAAAACCAAAAGTAAAAAAAAAACACGTTCCCCTCCTTCCTCCCTCCCCCGGAAGCTCCCCCCTCCCCTCCGCTCCAGGCTTCACTCCCAGTCCAGGCGGATGAGGGAAAGAGAAAATTCTGCAACCTTAAACCCATAACAGTTTGTCAGTACATTTTTCATGCATATTGCTTTTTTTTTTTAATTTTTACAATAAAGCCTTCAATGGCATAACAAATTGGCAGACAGGGTTTAAGTGTAATCCCTGACAGAAGTATTGGAAACTTACAGAAGCTCAACAGAATGGTGAAAACAGAAGTAAACAGAAAACTAGAAAACAAATACTTCAAGCAGCCAGGAGCTGAGAATGATGATTAAGGGCTGTAAAACAAAAGGACGTCACTAAAGTTGATTGGATCCTTTCCATAAATTAAAAAAAAAAAAAAAAAAAAAAAAAAAAAAAAAAAGAAGAAGAAGAAAAAGAAGCCAAAGCCAAACCTCTTGTTTTCCATTAATATTTTAATTCTTAATCAATCTTTTCCAGGCAGCAGAAAGTTTCTGCCCTTTGTAAATTAAATTCACTGGTAAGTAATGTCAGTCATGAAATTGGACCAGCCAAAGAAAAAACTCAGGCAATTATGTCCCAAAATACACATTTTCTCTTTCAGACTACATGGTACCTGTTCCTTGTTTTCTCACCTTTGATGAAATGGCTTAGATCTAAAAGGAGGAAGAATCTTCCTTTGTATGAGTCAAATTATATGCCAGAGTAATGAAACAGGTTTTTTTCAAAATTATCTCATTCCTTTTTGAGTGTTTTATAATCAGTTTTTTAATAAATGACCATCTTTGTGAGCTTCCTTACTGAGCACTGTAAAATAAGCCTCAAAAAATATATTATCCTGCACTTGGAAGGTTAGACCTTAAATGTATGTTCTGTTCTTAACCAACATTCACATACAGTTCCTTCCAGCTGGGATTTTAGCATTCTCTCCTCAAGAACTATGAAACTTTTGTAAAATGTCCCTTGCAAACATCAGTTTTCTTTCTGTATCAAAGTAACATTAGAAAAAATCTAGGTGCTGATGATAGTTTTTGATCTCATCATGTCTTCTCTTATCTGGCAAGTATTTGTCAATTGTTGGTGTATGTCTTTGTCAAGTATATCAACAACTTAAAGGACAACAAAGAGTACTTTTACTTCCCCTCTTCCTGTCTTGGCATTTTACAGGAACCACAGTGGACAACACAATAATATTCTAAGTCATTAGTAAAATTAGAAATTTATTGGTTCAAAGATTTAAGCAGAGATTTTACATGTAATTTCTTTTAATAACTTGATAAAGAAAGGTATAGAACATCTAAGTACAAAAAACCTGGATTTTTTTGTCTGTTTTTACTTGGTGAGGCAGGAAGAAATGTTTTTTACAGATAAGCATCCTGTGTGCAATAAGTATATAAGCATTGCTACCTAGAGTGCAAGCATATTAGTGGGCATTTGTCTTTTTGTTTTTGTTTTCAATTCCATATTATGCCTCTTTCTTCTTTCTCTCTCTCTTTTTTTTTTTTTTTTAATTTTGTTGTTTTGTGGTTTCTGTTTCTCCTCAGTTTAATTTTTGTTGATTTAAAATCAGGTCAAATTAGGAAATTTCACAGTATTTATGATGCCATCAAATAACTTTTTATAGAATATAAAATTTCAGTGATTGTGGTTTGCTCTTGTAACTGCTATAATGATGTCTTTGAAAGTGGTATATGACTGTTAATGTCTTTCTGCGTTAATTGTCCTCAACTTGTATATTTATGTTAATTGACTTTGTGTTAGGATGATTACCTATTTAGGTGTTCCTCTTCTGCCTGTGAAAGTTAGTGTGCAATTTATAATAAATTACATTCAGCTTTATTCTATTCTTAAATATATGTGGTCAGGTTTTTTTAATTTAAAAGAAGACTAGGCTACCTATAGTTATTCCTTTCCTGACTACCTTATGTCAAGTAATTATTTTGCAGACTTTGCCCTATTTTAGATCACCTACTTGACAGACTATTTCTTTTAATTGATGCAGTAATGACAGCAAGGGCAAGTGGAGTGATTTGTCCAAAGTGACTAAGCAACCTAGAGCATCAGAATCATGGAGGTAACAAAGGTCTTCTGAGACACATGACACTCTATCTGTTGACATGCTCAGCCTCTTTGCTAGAGCAAACTGCTGTTACTTTTGCCTTTTGTTGCACTGCAGAGCCACTGCAGCTCTCAGGGAATAAACCAGGCTTGGTTCCAGCTGGCACCTCATCAAACAAATTCCTAATAGTCAGATTGCAGGGTCTTTGAAGGAGACGTGTGAGCCAGAGGAAAGCCAGCTTCGCTTTCAGAGTGTAGGATGAGTTTAGGAATGGAACAGTTAGAGGGAAATACCACAGCTTTTTTATGTTTAAACTGAGAATTGAGCAAAGGTAATACGGAAATCACTGAGAGACAATAAACAAGAAACCCCAAATCCTTTTTTATTTCTTGAGACTTTTATTTTTGGGCCATTTAACAGGGCAAAACCCCACTTTAAGGATTGTAACTGCCTTGGTCTGACTACATCTGTTTGTCTCTCTAGCCTGCTAACTACACACATGAGAAATGAAATCCTCAAGACGTTAAGGGATACTTGCCAAAAACCTCTAAGCCTCTTTAACTATATTTCTAATAATATTTCAGTAAAACAAAGAAAAGAGCAAAGATACAATCTATTTTTTTTTTTTTTTAATATCTGTTGTTTGCCTATAGCCAAGCAAAATATTTTTAGGAACAGTTTATCTGACAAATTTAGCTCTTATGAATCATTCATGAAAGGACTATGCATTTTTAAATAATTTGTTCACTATTCATAATTGATTGATAAGAGAAAATGCAAAACTGTGGATTATGACAGCTGCCAAAACTAAATGCTCAGTGATCTTTTAAATAATGAGGATTTAAGGTGATGAAAGGGAGGAACAAAGCATTTTTTGTTCTGGTTTGTCTCCTACATTGATTTTTCATGATTGACTGAAATTATGTTTATAAAGTTTCTCCAGAACTGTAAAGAATAGATTAAAAAAAATAAAACTTAATATGCATACATTTAGTTATGTATGGATACGAGATATATGCAAAATATTAAAATAAAAAATGTAATGAAATCTGGCATTGTTTAATCTTTACTTGTTTTCAAGGTAGGGAATACAAAACATTCAACAGGAGTGGGGGAAAAAAACCCCAGATATTGGCAATTTAGAGGCTCTCATAAACACTTATGTTAATGTCAGTCATGTTTGTCGTTGACCATCTTAATGCGGTCACAGTTTCTCTTTGTGTAAGAGCAGCAGAGGGCAGCTGTAAGCAATCCACTGGATTCCAAAGGAGGAAGGATGCATTGTGCAGATCTCTGTAGTTTTGGTTTGCTGTTGTTTCCTCCCTGTCTATATTACACATTAAGCACCTGTTCAGACACCCCTTTAGGTCGTGTCCCCCATCAGACCTGTGTGCTACTGGAAGAAATGAAGAACCAATTTGGTCTAGATGGGCTTGGGCAAACACTTTCATTTTGTCAAATTATCCAGAATACATGACATCAAATTTATGCCAGCTTTAATAGAGTTTTTATGTTCCATGCAGGAGAACAGACAAAGCTTCATCTGGCACGAACCTGCTGATAAAAACTTAATTCATCAGAGCGCTTGGACATATCTGAAACAGCAGAATAGAAGCAATCTGGACTGGCACTCTGCATCATTTAGCCACACTATTTTTGATCTGTCACCAGAAGCCATGCAGACAGTTTAACATATTATCACACCAGATACGGCTTTGAATGAGATAACTGGAGGGCTGGAGACAAGGTTGCCAGCACTGTGCAGCTGTACCAGCACTGCGCTGATAGCACTATCTTGGGCTCTTAGTATTTCAGCTTGACACCTCAGTGTGTGGTGTGGACATGCAGTGTTCTGGGACCTGATTGGACAACTTGACTTTGGCAGCATGCTAACAAAAGCATTTTACTTTAGTCTCTCAGACTGCCTTTCCTTATAGCTGCAACACACAGACTTTTATAATTTTCAGATGGAGTTGTGTCTTCAGACAGAATTTTTGAGCATACAAAATAAGATTAGAACCAGACTTGCTTTACAGTTTTCTATTTCTTTTAACCAAAAGGATTGGACTCTTACAGTGTTAAAACAAAAAACCCACCAAACCAGCACACTCTTCTTTAGACATAAAAAAAAAAAAAAAAGAAAAAAAAAGTTCTACTTTTCTACTTGCTTCCTTGAAATGTTTAGTGAAATGCTGACGTTGAATTGCAATGAGCATTTGTTGCACTGCTAACAACTATTGGATATAACCGGTTTTGTACTTCAAATAATCCTCAGAAACTGCACTATCTCCATGCAGATAGAAAAAAGAAAAGCAGTGATTACACTTTAAAGCTACTGTGACCCAGTAAAGGAGAAGAAATAACACCTTGTGCTTCAATGATTTATCAGAGACCTTAAATATTTAATACTTATTGGCTGAAGTAAACAATCAATACCCAATTGAAATCACTTTAGGTCATTTATTCCAGGTATCTGTATAGAACGCAATGAACATTTTTAATCAGAATCAGCTTGAAAAGAGTTTATGAACAGAAAAATCCATTTTTATTAGGTAATATATTCACCCAAAGTTTTTTCATCTGCTTCTGGTTGTGGTTGGAAGTTTTATTGTGTCTATGAAAAGGAGGGAGGGAATCACGACCTCTAACTGCTCACAGTCACACAAAATATTTGGTTGCTTGTAAGAATCTTTGTAAATCTTAGTGAGCAATTCATAACACATATTAGAAGTAGTACTGTTGTTCAAAAATTAAAAACTAGAAAGTTAGTTCCATAAAGAACAAGAACCAGCAGTACAATTGTCATTCTTAAGGGTTTAGCATGCTGCTCATGTATAAATAAAGTTTGCCCCAGTCTCTTCACCAAAGACTTACTTTCTGAATTTATGTCAGATTATAAAACCTAAAACAATGGTTAATACCAGCCATTGTTTTACAGTCAGTTGCACTTTCTCGTTTTCAAACACTTTCTTTTAACACTGAGAGAGAATGCATGAAACAGTGCAATACACATCCTATCAAAATATTTATGCTTCTGCTAAATTGCAAAATAACAATTGGTGTTAAAACTGTTTAATATTTTAACTCTCTAAGAAAACAGCAGAACTGTGTCTGACATACAAGCTACCTGCGTCATACAGAAGTTACCAATTATGACGGGGGTTTTTTTGGGGTGTTTTTTTGTTTGTTTGTTTTTTTGTTGGTTGGTTGGCTTTTTGTTTGTTTGGTTTTGTTTGTTTGTTTGCTTGGGTATTTTTGTTTGTTTGTTTCAATGACACAGGATATGTTCTTCTCTTGGCATAGATTTTTATGAATTTCCAGCACTTGGCTTATATTCTTTCCCTGTGAGATAAAGTATGCATCCAAAATGTTGAATCAGTGCTCTCACGGCTATTCAGTAGCCAGAAGAGAGTTCTGGAATATAACTGCAGTTTCTAGAAATTTTTATTTTTATTGCCTTGTTTAGGCAAAGGATTTGGTCAATGTATGACTGGATCTTAAAAATGGAAATCATAATTTGATCCAGTCAAGTGCTTCTGCATTTACTGTAAAGAAATGCTTCAAAATACAAAACAGAGATCACTCTGTGCTGGATTTTGTTTAGATGCTGATGCTCTGCCAGCATACAGAAAATGGAAACCTACTTTGTGAAAATAATTGATCTTGAAAGGGGTCAAGCTGCTTATTACATTTTGGTATTAGACTGATTTAGTTTGTTAATTCATTTGCACTGATAAAATAAATGTTTCTAATGAGCTGTTTGGATTCATGCATGAATGTTTTAATGGAGCTCCCCCATCAGGGGTTCCATGGCACAAAATCTTTCATTTACAATCTCAGTTTAAATACCACATGGCACTGTTTTCTCTGCTGGTTACAGGGTATAATACACATTTTATATAATACTGTAATTTAGAATCATGGCCATGTTATGCTGACTTTTCATATCTGAACCTCAAAGCTTCTCATCTGAATGTGGTTGAATCTACTCAAAGCAAATCTTCAAGGGTTGCCTACATTTATTCAGAGTGCTACCACCTGTTAAACAGGTCTCTAAGTTACCTGTAGAACATAATAATAACTCATCATACAGACCAGGACAGAGGTGACACATCTGTTCACATACTGTTATGCCTCAACCACAAGCAGGAAAGGAAATATTTAATGATGTATTTCATGTTGCTGCTTAACAGGAGAGACAAAAATGGTTTCTCTGTTGGAGAAAGAAAGCTAACAGCTGTGTAAATCAGTGCAACATTCAACATCTGGCCTGTTAGGCGATTCTTGCGTGAGTTTCCTCAACAGCCATCTGTCCTTGTGGGGAGGGTGTCTGTTCTGCCATCACAGGGTGATGTGGTCGTGCACAGCCTGGACATTCAGTAAGATCTGAAAAACAGGTTTGTGGCCAATTCTGTAATAAAAACATCAACATGAAGCCAAGATTAACATATGCTTAGCAGGATCTGTATGTTTGATAATGAGGTACTTCCACCTCCATGAGGAGGTTCTGATATGGCTCTAGAAATCTATTTAAATCTCATAGCTCTTTGCTAGGAAGTGTCAACCAAGACTTACTTACTTGCCTCATTAGGGTAGCTTATTATCTACTTGATGCAGTACAGGGGACACATGTTCTGACAGGTTATATTCCTTGTTACCCTAACTCTATTTATAGAAGCAGTTAATTTGTTGCTTCTTCATATAGATTTATTTGCATTGGAGATAGGGGCAAAAGAGGCAAACTTAGTAACCATGTAGAGAAACAATCTCAAAGAAAAGTGTTTTTGTATGTCTCCAAGCACACTATGTGCTGTACGTAGTTTATGCACTATATATACTGCATCTAATAAATATAGTTGGAGGCAAGAATGATGGTGTATTAATTTTCAGTAAAGTTGTTAACTGCTTTACTGAAATTCTAAAAGCCACTAGAGATGGTTTTGAGTGTTGCCAATGTAGCTTTGGGACAGGGAAAGAAAACATAGTTACACACCTCCTTTTTTGTGATATCCAACATGGCTGCAACTATTTCAGCTCCATTGTTAACTACAACTATAGAATTGGAAATACCATCTTGTTGAGTGCAGGGTGCATTTTGTATTTTTTTAATTTTTAATTTTAGTAACTGTTTTTGTGTTTCTTTTGGCATTGTAGAGAAGGATTAGATAATTTCAGGTTAATTGGAATGCTTTCATTTGATGATATTTGTCAAGTTCTTAGGATACTGCAGATATGTTTCTGCAGATCTTGCTGAACTCACATTAGCATGTTCTTCATTAATTACACATTCTGTACTGCACAACTATTGTGAAGCCTTTTGGAAATAAAATAAATTAACTTTTCCTATTATTTTAGTATAGAATAGTTATGTAAAATGGCCATTCACTATAGTCTATTGATTTGTTGTAGGACTTGAGGGAGACAATGCAAAAAGAAGCAATCTTTTTTCCTAGCCATTCCACAGAGAAGATATTTTTACTTTATCAGCTATATGGGTTAGATACGCTCCACTATCTTCAATCAGCTAAACTGTAGTTTTAATTGCATTTGTTTTGTTGATTGCTTCCCATTTTTCATGAAATATTTATTGTTTTCTTACAGGAGGAAATAAGGTAAATGCAACCCTTAAATCTTAATTCTGTGTTTTTAATGATTCCTATCTTTATGAAAAGAAAAGCTATACTTCTGATGGTTTGATGTTTATTCAGATGTGATTGACTGATGTACCTAAAATAAGGAAAAGGTCTATTTGATTAATTGGAATCAAGCCTCAGTTTATCACAGGTCCTTGGTATAACCTCTACAAGTATACACCCATGATTAACCAGAACCATGCTGCGAAACTTTAGTTTAGAATACTCTCTACAAAGGAGCATTTTTATATAAGACTTGCATACATATCTTGATATTTCTTAGCAGAATTGATATTAATCTTGGTAAAAACCCAATTCAAACAAAAAAAAAAAAAAAAAAGAAAGAAAATATCCTCTTCATATAAATTGTTCTGGAATTCTGCATGACTAATAAAAATAAAGAAATGGGCATATAAATTATAATATTTTCCCAAAGGGAAATAAATGAAAATATCTTCTACATTCATCCAGTATATTGTTAGTGAACTACTGATACAATTCATACCACTATAGCTATTTTTTCCTAACACATCCCTATTTTTAAAATTATTTGTTATTATTTTGCAATAATGCTTTTGCATTAAGTGCATTTCTTAAAAAGTATGATCTGTATTAAATTTACACACAAGCACAAAAAAAGTCTAATCTATTAAGTCTCCATGACAAATGGTTTAATATAGATGAAGTAGTCATTGGAATCTTTCCTGCAGCCACAAGAAGCTGCTAGCTTATCAACTGGAAACAAAGAAGCATCATAAAACATTTCTCAGCAAAGCCAAGAAGAATGATTTGATATCTAAACCCTCCAGTAATTGAAAACATATAACCCATATACTTCTGAATTATAGCTGTGACTAATCTCATGAAATAATTTTTTTTACTCCCAGATACTTGCTATAGTGCAGCAAAAGTGCCTATGAGTTAGAAGTATGCTCTAAGATATAACTATCATCCAGGATAAGCAAAGTTAGTTCCCTGATGGCCAAGTCCCTACCTTCCCACCAGCACCCTGCAAAACCTAAAAGACAAACTGGAAACTGACATAAAATTTTCATTTTGTGATCTTTCTTGAAGTCACATTGTCATTTTATCTATAATTCTACTCCTCAGGTGATTACATTTATGAATACAATAATACCAAAGGCAGTACAGCTATGAACATTTTGTCATCAAACATCTTCTAATTTACTTGAGATGGGGAACTTGGCGATACAGGTGAAATACTCAAACTTGCATTTAGGTAAATCAGTTAAATTTGATGAGTCATTAGCAGCAGTTGAGATGAGTCAGAAACCTGTTCTTTTGTCTCTATGGGTTAAGTGGATGATTTTTTCATGGGTCTACCCAGATCACAGAAAATACTGTCACAGTTGACAGCATCTGGCAGAAGTGATGAATGAACTTCCAGACCCACTGTATATTAGTATTCAGATAATTAGAAGCTTCTTGGACCTTCATGAGCGTCTTAGTATGGAAACTAGGATGAAAATCTCCTAAAAGACAACTTTTAGCCATGCTATTTATCAAATATTACTTTTTATGTAGGAGACTTGGATTGATTTTATTAACATAGGACTAGCAAAGATATACTGGATCAGATTCTTCTGTCCTTGCTACAACAGGCAACAACATTTATTCATATTCCTTTCATAGCATAAAACTCTATCTCAGATCATCAGTCTCTGTTATGGGACTTTCAAGACAGTTTCACTACTTCAGTTGCTCAGTAGGACACCACACTGTAATTTCCAGCTCTATTTCCACTGTGTTATATATTACTGTGAAACAACCCTTACAGTTTTGTACCAAGTATTGTTACTGATTAAGGATAGTTTTAAAACAGCTAAAAATGTGTACAATATGTTATGTCATTGTTCGTTCGTAACAAGATTCTTATAGTGTTTTCTATTAGCGCATTAGCATCAGGAGAGATGTTATAGCATGGGAATTTTTGCTTTCAAATTCTTCTTGAATTCTTAAAAAAAAAAGAAAAAGACATATGGCAGACACATTTTTAAAACTCTAAAGCTCAAATACCAAAAGAAAAATACAAATATTAACGTAATTAGCAGATTTTTTTAAATCCTTGGTTATGCTTGGCTTAATTAAGTTTTATTGCCATGTACCCATCTCAGAATTTTATGTTTCATACTAATATTTTTCATCTTACAAGAAGATTTTTCTTCACTAATTTGAAAAAAATGATTTAACTTTTTCAAAAAATAAGTTTCATAAATAAATTTAATTTATTAATATGTGAGTCTTAAAAAAAAAAAAAAAAGGGAAATTATATTGAACTCCGCGCTAAGAGATTTCTGAAATAACCTGTGAAAATGACTGGGAATGAAACAAATTGTAGTTCTGTCTCTTCTAACTCAACACAAAAGAGTCACCAAATCACTTATGTAGAAGAGATGAAGGAAAATATCCAAAAGCAGTGAAATTACAGGGGGAGAAGCACAATAATTAATTTTTTCTCCATAGAATTGACTGTGTAGACATCAGTGAGTTTCTTCAAGGAAATACTGTAGGAAGGGGTAGAGTTCTGCATGAGAGATTTTGCCACCAGTTAAGAATCAAGTCTGAAAAAACTGTCAGCAGAGCTCCCTTTCAGACCATAGTAACTGAAGTTCTGAGAGTTCTTAGGGGAATAGAAACCAGAGCATGGATGGAAGCCATTTTTTTCCACATCTTTTGTGTTTTATGCATTTTCTCTTTCCTGGTGCCTGCCTATATTCTTGAATTATTAAATCTCATTCCTATTAGATCCTTTCTGTAGGCGGTGTTGAGATACCTTTAATTTTACTGGTTTTGGCAAAATGACAGAATAGTGGTTCCACAGTCTTTTGCTTTCATTCAACTATTGGTGTTATATCATACTTAAATTACTAAAAAACCCCCAACAAACAAACAAAAAAACCAACCCAAACCAACCAAACAAACAAAACACCTCAAATGAACAAACAACACCAAAAAAATTGAGCAGTATTTTCCCCTTCATGTCTCTTTATCCTTGTACCCAGACTTCAAGATAGACTTGCCCAGGAGTTATAGAAAAAGGACTCCCAACTCCTATAGAGTGCTAATTTTGTGCCCATGCTCCATTCAAGAATTCCTGATACTTAAAGAATATGAGAGATTGAATTTTACTAATGGTCCCTAAATCACTTATCATTAGATAAATGTAAATATTTAAAAAGAAAATTAAAAAAAACATTACAAAACAACTGTTATATTAAATAGATAGTATAGAACAATAGCCACTACGTGAACATATATCTAGTGATATGTTGCTTGGTTTTATATTTTCCCTGTGCTGTTTCACTTTAGAAGGTTTAATTAAGCTGACTCTCAAGATGTTTCACACACCTCCTCAGGGGATGGAATATATTCTTTTGACAATACCTGTCCTTTGGCTTGTTTTACCCTGAAATGTTTGCAGATTTGCAACATACATCTTCCTTCCTGAAGAGATTATCTGTTGAGTGTAAATTCACCCCTGGGTCTTCAGACGCATTCCTTGCTCTTGCCCTGCACTACCAAATTCAATAACATCATGATTTATCTCCTAATCCCTGAATACCCTGTTGTGGAAATAAAAACTGACAATTGGTAGGTAATGGTGACTTTAAAGGCCTCTCCTAGCTGTCTCAGTTTCAGCAAACCCTAATAGTTATATAAACAAATTTGTTCAACCATTGACTTTTTTTTTTTCTCCTGTTCATATTTGTATCATTATTTTTTTCAGTTCTGTATTCTTATAGCATCGAGAGATCCTTAAGGCTATCATTAGTATATATAAATGACTTTTAAATAAATTAATTTAAAAATTAACTCTTAAAAGAATTCTATGGGTCTATTTTTAGTGAAAATAATATTTTTTAATCATTCAACACTTTCATATTAAGAGGTAACAGAATTTCTGTGCACTTCCTTGACCTAGTTTAATTTAGGATAAATTATTAATTCAGAATAAATATTAGTGGCAATAAAAAGAAACAAGATTCTACTAGCATGACGATTTTAAATGTGAGACTACACAACTAGCACTGGGAGTTCTGATGGGGTTGTTACACCAAAGTTTGATAACATTTAATCTTTACAGAGTGCAAATGAAGAAGCAAATTTTATTTAGAGAATTCTGGACAAACTTGAATTTAAAAAATTCATTTGTGAGAAAACAGTCTTGAATTTAAAAAATCCACTTCACTGTGCTGACAAACAGAAGGAATCTACCACATGCAGCTCACCCTACAAAGGACTGGTTTTGGTAGGTCTGTATGTGTTTGTGTGTCTTTGTATGTATTGGTAGCACTTCTGTAGTAACATATTTAAGAAAGGGTTAAAAATGCTACACAACAGCATCTGTAAAAGAGGAGTGACAAAATGTGAGAGGAACAACCCTGCAGACACCAAGGTCAGTGAAGAACAGGGATAGGAGGTGCTCCAGGTGCCAGAGCAGAGATTCCCCTGCCATCTGTGGAGAAGATCGTGGTGATGCAGGCTGTCTTGCTGCAGCTCATGGATGTCCATGGTGTAGCAGATATATACCCCATAGCCTGTGGAGGACCACACGCCAGACAAATCAGGTGCGTCTAACCTGAAATAATTTTCAGCATGTGAAGAGCCCATGCTGCAGCAGGTTCCTGGCAGGACTGTGACCCTTTTGGGAAACCATGCTGGAGCAGTTTGCTCCTGAAGGACTACACCCTGCGGAAAGGACCCACACTGGAGAAGTTACTGAAGAAGTGTATTCCATGAGAGGGAACCTATGATGGCCAGGGGAAGAACATGAAGGGGAAAAAATGGCAGAGATGAATCCTTATAAACTGACTGCAACCTTCATTCCCCATCTCCCTGCACTGAAGATGAGGAGAAGAAGGGGGAAACTTTCACAGTAAAGTTGAGCCTGAGAAAAAGGGATGGGTAGAAGAAAGGTGTTTTCAGACTTTTACCTGTTTCCCATGATCATACTGTGTTATGCTTAACTTGGTAATAAATTAAATTAATCTTCCCCAAGCCAAGTCTGTTTTGCCCATGAGGTTAATAGGCAAATGATCTCTGTGTCCTTATCTCAACTCATGAACTTTTTGTTGTATCTTCTCTCCAGGTCCTGATGAGGAGGGAGAGTGATAGAATGGTGTGGTGGGCACCTGGCAGCCAGAAAAATTTAACCTATCACAAGTTCTAATCCTTCTTCTATAAAAAACATGTCAAAAGTCACTTACTGAGATCTCCTGCTTTGATGTTAAACCAATTAATAGGCAGCAAAATCTAGTGTCCTCTATCTCTTAGGATAATTTAAAAATAGTAAAAGCAAAGTTTAACTGCATTGTACCTCTTACCAAGGCCAAGGAGAATTACTTAGACCCTCTATATAATATAGCATATATTATATAGTTTTCAACTCAAGTTTTCCCTCTTTTCTGTATTTGCCTCTATCTTAGCAGGGAATAGAGCAAGCCAGCACAAATCAAGTTTCCTTCTCTCTGAAGCTTCTGTTGCTGACCTCTCATTGTATTGTGATTGACTTACACTAAGTACTATTATGTATCATTGCAAAACTAAAACACATAGCCAAAATACTGTTCTATTTACATTGTCTGAATAATAGAGACAATGAAATCAATATTCTGCTTTTCAAAGCTTAACACAGAAGGATGGTAGAAATATCTGAACTGAAAAGTCTGTTTGATTTGGCAGCTTCTATGCCCAGAAAAAATTATGAAACAACTACCTTTTATTCAATTGTATGGGTTTTTCACACTGAAATACATGTACTTGCTTGCCCCAAGATTACAGAGGCAAAAGCATATACATTATACTCAAATTGTGCTGTAAGCACTTTTTGTCTTCAGAATCTCAGATTACTTTTATATTTAATTTCATCAGAAAACACTGTTCCTTTCAGACTCAGAGGGCTGCCCTACCCTTTGGGGTGATGTGAATAGTTTGAAGGAATGCAGAACCACTACACCCAAGGGAAATGTCTGTCTCATATTGCTCTGCAAATCAGAGCATGTATTGCAAGACTTCTCATACACCCAACCAGCCCCATTCTGACTTCAGCCTTTCTCAGAACGTAGAGAAGAGGTATGGAATAAACATGGTCTTGCATGTTTTATATCGTGAACCAAATATTCAAGTATTGATAGAAGTCATCAAACACATCACTTATGTATTATAGTGGCTTTGTACTCACATGCATACAGTCCTGTGAAAATTCACACCTATGAGTCCAATTTATGTATTTCACTAACTCCCTTAGTCAATGACTTACCAAATTGTTACAAGAATTGAGCCTAGAAAAATGCCCACTAGTGAAGGCAAAAAATTGAACAAATGTGGGAGTGACACACACACAGATCAGAAAAGGGTTTTGCCTCAGATTTGTGGATGGATGAAAAACATTTATAGATTGGCACAAGTGTCAACTAAGTGATTTAATATCTTTGCTTTTAGTCTTTATTTTTCATAGTATGATTTAGTTGTTTTGCAATGCAATGGGGAATGCAGAACAGTCATTAGTAATATTTCCTGGTCCGCTAGTCTGGCTTGATGAAAAATTTTCTTTATGGAGTTGTGAAATGCACCACAACACAAACTACCAATGAATCTGCACAGTGCAACTAAAGCAGTATAAATAAAGCTGGAATACTCAGGATTTGGGCCAAACTAGTTTCTCTGTATCCTATTCAGCAGGATACCGATTTTAGTGTCTTAGCCACCCTGAATTAGCAAAAATGCCTGTTACTTATACTTGTTCTCATTTTCTCTATTGCAAAGCATGGAACAAAGTACTGAAAAAGGACTGTATGGATTTTCTTTTCAAAAAGCAGTCTGTGCAAAATTATAATCTTAATAGAAAAATAGTGCATAACACTTAAATATATGCAGATCTATCTCACATGCGTTTTACATACTGACTTTAGTCCATAAGTATATTGTTGGACGTCACTAAACCCACAGCATTCAATGCAGAGCTAGTCATTGTCTCCCACAGAGCTTTGACTCACAAATTTAAAATCTAGAAGGATCATGTAAGTCCATTACCCTTCCAACCTGTGGAAGACAGAAATCTGGAAGAAGATTCTAAACACCTGTGCTGCTCAGCAGGACTGTGTACATATTCTCAAACTAAAAGTATTTTCTTTAAAAAGATAGTTCTGTGCTATGGACAATCTCTTCATGTACATAAAGGTAGTGGGAGAAAAGAAAAAAAAAACCAACATAATTTTGTGACCAAGAAAAACTGCAGCTCGTGGGAAGGAATCAAGCTGGAGAAGTTTGCGGAGGACTGTCTCCTATGGGATGGACCCCACACTGGAGCAGGGGAAGGACTCCTCTCATAGAGCAGCAGCAGAAAGAACCTGTGATGAACTGACCATAACCTTCATTCCCATCTCCCTGCACTCCTGGCAGGGAGGGGGTAGAGCCTGAGAAGGAGGACGTGTTGGGGGAAGGTGTTTTTTTAAGATTTGTTTTACTTCTTGTTATCCTGCACTGATTTTCATTGGTAATAAATTAATTTCCTCAAGTCAAGCATGTTTTGCCAGTGACAAGCAAAAAGTACTGTTAGCTATATATCTCTCAAATAGCTAAAATGTTTCAGAGTTCTCATAGCAGTGGGGTCTTTTTGTCTGGTTGTTTGGTTTTATTTTGTAAGAGTAGAGTATTTTTTATATTTGTCAGCCTGTTGGGGAACCT
The DNA here is from genome assembly GCA_035583155.1 of Acropternis orthonyx. Taxonomy (NCBI): domain Eukaryota; kingdom Metazoa; phylum Chordata; class Aves; order Passeriformes; family Rhinocryptidae; genus Acropternis; species Acropternis orthonyx. The sequence goes on along the minus strand of JAWWEU010000040.1, from coordinate 40,743,582 downwards.
CTTATGACCTATAGTACCCATTTACCAATGGAAAAGTTCCTTTTTGATAGTGGTTATTGGAAAAGTTTTCTTACAAGCTTCATGATCTCTTTCAAAATAGTGTACCTATTCAACAGTACAAGACCACAAAGTTGTGCTAAATACTATAATAGATTCAAATTCCTCTATAAATCAGAGTTGTAGGGAAACTAACCTTTTAAAAAGTATGCTTGTTCTTCTCTTTCCCCAGTGGTAGTGTCAAATTCAAGCAAAGGCTGTTGTATTTATAATCTTATTCATTTGTTTATTATTACAGCCCATTTTAGTACAATTATTCTATATTTTCACATGAAAATCTCCCTGCCACAAGTACCAGAATACATTTTTCAAAACCTTCAATCTGGAATGGCATACCTTACTTGTATTCTTTTTATGCCATACTTCTCAAAACAATAGTTGCAGCCTCCAAAATTGAATTTCCATCACAAATCCAACCCATTCTCTTTCTAGTTTTCCACCAGGGAAGGGAGAGAGGGGAAAGAAAAAAAGGCAAGACTTTAATTAGTCTTTGGTCTCAGGATAAGATTACCCCACTGTGCTGACTCCTTCAAGATTTCCTGAGAAGTGTCTGAAGCATTTAGAGCAAAACCAGTGTTGAGTTCCCTTTGTGGAGCACTTGCAAGCAGCCACATGGGGAGACAAAAAGTGCAGAGTCACAAATGCAGGCTCATAAAACTTTTTGTACATTGAATAGTTAAGTACTTGATCTAAGACTTGGCTTTAAACTATAGGGTAAAATATGCCTGGCACTATAGGCACCTTTCAGGTTCTGTACACACTAGGGGCTCAAGTATTTTGCTACTTTAGCAACATGTAAATGCAATATTGGTTAGGCAAATTACAGTGTGCTATTACTGTTGCTGCCACATGGAAACTGTGTTGTTGCTTTAGTACGTGGTATGGTATTTCCTGGTAATACCACAAATGGTTCCTGTCACCACTGGGTTATTAAAAGCTATTTTGACATTTAGATATTTTGTTGCTGGTTTTTTTGCTCCCTTTTTCTTCTTCTTTTTTTTTTTTTTTTTTAATTAATTATTTTACTACACTTTCTGTTTACACTTTGATAGTTTTCTAAAGCAAATAATAAACAGAGATGTCTTTTACACTACATACATAAAAGGAAAGGGCTTGTCTGCTGTATGCTCTAGCCTCCCAGGACTTAGATCAGAGAGTTGGCCTAATTCACTGTCATTTTAAACCAGATGTTTTTTCTGGCACACTGTCTTGCAAAACCAGCAATGAAATAGATCAGATGGTACTCAGGGAAGCTTTAGTGCATTAAGTTAGATACCACAAATGAGTAGGAACAATGAAGAACTGAAAATAAATCTTAAAAACGAACCCAGATAAACAAGAGACATTTTCCTCAACCATCTACTGAGTTATGAGTTCAAAGGAGGTCTTTAATACAGCTTTGGCAATAGCATGGAGAGCTGTTGCGTGTCTTAAAAATAGGTGCTGGTACCATGCATACTAGTTTACATAGGTCTAGTTATTATTGTACCAAACAGTTACAGTCTTACATGAAGAGGACAGTGTAAAACTACATGCACTGGTTTGGAAATGTAGGTTTTATGAAGCTAGAAGTTTATGTAGAAAATGAACTTAGTATTGGTTCTGTATGGCTGCTGAGCTAGTGATCTTAAAACAGTTTCCTCCAAAGCAGTCACTGGCCCCTCATATTCTCTACAGATATAACAGGATAAAGGGAAGTAGACTAGTGTAAATACAAGGGGAATGGGTTAAACAGTTTCTTTTCCCCTTCCCTTCCGTTCCCTTCCCTTCCGTTCCCTTCCCTTCCGTTCCCTTCCCTTCCGTTCCCTTCCCTTCCGTTCCCTTCC
>JAWWEU010000040.1:40727209-40740879 GCA_035583155.1 Acropternis orthonyx | reverse complement strand
CTAACCTTCCCTTCCCTTCCCTTCCCTTCCCTTCCCTTCCCTTCCCTTCCCTTCCCTTCCCTTCCCCTCTATTAATTTACAAAAGCATAGAATCTACATTCAGAGGTTTCAGACCTTTGAATTGTGTCATTCATCAAAAATATTGCTAAAACAGTGAACATAAGACTTTTCTACTTGGGCCGGTGAACACAAAAAAGTATAATCTCCAGACTGAGAGAAATATAATTTTTTTACCTAAGTTGTGTACACATCTCCAGACTGTTTCCAAGTAAGTCTAACTAAACAAAAAACTTAGAAAATCAATTGAGTAGCTGTGAATAATTTTAGGAAAATTAACAACGGTTGGGGAAAAAAGTTATAGGAGGAAAATCAAAATTAAGAAACAGAGTTAGAATAACAATAGTAATAAAAAAAAAATTAAAAAACTCCTTTAACAAGTCAAGATTTTTAACTCCAAATGGAGAAATGTTAGAAGCACTACAATGCAAAGTCACTGCGCTAACTAATGGTTATATAAAGTCCAAAGAAAGCAATACATGTAGTGTACAACACAGCACAGTTTGAGAAAATTTACAAAGGCAATATATTACAAGAGGGATTTGCAACACTAACGCAGTGCATAAACTTTTCTCTTCTTCCTTCACTGCATGCAATCTGTTAGTTCTCAGGCAGTACATAGTAGAGTTAGTTGCAGTGAGGACAGGGATAGGAAAAGAAAAGTCTGAAGAGGGAACTGGCTGAACACTGATGAATTTGTTTCTGTAACAAGAACATCTCCCATACACTTGATTGATTATGGCTATGACAGGAATTAAGAATTCCTCTCCTCTCTGTCTATCCCAGTATTTTAACTCTCTTCCTTTTAAAGTAATTTTATTTTTCTGTTCTTTCTTCTTTCTTTCACAGTGAGTCTGTTCCCTTCTCATATTGTTCTAATTTGTAGTAGTCCATCTTTGCTTCCCCTCAGTCTCTGATCCTCAGCCAAAAAATTCTAAAATACTTACTGGTGTCTTTCTTCAGACATCATGTGAACAAGTTGCAACAATTCAAAGGACTGTTTGTGGTACTGAGAATGGTGAAACATTTTCCCACCCAGATACTGGGATGCCAACAAATATATGTCAAATCATTTGCTCAGGTTTGTCAGATAGCTCTCAACTCCCCCCACAGAGACTCCACTTCCTAGACATTGCATGCAGTTGTGTAAGCCTAAATGTGCCAAAGCCTCTGATGTGGTTTTGAATAACTATACTACATGGTCACTACTGTACCCACTGTCCTTCCTGGACGTTGTTAAGTTCACTGGGAAAAATAAAACAAAAAACCTGTAGCACTCTAGAGGGCACTAAAACTTCCAAGATGATATCAGGCAAAGTTTTCCTCTATAGGCAATTTACAAATGTATTCTAGAATCTTCCACTAATTTTCTACATTTAAACAGCCTAGAGAAGTGGTCTAAGAGTGACTATCAGTGATTTGTAAAAAGCAAAATATTTCTATTTCCTTTTTATCTGAAGATTCATATCTAACTAACAAAATCCATGGTAGTGGTCATTTGGAAAACGTGTGAGACGTTTTTAGATGCAAAGATACAATAAGAGATGAAATATTAACAAGGAAAAAAAAAAGGCAGAAGCAACGTAGCTGAGGAGACCATAGCAGACAAATGGGAATTAGTGTGATATTCCCAGCAAGCAATTTTGACTGAGACTGTGACTAGGATCAGGGGCATGATTCTGCTTGCTGTCTGACATAGCTGTAGCTGGACCCCTCCCATAACAGTTCTCATACTATTGTAATGATGGTAGTCTCAAAATTATTTACTAGCATAGAATCTGAGCTAAAGGAAAAGTGTAATCAGACAAATCATCTTGCAAGGAAGCAGAATACTGAAAGAAGTATAAGAGCTAGCCTGGAAACAAAACAGAAAGCAAGAAACAGACCAGAACTCCAAACTGGTTTTCAAGATGGGACAGTGGAACAAACAAACTTGAAATAAATTGGTTAATAACAGACTACTAACAACATTTAATTCTCCAGAGCATTCATCACACTCAGTTTCCACTGTAAAGTTCACCTAGAGCACTTTGAACAGCACATGGTTTGGATGCTCCCATTCAACTCTCGAAAGCAATCTCTCTTCACTGGTTACTGACAGAGCCTAAGGAAGCTACCAAAATACTTAATGACAGCCATTAGTTGGAAAATAGCTGAAAGAAATCTAACTCATCTTCTGAGATGAAGTTGTGAGGCAAAGAAGAAATAAGTAAGTGCTGCATAGTGAGAAATTTAGCTATTCACTGTGATTGAATAGGTCTGCAGGTGGTATAGGAGGGAAATACATCTTTCCCTGTCAGTAGGAAATGCCCAAACATGCTCAGAGATTTCATTAGCTGGAGCAGTATCAGAACTAAATGGTTATGATTACATAGTTTGACTGTATAATTTCTGGTTAACAGAATCAGCAGTATCAGAAGTCAGTGTGCTCTGTAGAAATTGTAGTCTTCCACAGCAATCAGAAACTATTAAATCAGTTACTAAAAAGCACTAAAAGCTGTTAATGAAATTTCAAATTTTTACTCAACAATGGACATTTTCAACTCCTGACAAACCTCTAGCCAAAAAAAGGCAAACAACTTTCCAACTTTTGTCCATTTACAGTGCTATTTCTCCACTGATGCAGATGTGGATTCTTAACTAACCTTTCTCTGACTCAGGAAAAAAAAATCTGAATGTGTTTCACAAATTTAAAAAAAACAAACAAACAAACAAAACATTTTTTCAGTAAAAGTTTGAGCTAAAATTGCCAATAGAGGATGCATTTTAAGCTTCCTTGGCAGTTCTGTATTATTGGAAAAACAATCCAGCTAAAGTCCTGAGAACAAAGAAAACAGGAAGAAGACCTACAGCTTTCACAAAATTTGTACAAAATTTGGGTTTTAGTTAGAATGTTTAATTTTTCAGCTCACTAATGAAAAATGCTTTCCTCTAACACAAATACTTTCCCCCTGCTCTCCAAACTCCCACACTCTTTCTTAAAAATCTGCAATGTAAAACTTTCAACCCACACAACAATGTTATTTTCAGCTTGGGTAGATTACATTTGGTTTGATAACCAATTTAATATACATAATATTTGGAATGGGATCAGCACAAAGGATGGTCATATTTTTTGACATGTCCTGGAAGCTTCAATTGCCAAGGGCAGGGCTCTGAAGGAGGGGAGATTGGCACTTCCTTGAGCAAATTTAGTTCCTGAGGAGTTGGGTAGGCATGATGAGAAAGACAATTTAAAAGGGATGTTATAACCATGGTGGAGGACAGATCCCTGAAAAGGTAGCAAAGTTAAATGTTACAAGTAAATTTTTTCAAAATTATCTTGAGATGGATCATCTTTCATCTCTACCTGTGGAAGAGATTGCCTAATGTGGTTTAAGAAAGCATCATACATAGAACACTCACAAGGAAATTGTTAATATAGAGCAAATAGAAATACTTTATATAATGTGATCATGCTTGATTTCTCTGATGCTTGGCAACAAAGCAATTTAATTAATTATTTATTCACCTTGCAACGTTTATCTGCAATGAAATCTGAAAAATAGTGGATTCCTTTTCTTATTCTAAATTCCTGTACACATAAGAAAGTTGTTTGATTTGGGTGTATTTTAAGTAAGAATAGTTCTCATACTTCCTCTTCTTCAAGTTTAAGCAATTGTTATGTAAGACCGAATTTTCTTTTCTGCAAGATTTTGCAATGTTCAGAGGTTTAGTGCCAAGAAATCAGAGAACCTGAGGCTGTTTGACCATGGACATGCGGGACTATTCATAGCATTTATCAGGAGGTGAGCTAACGGCAAGAAGAAGGATCAACAGAAGAATGTAAGGCCATAACTATGGCAGAGTCAACCAGGACAAACCATACATCCTGAGGAAGGATTCTGAAGGAGCATCCACACGTGAAAGCAACATGGAGAAATAAGAGCCAACTTGTTGAGTAAAACACTTGCTCTTGAGAATCCCAAATCTGTTATATGCTCATCATGATATTTAACTTTGACAGTTCTAATTTAGGCCCACAAACTGAACAACCACTAGACATGGCATCACAGATAAGTGAGATGCTGAGTACAGAAATGTTTCGGTTACACCTGAGACAAATCAAGTTTTCATGTTTCAGGACTATTCGATAATATGAACCATAGGATGCTATATGGGTACATTTGGGAATGCACTTCTGACCCAAATGAAAGTGCTGATTTAGACCATGTGAAGTCTCTTTCCTTCAGCTCAAGGCTAAAAGCTGCTCAACTTTGAGATATTTTCAAAATAAAGTACTTTCTTGAGAGTAAGGTCATATAAATTGCTGTTGATCTTAGTAACTATTCTTTTGTCTTTTTAGTCATGTTTACCTGCTTTTCCCCTTTTCTTCCTGACCTCTTCATAAAAACCTTACATGATGAGGATTGATTTCCTAGTTTAGACCTCAATGTCTTCAGGTACTGTGATGAAGAAAAACACTACTGAATTATGTATTAAGTGGTAGAGATAGAGTTCTCTAAAAAAAAAAAAAAAAAAAAAAAAAAAAAAAAAACCAACCAAAAACTAACAATTTCAACAAATACTTAATTGAGAAACTATTTTCTCCTTTCTTGGTTCTCTTTGAGCTATAGAAATTATGATTGTTACTGGTATCATTAGCCTGTAGTTGAGAAAAGTATAATATTTAAATAATATCTTTTTGTTTTGAAACTACAATATATGAGCTCCTGAAATAGAGCCTTAACCTGTTTTTACTATTAAAATAATTAGAAAGTAAGGTTAAAAGAAACCTCAAGGGGTCATATATGCAAGTAATTACCTGGTTAATATGTACAAACCCTCAACAGTGAAGGTACAATCTTACTGTTCAAGCTATACTAAGAATTAGCTGGTCTTTAACCTTACAAAAATTCTACTATTTGAAATGGCTTTTTAAATCCCCTACCTAATTAATCACCTCTGCTTAACAAGCTTCTGACTGCTCAGTAAACAAGGGGAACAATTATCCCTGATGTTGGTTGGCCCAAAAATTTGAATACATATGTTCAATGTCCTTTCATTTTCTGTGGACTGTGAACTGCAAATTCTTGCATCTTCCCTAGCTGATCATATTTCCTACATTACTCTCCAAAGACAGCCACAGTTGATAAAGAGCTTTCTGAAATTTGTTTTCTGAAGCAAGATATTTTATGGGACATTTTCACTAATGCTGAGTAGAACAGAGTATTACTTAATGAGTTCATCAAATAATTTACTATAATGCAGGAAAATCTTTAGGCCTTCGCAACCAGCTTTAGTCAGATAGGTTTTGGTCTTCAGGATTAGCCCACAGTTGAATGGAATCACTGTGTAAGACATAAAATACTTTGGGATATTAGTGAACAGATCATTGCATCAGTTTCTGGGTTGCAACTGAAGGAAGGTTCAGAGAGGTGATAGCTCAAAAATTAAGGAATTGTCATTGAGTAGAGATGTATGACTTCTCTGTGATTTGGGATGTGGTGTTAATGGGGGAAAGGTGGTTTATTGCTTGTTTCCAACTAATCTGAACAATGTATCAGACACAGGTATCCTGTTGTTTTTGAAGTAATTCTGGTTAAATGCATGTTGTCTAGGATTTAGCCTCCCTAGTTTCTGAGAAGTTCTGAACATCTGTTTTCTTTATTGTTTTTCAACAAAATCTTATAAATCGTTTACAAACCACCTCTTTGTTTGTCAACCTGAGAGGCTAGCAAAATAGTCCTGAGGTATTTTTATGTGACTGATTCACACAAGATTCATGAGCTTGTCAATCTAGACATGCCCTTCACTCTCTTTCCTGCATTAAATAAATTTTGGGAAAAGTCATAGCTGGGTCTTAATCCAGAATAAGAAGTCAGGAAGAAAAATTTTGAAACTACTCTGAAAGCTGTCAAAGGACTGGAGGACCAGATATCCTTTAGTGTTGCCTTCTGATACAGTTTCTTGGCCTAACACAAATACAATTATGACCCTTCTAAGAATATGATTCATATTTCCAGGCTAATCTAGAAATATAATAATTTATTTTGGTTCTAAAAAAGTTTCTAATGCATTCATAGTATTTCCCAATGCTTTCAAAGATTTAGGCTACACAGATACTAAAAGGCAGTTTTTTTCTGAATAATTCTGTTCAGCATAAAAAAGACTCAACACATTAGTGAATATGCTATTGAAAGTGGAGTTTTGAGATTTCAACATTATGAATATTGGGTTGGGCTAATTGGTAATACAAGAAAGTGCTACTGGTTGTTTGCTCTTTATCTTAAAGCCTGCATTGAAAAAAGACACAACGGAAAGATCTAGAAAACAATAACATGAATAAGTATAGAAACTGGATGTTTTCTGGGTTAGCCTGTGAAGCACTGAACCTGAAAACAGGCCCTGAGCTAGTGCTGAGGCCTAAAGAACAAGCCCTGAGCCAAAGTTGACCTCTAGATGAACTTTCCAACCTAATGTTATATTTAGCTGTATATCTGCTTATTAGCCAAAATTCTGTACAATCATTAATAAAATACATAATATGATAATGCTACAACTGTGCGAATATGTATGCTTGTTAGTAAGATATTTTGGTATTTGTTTATTAGTGAAGATTTTTATCTGCTCATTAATGAGATTTGAATGCATCTATCTTTTTGTATTTGGAGACTAGTCAAGGCCATGGAAGAAGATGGCTGGCCTCGTTTGACAGTAGATGGTCCAAATTGACTCACCTGAGTTTCCTCCGAGGCCTGGACAAGCTATGGGTGAAACCCAAAGGAGAGAAGAAAGTCAGATATTTTACACACTAAGTGATGTAAGTTTGTTTGTTTAACAATATAAAAGCTGGACCCTTTCACAGCAAAGATGGAGACCTCACCTATGAATGGAAGGACTGTGGAGGATTTCCCAGTTACTGGGAGTGGTTTACTGTGACTGGGGCTCCCCAGCTCTCATGCAGGTCTGAAGGCTGAATTATGCTAATGTATTAGAGGGTAACTGGTGATGTGTCTTTCTTAATCACTATAGACCCTCTTTTTGTAATGATTAGATGCATTATGGAGATTATCCTTTTATAATTATTTGCTTCCTTTGTAATTATTTGCTGTTTTGCACTATAGTAAATTTATACACTTACTCTTTAAAGCTGGTGTCTGTATTTCATGTGTTGACCCTTGTCCTCTGGCAAAACAGCCTGTAAATTAAGAGATATGATATTTTTTTTAATTGGAGCAATAGTAGAAATTAAAACTGTAGCAAGTAATTTGTGATATATTTAAATATTTATTTTTTGTAGTGCTTAATATTACACTGATATCATCCCTAAAGATGCCAGATATGTGTAAGAGCAATAGGGTGTTTAGAATTCAGAGATCTGCTAAGACATTAGTGAAATCTCAGTAGGCTGAAACCAATGCTTTACAACACCTGCAAAGCAAATGCCTGACAACATTAGGATTTAAGTAATGTTAAAATACTTTTTCCATTGCACATTGTTACGTTCTACTGAGGTAAATGCTTCTTGTATGCAAATGAGTTTATCTACAGGTTAAAAAGAGGAGTTACTTTCAAGAGATGAGATAGATTTATCTCTTGCTTTGTTCTTGCAAAAATCATACCAACTCTGAGTATTATAATAAACAGAGCATTATTTTAAAGTGAGCATAAGAATATTTGCTTCAGTAGATATTTCAGATTGTATCTTGTTGTTTCCATTGAGCAAGTAATTTGTGTATTAATTTAATTTTAACATGACTGTTTAGAATGACAAGACTAACATAGAATCAAATACAGATCAGTGTGGTGGGTTTACCTGAGCCAGTATCTAAGTACCCACAAAGTCCCTCACTCAATCTCAAACATAACCCTTTCCCCCATGGGATGGGGTAAAGAAAAGGAAAAGCAAAAGTGAGAAAGCTCATTCATTCAGATAAAGACTGTTTACTTAGCAAAGAGGGAAAAGGACTTACAAAGGCAACAATTCACCACCTCCCACAAACAGACCAATGGCCAGTGTTCAAGCAACAGCCACCTTGTAAGGCAATTCCCCATTCCACCTCTGCTTTCCCCTCCCCATTCCATCCCAATTTTATGGCTGAGTGTGACATTACATAGCATGGAATATTCCTTTTGCCAGCTTGGGTCAGCTTTCCAGGCTGTGTCTTGTCTCTGCCCCTCCACTCTCTAGGCAGGAGTAGGGGTCCTGTGTGCAGAACTAGAAAAAGAAAGCACAGAGTCTGTGCAAGAATTGTTCCTTAATGGCCAAAATGTTGGTGTGATACCAGATCTGTTTTAGTCATAAGTGCAAAGCACAGCACCATATGGGCTGCTGTGAGAAATGTTAACCCAGCTAGACCCAGTACAATCAGTTCAATGTTATTTAAATGTCAACACTGCTAATGTGTAAAATATGTGATTATTGCTTGACTATTTTAGGCATTTTCTTCACACCTTAGTGCAGAGGTACAATAATAGTATATGCCAATGTTCCTGTGTTAGGTGCAATTAATGCTGAAAATAATGAAATTAAGTGATGTTACCAGCTGCAATAAGTGAGATAGCTTAAAGTAAAAGGCAAAATCAATGTAATTCCTATGGAGCTTCACAAATCACTTGAAATTAGAAAATGAGTTTAATTATAACAGTCTTCCCAAAATCAAATAAAAATAGTAAATCACTGCAAAGTACTTAAATTCTGATCACACATTCATTCATTTCAAATTAAACTTTTTCCTTTGACATAGTTGAACTTAGGTTAGCCATCTGTGTCATGCCTTTTTGGTATCAGACAACAGGTTAGAATGGATAAAAAAATCAAAGCGGATGTTTTCTATTCTAATCTTGTCAATATCTGTTCATTCGATAGGAAAACTCATTTAGCTATAATATGAACAGGACCTATATTGGCTGGAATTTGAAATACCTAGAATTTGACTTTGGTGTTAGTGCTTCTCATGCTTCTTATGACAATTTCCCTTCTATATTTCCAATTCATTTTGATCTAATGAGAAATTAATGGTCATCCTTTCAGACATTTAAGAGCAGTGAGTATACGCACACAGATACATACACAAAGCCAAAGCTTTTTACCTGTAATTTTTTCTATGCTTTTAATATGCTGGATTCATCTTTGTTTTTAAAGAACAAGAAGAAATATAACCATAACTCCTAAAAAGGAATATTAACACTTGGTTGATCATAAAGTTACACTGTACCAGAGTACCTAGCAACAAATAGAGGATAGGGTCCACAGGGAATTATCTCTGGCAGCTGTGAAAACAAAATAACTTTTTTTCTCAGTTTAAAAAGGTGTAATAAAGACTTTCTTTAGGTAGACTGCATGAATAAGCCAAAATATTTGTGCAAATTGTAGCCATGTAGCCACCCAAGTAGACAAGACTGTAAGGCTGAGTTTTCAAGAATTTGAGCAGAACTGAGCCTGTGAGGTGCAGTGCACTGGTAGATGCACTGCACTGAGTCTGTGTGCTGTCCCAGTGTTGTTAATACCAAGGAACACCTTCTAAGGTAGGCAGGAGATCAGCATTGTCCCTGGTGCTAGGCTTGTGAAATGCATTGGCTGAACTTTCTGCACAAAACTGTTTGCATACTGCTTTCTTCTTGCTACACACAACTCCGGACTTTGTGTAAGACACCTATTAATTTTGAGCTAACCTACTGCTGCTTTGAGGTAACAACATCTACATGATGATGCTCTTCCACTGAAGCCAGAACACCATATTCTAATACACAGTTAGGAGGTGGTCAACCGACCATTTAGAAAAATCAGAAAAAGAGGAAGATTGGTAAAGTGATTTAAGAAAACTGTGCACAAACTTTAAATCCTTAAATTATGAGCTTTCTGGATCCTCTAGCATTTCTACCATATACTAGCTATCCCTTAGGACTGCTTTTAATCCAGATAATTTCAGCAATCTACTTTAAACAGCTATGAAAACAGTCCTGGTGGAATGTAAAGCAGATGTGGAAATTGGTGGCCAGAATGAAGGGAAGGGTCTAGAATTTCTCTACTTTCCTCCATTGCTGAAGCCAGCATATTAAGAAAATATGGTATAGTTGTTTTCTCTATATGGAACTATATACATCCTTTATATTAATTCTGTAGATGAGAAAAAAACCTGAGGAATCTGCATACTGAGGCTAAGGGAATGCAGTGTGAGGAATCATTGCTACACAAATGGATCTGGCTTCAATGACAAAGTATTAAAGGAGGTTTCTTCACTCTACTTCCTTAGGCTCTTCAAAATTTACTCTTTCTGCCTACAGAAAATATTAACTGGCCTTACCAGTAATTAGCAGAGAATTAGTAGTTTAATAACATAATTAATATGATTGTGTAGCACTTTCTCTGCATTAAAAAATAAATATATACACCCTAAAAAAAGGTGTGTTTAATAAAATTCCATGTCTTCTCAGTTTCTTCCCTGCAGTACTTAATTGCTAATGTTTCTCTTTAATGTGATTTTGACTCTTTTGACTATGTGGAAAAATCATATCTACAAATACCATATGCACAAACAATAGATGTGATTGTCTTATAGACAAAATCACTAACATCAATCACAGGATTTTTTGATCATTTCCTGTTAATTTTCTAGACACCTTGTCAATGTTTGACAATATTATTAATTTGCAATTGTCAGGCTCACCAGAATTTCCTTTGAGTTATAACTTACTATTTACCATTAAACATTTTGCCACAGATTGTGTTCCAAAAGTATTTTAGATATTTTCTTTCAAAACTTGGCCTTTTGTTTGTTTGGTTTTTTGCTTTATTTTAGTGCTTTTGTTTTGTTTTATTTGGGGGAGGGGGTTGTGTGGGTTTTTTTGTGTGTGTGCATGTGTGTTTCGGGGGTTTTGTTTGTTCGTTTGCTTGTTGTGGGGTTTTTTGCTTTTTTTCTTCTTGGGTAACATCTGAACATTTTTTTTATGCCTTCTTTTTTGTCTCCTTTTCTTCTTCATGAAAGGAACAAAATGAATACTTTTCTTTCTATGAAAGCAACCAAACAGACAAAACCAAAGAAAGAGAAAATGTGGGCCAAAATCAAGATGTTTTCTTCCCATTAATTACAGTCAATAAATGTAAAAGGCAGTAGTTCAAAAGCAGTGGAGAGAAGATTTCTGCTGATCAGATTTCTGACAATGCAAGTATTAATGACTCAGAGAAACGGGGAAAAAAATAAGGTAAGTGGAAGGTCATAGGAGGCCTTGAATAGATCAAAAGTCTGTTAAAAGATATATCGTGTTTGTCCTAAGACTATAAAAATGAAGAAAGACATTGCATCTGGCATTTTCTTAAGCAAATAGAAATACACAAGGTTAGGGTGACCAGAAAACAAAGGAAACAAGATATCACCCAATCCTTTCACTGAATCAAGTAGAAATGAGGTGGAGAATCACCAGTGCTTTCCACCGTTGACTGTCTCCTAGATCCCATCCTGCTTAAAACTTTGAACCAGCAACAGCATTCATAACTGTAACTGCCGTTCTGCTGCTTAAAACCAGAAAATTCTCTTTCTGTATTTCCATGATTATCTACCAAAACTGCAGCAATCTTTGGCAATTCACCACTGCCGTTTTCTTAGAGCAATATTCAAGTTTTTGGTGTTTTTTGGTTTGGTGTTTTTTGTGGTTTTTTTGGTCACAAATAACAAATTTCTATGAAGTTTATATCTGTGATAAGTACTTACCAACAGCATGCATGGTAGGAATCAATTATGCAACAACACCCCTCTCATTTCTGAACAGGCTTCATAAAACAGATGGGCAATAGAAGTTGCTGATCTGGTGGCCTGCTTCTTCTGCAGAAATCAGTGCCAGCTACCATTATGAAAAAACAGACAATCCAGGCAAAATTCCACTATATAGGTTACATTTACATGGATACAAACATGAAAAAATGTAAATTACATCAGATTCTGTCTGTTATTTGAAGACTTAGAGTAAGTGTGGGTCATAAAAGAAAGAAAGTAAGAGAAAAGAATCCAGGAAAAATTTTCAGTTCATGAAACATAGGCTTAATAATTTAGTGTAAGTCCTCATGAAAAGGAATCAGTGCCAGGTTGATTTACATGTGATGGAAAATGGATGTTCTAGGAAAAAGTCTGAAACTGCTTTTTCTTTTAATGAGTTAAGGGAAAAGAGATTCTAGTTTAAAAATTTTAAGGAGTATATTCCTTCTTGTATTATAGTTCTCTTACAAAAAATATGAAATTAATTTTGTTGAGAGGAGCCCTTTCTCTTCAGAAAAATGATTTGTATTGTTTGTCTTCTTATTGAAATATCCAGAACATTATGAGTTCCTGCATAATACTGCACACATTTGTTGAATAAATGTGAATTTTTAAGTAATATCCATAGTTATATGTAAATTCTATCGTTATTACACTGGTGCTTTAAGATTTGTAGCATGTAGAACTTTAGTATAGCTGTATAGCTTCTAACACTTGAAAATAGCAGTTAACAGTTACTACACCCTCTTCCTCATGTTTTATATCAAGCCTTTGATATTCTTGAAATTTTGTTTAATGTTCTTTTCAAGGAAAAAGATTTTAGCAAGGACCTCTTGTTTGGGACACACACATAGAAGGACATATTAAGCTATCACTGTAGTCAAAGGAGGAGGTCCGGAACCCTTGGAGAAGCTCCAAAGGCATATGACATAATGGTGATCATGGTGAAGAAGTAGGGGGTCTTGAGACCTCTGACTCAATTCTGGGGAGATGTGCCAGGGGCCAGACCTGAGGGAGGGTCTGGGGGTGGACAATTCTTGGGTTGGAAGTATCCATTAAATATGATAATTAATTAGTGTTATAAATTTGTAAGAACCTTATATTGTGTGTACATTTATGTATATTGCACCTAAGAGTGCTTTCAATTAAAGGACCTGCTCTCTATTTTATCTATACTAATATTATCTGGAAAGTTCTTTCTTCCATTTCAGGCATCAACATGGTGTTCTCACATGAGCTTTTTTAGTATCAGTTCTCTTATAATGATATCTAAAAATTATTGTTTCATCACTCATTAGTCATCTGATGCTCTGTCAATTTTGTGTGCCAAATGGATCTAAAATGAAGGCAATAAAGAAGAAATGCTCAAAGCTAGAATTACAGGTTACAAGTGGTTTTCTTTTAATAAACCCATAAGATGCTCAAAAACCTCTGAAATTCCATGCTCTTTTAAAATCATTTATCACTGTAGACTATTTTGAACTCCAAACAGCACCAACTGCTTCCCTAATTTCAAAAGTATTATAAACACTTTTTAAATAAAAATGAGGTTGTTAGCTTTGAGTGGTTTTTTTGTTTTCTTGTTTGTTTTTTTTTTCCAAGTTATTTTGAACTTTCTGGTTTTTACAGGATTTTAAAATGGTATAGAAGGATTGCTGTCACTGTATTTATAGTCCATCCAAAGTATAATTGTGCTGGTTTAAGGTAAACCGGCAGGAGAAAAGAACCCAACTCACAAAAAGACTGCAAGTCAGAACTACAATGTAATAAAAAGATCACAATAAGTACAAGGTTACAGAGAAAATAGCCCGTTTGACCCACAGAAAACAGGTGTGTAACCCAGCCCCCTGGGGCACGAACAGGAGGGTGTTTGTCAGC
>JAWWEU010000040.1:40716272-40727109 GCA_035583155.1 Acropternis orthonyx | reverse complement strand
CTTATCTCACAGAAGTTCCCAAACACCCAGCTTGTAGCCTGAGGGGTCAGGCTCTGGGAAGCTGCTGCAAATTGTCCGTTGTTAGCTGTTCATGAGAAAATACATAGAGGGTGTTAGAATACACAGTCTTAGCCACACCCACACAGTGACAAACTGGTCCTATATGGTCCTATAACCAGGACAATAACTCATGTCCTGGTTTTCCTGAATCAAAGGATGATCTGGAACCTTGAATTTCACTATGTATGAGGAGAACTTTTTAAAATTTGCAACTTAATAAGAAATCTGTCTCATCTAAATATTTTTAGGAATTATCACCTTATGTAGTATTTTATTTATTAGAGTTAAATGAAAAATCACCTCCTTTTATTAAACTGTCATTGATTTTAACATGCTTTGAGCCAAGAAATTAGAGACTATTTGTTACTGTAAAAGGAATAATATATACTGGATATGATATTCATTCTTAAAAAATCCAGATGCAATGTAAAACAATGTAGAACCCTAGTCTTTATAATTCTCTTGCAGTTACATGAGGGTTGAAAAAAGGCTGAAAAAAGACACAGAATTTGTATATAAATATCTTGGTTGTAGATAAAAATTGAGTTCAAGTCTTGTTTTCTTGCTCTGAAAACTCCAAAGTTCATGACTGTCTAATGGAAACTTTACCTCTTTGCGTTTTGGAAATGTAGACCTCCAAATGACTCCAACTCAGTAAGAGTTCAAACAGTTTATAATGCTGTAGTAATTTCAACCTGGATTACTGAGCAAAAGAATCCAGTTTTATTAGGGTAGGCATCTTTGCAATTGAGTTTCTTAGTGCCATTAGAAGAGAGTCTGGTGGTTTTTAGCAACGCTATCACTCTACCTTTGCAGTGCCTGACTTTGATATCTGACTTTTTAAAAGCCTGAATGACACCAAGGCATTTGCTGCTATTGTATAACACATTCATCTGATCATTTTATCTGGATTAAATCTGTCTACTGCACAAGTTTTTAGCAATGTGTATAAAAAGGTGAAGGTATGATCTAAAAAATATTGTAGTACAAGATATGGACACAGACCCTGTATTTGAGGTAACAGAAAGGAGGAATTGGAAAATATATAAAGGCTCTGAAAACTAGTGACAAAGAAGTTAGTGTTATCGGCCATCACGAGAAATAAGGAGAACTAAGTAGCAAAAAGATTTCAGTCCCAGAACACAAGTTTCACCTTGTGAGTTTAAAAAAATTTCTATCTGAAAATTCTACATTGATAATTTTAAATAAATGAGCTTGCCTTGATTGTTCTGATCTACTGATTTCAAAACTCGGCAAAAAAGATCCATGTTCCATGGACCATTTCAGTATGACATTCTGATATTAAATCTTGGCAATTGATTTTTTTCTTTATTATCCTAATTCATTTAAATCCAAACTGTAAATAAAGCACCAAAATTTGGACTGCAATAAGAAAGGAAAAATTGATCCAATTGCCTAATATATCTTATATATGAACATTTTACAACTTCTAGTCATGTTTCTCTTTCATGTATGCAGGGAACCACTAAGCAGAGTTGAAGTCACAGTCAAAGTGTGATACAAATGCTAATGTGAAAACCTAAGTTGTTCGCTCATTAGCATGCCCTTTGTGGAATCTGTTTCTCTGAACTGGATAGTGTTAAAGTGGTCAAAGTTCTTAATCACTGGATAGAAAACTCTTGTCTTGTACCTCTACAATCCTGAGAATTAAAGTGTTTTAATGGTTTTCAAAATAGTTACTCTATATTTTAGCTCAGCTACATCTTGTCTATGAATTTCCAGAGGTCTTGTCATCAGATTATCTTGCTTGGGGTCAGTTTCTACAAGGAGCAAACACCCTCTGCCAATTAATTGCTCCCTGGTTAGAATAATATTTCAGTCATCTCTTGAAGATATTATAACTGACATTTGGATACTGTCCTTAAACTGAATGTCAAAAAGATTTTGGAAAACTGACATCACACAAGCCAATTAAAAAAGTCTAAAATATAAGAAAGCACAGCACAGAAGGACTTGAACAGTAGACCAATGTAGTGGCAGACATTCCTTTGTATAATCTAAGATACTGACCTGGATGCTTATCTCAATGGTAGATAACAACTTTGACTTAGGGAGAATGTTTTCCAGCTGAGTAGTATTCAAGTTGCCAGATGTCTTTATTAAAAGAAGGTTATAAACACAGTGCATTTTAGGGTGCTGGAAAATATGGAAGCTGGCTTTTTTCCATCCTTGGGGGGAAAGAAACCTGCAAAGAACCATTGTCAATTTTATAAATATATGCAAACAAAATCTTTTTGCTGCATTCTGTGTAACCACATAGCTGATGGAGTGTAATGTTCAGATTATTATAGTCAATATCCAACCTTCAACAGCAAACAACACGATCTGTTGTCCTTCCTCTCTCCTCGTGTGATGCTCATCTCTCCTTATAGTCTGCTTCTCTCATACAAGTCAGCTATAAATAACATTGGCATCTTGCCTTCCTGACAGTACTCAAATCCTTTTTTTTCCCAGGATCACTGGACCTTATAAAATTTGTTCCTTAAAACAAATTTTAGAGGTAGATCTAATGCTATGTAATTTATAGCTGCTTTTTTTCAGGTTATGCTATGAAGTGTCCAGTCAGGTTAAATATCTTTGTCTTTAGATCTATTGTTCCCATGTGCAAAAGCCATATCTATATAATTTCTGTTGAATACTCCACAATTTGTTTTATTCCTAGACAATACCAGTTAAAAAATATGTATCATACAAGATTCAGCCTACCCAATATCAATTAGAAAAGCATATTTGCAAGGCTTAGTTGATTTAAAGTTTCCTAGCAGGATTACTGTGAGAACAAGGATATATTTTCACTCTCAGTTCTTGTCAATTAGTTGGTCATAAAACAGTTCTTACTCACCATAAACTCTTTGAAGTTCAATTTACTAGGACAAAATTCATCCAACCCATTGTTTGTTCAAGTTTTGTTCAGCTAAAAATACTGCTAATTATTTTTCTTGCCACAATGCATACTTATTTCTAATGCATATTCATATTAATTTGCATATCAGAAAGATCTGTTTGACTCATGCTTCATCATCCTTTTACAAACATTTCACTTCTTTAGCAGGCAACAAATTACATTAAGATAAGTACATTTTCTTGCAAAAAGTACATTTTGCAGCAAAAAAAGTACGAAGTGTCCTCTGAGTGGTGCATAAAAGTTTGTTGAAGTTTTGGTGTATTGAGAAAAAATAAGTGTAAAAAGCAACTGTGGCAAAGAGAGGAATGGAAATAGTAAGGAATTAACCTATTAGCTAGGTGATTGATAACTTGACCAGGTACCACCTGAAGTACCATACCAGTAACACTTACCATGGACATTCAAATACTCTACAATTTTGTCCAGTACTAGATTTTTTCCAAAATAGCCAATACCCCTGTTTTTTAAACTGGAAATCTCAGAAAAGGTCTTGCCTATGCTTCATCCATATGCCTAGTTACTTTTGTCTTTGAAAGGTGGACAGACTCTAGAATAATTGTTAAGAATTGAGTAAACTAACTGCTCTTACTCCAGGGCATAACTTAGGGCTATTGAACCTTTGTAATTCAACAAGATGACTTTAGCAGAACATTTAGCTCAGTCTTCAGTTTACTGTCTAAGGAAGAGTGACAGTATTGACACCTGCTCATTTAGAAAAAAAAAAAAGGTAATAATATACCACAATCCCCACTGATACCCTCACAGTCTCTGCTTCCCTTCTCCAGTGCCATCTCTGTGGCTAGGATTTCCATTAATTTGTTGAAATTAGGATAAACAGTTTCCTCAGGTACAGGTGATATGTAAGTGTGTTGAGAAAAGAACAAGAATGGCAACAAGGACTCCCAGGTTTCTTTGCCTAAGGCTTAATTTCAGCACCCTCACAGAGCTCAATTTTTCTTTCCTACTCTTCCCACCTATTTTTCAATGGGATTCTAATTGTCCTCCCGAAAAAGTGACCCCACTTTGGCTGAGCTGGTAAGAAATCTATTAATTTCTTAGCTACATTTTGCTGAGTTCTACAAACTGCAGCTTAGGAAGAGACGTGTAAGACAGCCTTTGTGCCCTTCAGCTCTCAATCCACCTGGCTCCAGGCTGTTTCTTCATGTGACCTGAAGGTCGTTACCAGTTAAGCCAGCTGGAAGTGGACTCTAAGAGTTGATATTTTTTCCCTTTCCATTAGACCTGCATAAACCTCTTGCCAAATAGGCCTCTATCCAAAGCCATGGAAATTGTCTGAAATATACTTGAAAACCAAGTTTACCATCTAAAAAAGATAGAACCATGATAGGAGACACCCCCATCTACAGAGATTTCTGACAGGACTTATCCCCTGTAACATATCAGTCAGGTAACAAAGGGGAGACATTTTAGCAGCTAACTGGATTTTTTTTTTTTTTTTTTTTTAAGAGCATAAAGGCAGGGAACTGTGTTTGTACCAAAGATTTTGGACAGTCTTTTAATCCCTGGTGACATGGACAGGTTCTGAAAGAAGATAGTTCCTATTTGAGCTGCTGTTTCAGTTGGTTATTGCCTCTTACGTAGAAATGTTTCTATATCCTCCAGGACTGCCATGCACATTGCTGCGCTGATACCAATGAAATTGTCTCTAGAGGGATGTATAAAACTAGGAAAGACTGTGGACCAGAGATGTGAGATTCAAGTTGAATGAGTGTGATTTAGCTACCAATTACATCCACACAAGGAAAGATATGATTGTATCATTGGTGCTACTACTACTGATAGTCTTGATCAACCTTTAATGTAAATAGAAAAAGTAGTATAAGGTTGTAGTCTCCCAGTTGCACAGTACCTTACATAGAGCCCATACATACATACAGAGACTGGAAGCACTTTTCTGTCTGAAGATCAGAGCAAATATCTCCACCATGTTGATTGCAAGCCAGTGAACTGTCAGTGGTCCCAGTCCATTCTCCATACTCTGGTGTGTTGGAAGTAACAGTTGCTCAGTATGTTCTAATATGCATTTTTTCATTGCCTACACTTCATTCAGCAAAAAGGCTTATGTGTCTTGTTTGTGTGTCTGTTTCCTCTAGCTGCTTGTTTTGGTTTAATAAAAGACATTATCTCTCCCTGCAGTTATTCTGTGTATGTTATGACATATATGTTGCATATGTTATGACATATATATCATATATGTCATGACAGATTTGGTGCAAAAATATGTGACTTTTCTGTGAAATACAGTAAACCCTTGTTTTTCAGCTTGGCTCTTTCTTGAACTCTGTGGAATAGAAAGTTTAACTTTATTTAGGTCTGATTAGTTCAGAAAATGTAAATATGAACATCCAGATGGTATAATGGTACACCATACATTAAGTCTTTATTACTGAAACTTAATGTCCCAACAGCTTTTCTCCAACCCACAGATGTCTTCTATCGCCCCAGGTGCTTTTTGAGTAGAGCTCATGCCATGTCTCTAACTGTCTCATGTGGGCCATCACATATTCACATTCAGCTATTTCATGCGGGTTGGCTTTGGCTGTGGGATGCTCTAAGCAGTGGGAAGTTGGTAGGAAGCAGCAGTTGAGCACATTTCTGTTGCACGGCCTGTTCCAGTGATGGGCTGTGGTTTGCATGTTGTTTGGCAGGGATGGTGGAAATATGCTCACTCCAGCTGGAATCATCAGGCCATTTTGAAGCCCATCTAAAAGTGTGTTTAAAAAAATGGAAAAAATCGCAAATCCAGCTGAGAAAGATAGAACATTTTAGTGATGCTCTTCAATTTCTACAGGGTACTTAAATTATTAAAGATGAAAAATGGGTTAAAAGTAAAAACAAGGACTAAACAAAATAAAACTGGGACACATGAGAATGGGTTAGAGGCCAAAAGAGTGTCAGACTACAAACCTTAATACCTTACTGGGAAATATCAATCAGTTAGAGACTTTCTCCATGTGTTTTTCTGAGGGCAATTCTCAACTCAGTCTTATTCAATATTTCTATTAATAAAATTGAAGAAAATCCGAATTCAAAATAAAGACCGAGGTGACAGATGGTAGGACTGGAAATTATAGTGGTGAGATCTGATCAAAGATAAAAAATATGAATTCTTTCTTATCACAGTCTTGCATTAGGGCAGACATGGGCTGGATAGAGCTGGATCATAGCTCATATCAAGGAAAAAAAATACTGTTTTTTTCTTACTCTCTGCTCACTGGAAATATTCAAAATTCAAAAAGTCAATGCAAAATATTTTTAAGTGAATGAACAATATCTGTTTAAAATATTTAACTGAAGAAAATATTCAAATACTTACTTCTTGTGGGTGTCTTCAGCATTAGACATTTATAAATACATTTTAGAATAAAATAAAAAGACATGAATTTCAACAGTACAAGCGATTTCTGACCAAAAAAACTACTCCATAATATCAAAATATATTTTTATTTTTACAAGTGACTTAAACACATCAGTGATAGATGTTTGTATTTTCAAGATAGCTTAGTGGCATAAAGCCTAAATTTTCCTAGATTTAAAATTGACGGAATTATATGTCTTTCCATACTTTTAAAAGAGTATAACATCTATTTTCAGTGAAAAAAATATTCTCTTGGAGAACTACCTACAATTAATGATACATCAGATATGTCTTAAAAAATGAAAGAAAATTATATGTAGTAAACAAGTTAGAAACTTATTGATGAATGAAGTTGTAACACTCCTAAAATTTTGTGGAAAGATAGTAAGTTTATTTGAAGACCTTAATTTTTGATTCTACAGATTAAGCACCTGGTACCTACTTTGAGAAATTGTCTTCTTTATATATATATATATATATATGTATGTATGTATGTATGTATGTATACAATCACATTTTTAATTTTTTTTCTGAATAGATAATAATAATGTGCTGAATACTTTCATAAATTGACAAAAATTCAAAGATCTTATAAAAAAGAAGATTGTATTTCTGGTACTTATCTAATATTTTGAAGCAGTGAGTTAACACACTTTATTGTGTATTTCAACATTAGGTCACAGTGACACTAATCTTATGTGTTCTCCTTCACTGTTTTCCATTAAAAATTACATGTTATGTGTGCTACGTCTGAAGCTTTGTCATTTTCTGCCAGTGAGGAGGTAGCAAAAGAAATTGGTAGGGAGCATAGTTGGGACACGGGACCCAAACCGACCAAAGGGATATTCCAAATCATTGAAACATCATACCTGGTATATAATCAGGGCGAAGTTACCTGGAAGGAGTGTCTGGCATCAGTCAGCAGGTGGAGAGCAATTGCATTGTGCATCACTTGTCTTTCTTCTTTGATTGTCATTAT
The DNA here is from genome assembly GCA_035583155.1 of Acropternis orthonyx. Lineage (NCBI taxonomy): Eukaryota > Metazoa > Chordata > Aves > Passeriformes > Rhinocryptidae > Acropternis > Acropternis orthonyx. Next base: position 40,719,765 of record JAWWEU010000040.1, on the reverse strand, counting down.
TATTATCATTTACCATTATTAATGTATTTTATTTTATTTTCATTTGTTAAACTATTTGTATCTTACCCACAAGTCTTACTTTGATACCCCTCCACATCCTACTTGAGTAGGGGAGAGAGAGGAGGGATGGCTGAGTGAGCAGTTGTGTGGTATTTAATTTGCACCTGGGTTTAAATCAATTTCTTTACTGATAGATTAATTTTCCTACTGCTTCAATTAAATCCTTCTTGGTGCAATTGTACGACTATTACTTGTTATTTTATTCAGCTTAGATACACAGAACAGACAATTCCTTTATTTTCAGCAACAGCCTACTACACATTTGGACAACTGTCTCCTTCGTGGGGATGGATGCATTTCTGAATCGACATCTACGCTACTTGTCAATAGTGCTTCTGAATACTAGACTTGCTTTCCCCACTTAAATAGACTCATGTTATAAAATTGATGGTTGACTAAACACTTATTGTTCATTACTCTGCACACCTACAAAACAATTGACATATGAAATTAAATATACAAATTGTACTACTATAGGAACAGTTTGATTAAATGTTGCAGAATAATGCATGCATTTCAAATATTTGTTAGTAACAATATAACAAGTTTTTAGTTACACTTTTGTAATCGTTTACCTTTTTGAAATGCAATTTATTACATTAGACAACATACCCTCAAGCTCAGTCATCTGTATACATATAATGAAATTTTCTGCAAGTTGTAACAGTTTTCTGGGCCCTTTTATCTCACTGCATTTATGTAATGCTATGAATGCTAAAAATAATTGGATATTCACATCAACAGTTATTCTGCATTATGAAGAAAAAGTTTTACTTGTTATATACAAGTCCCACATAGCTTTATTCCCCATCATTGTTTCACAATTGTTATTGTTTGAGACATCTCCATCAATGACTTTAAAGAAATGCAAGGATTTTTTATTATTTTTAGTCATTTTTAGATCAAAGAAATTCTAAACTTTTGAAGAGAGGCCAAGCAATAGAAAAAGAAGATGATGAACAAACAAGTCTGAGAGGAATTTGAAGATTATAATTAGTCTAAACTTTTAAACTGCACAACTGAAATGTAAATCTTGGGAAAGCAAATTTCTTTGTAAGCTACTCTGCCTCAGAAAGAGAAAAACAACTAAATATGACCTGTATCTATATCTCATTAAAGTCAACTGGAATCATTCCATTAACATCATTTGGCTTTATATAAGGTGAATTTAAAAATGTCTCTCTTGAGTGAGAGGAAGAAGATCAAATTGATGAAAGGACCAAAAAAAGCTTACTGACTTTCTTTTTTATTTCTAATAACACTTGGCATACATGAAGGAACAAAGGGTTCTTATAGATAATTACAAAAGGAAAGAAAGATTTAGACAAAATATATTTAGTGAGGAGAAAAGTCTACCGTGTCAGAGCACTGCCAACAATAACTCAAGAGGGGTCTGTGAGGTATGAAGCAACTTTAGAAGATTTCCTAGATCTGTCATACAAATACTTTATTCTGAAAATGAAAATACGTAAAATGTTACATTAGGCTAACTTGCAGTGTTCTCTATGCAGACTCAAGTGTCTTTTTGTTATAATCTTTCTTTTTGTCTATAGAGAACAGATTTCCTGAAGAATATATCAAAATATATGTCAAAGTATTTATGACATAAACATACTGAATATTAGATTTGTATTCATCTTTATAAATATGCTTTTATATATAACTTTTAGGGATTTTTCTGTCCAGCAAAAATTACTCTAGATTAAGGCAGTACTCATGAGCACATTAACTCTCCTTCCTTTTTCCCTTCTCTCACCCCATTAGATATGAAGTCTGTAAAAGAATCAGAAATTACAGGGGATAATGTTATGGGTACAGCAGAAATTATTTATTAATATAATAATTTCATTCTGTAGTTTAGTTAGTGAGAGATGATATTCTGTATAAAGAACAGGACTTTATTGTTCTTATTAAGATAAGAAAAATAGAGGTATTTGAAAACACCTAGGTATGCAAAGCAATGTTTTGCAGATAAAAAGATCAAAGTATAACATAGTAAATAGACAAAATCTGGTTGTTAAATTATGTGATATCTTGTCTTCATCTTACTACAAAACTTCTTTTCTAAAGGCAGAACCTAGCAGATTTAAAGCTTAACATAATTTCACCAAGCTGTTTTATAAAAAGTTGTGTAAATATTAAGAGTTCTTACGGAAATTCCTGCTCTCCTTTGCAAGGAGGCTGAACATGATCCTGGAAATTTCAGAGTGAAAACTTTCAGCATCTTGGGAAGTTTCAGAGAAACCATGAGTAAATGTAATAAATTTAAGTGTCTTCAGTGTAACAATAGTTGACAGTCTGAAGTTCCTGAGTTATGTCTATAGGTGAGTTAATGAGAACTTTAGGAAGATCAGATGCTTGCCTCCAAGTCCCTTCACTCTACTAGTCATAACAATAATAATATTTGCTTTCTTCAACTAAATATACCCTACTTATAGATATACTATATTAAATATAACATACCTCAATACTGCAAAGCACTATTGCAACTAGAGCAATTTAAACTCCCCATGCCTTCTCTAAAATCCTTGAAAATTCTATGAATACTGCTACTGTATTGACTTTTAGCTCCAGGACAAAGTACTCAGTATTTCTACTTGAATTAAGAATTTCAATGTTTGAAAGTGTTGGGAAAATGATCTGGAGATGCTGATGCAAAACATGCTGATAGAAGCTTGTCTGCACAATAGCCCAGCCTGTGTGCGTGACAGACTGTGGGACAGAAAGTAAAAGTGATTCTTTTGGGGAGGCTTGTTCTGTTCCCCATCAAAACATCTAGGGAAGTTGGTTGTGTTCCTGAAGGATACATTTAAAATAGTTATATAGAATAGAATAGAATAGTTATATAGCAAATCATAAGAAAGTCGCATGAGAAAAAGTTATGAGAAAGTAGAATTGCTAACAATAGATGGGAGGGGATACTAACATAATATCGCATGATGTGTAGTCACTAACAGATGATTGTGTAGCTTGCTGTGCGTAAACCCTGGAAAAAGCTTATATAACCTGTAAGATTTAGCAATAAAAGGGAGCACTGACTATACCTCTATGAGGACTCGTCTTTGACTCCAGAAGCTCCCTCGCATCACCTGGCACCTGAACAGGGACTAAGGGATTAAGGGAAGGGGTCCTTTGCCCTTCCCTGAAGATCCTTTCCTCGGGGCACAGACAAGAGGATGCTGATGGCTTGCTAACTGCCTGGCAGAGGGTCGCGGGCAGGAAAGCGGAGTAAGCTGGTGGAGCTGGACAGAGGAGCTCAGACGCTGCGGACCGAGAAGGCACAGACTGAGGTAGGAAGATTTGGCCACCTTCCCCCTGTCATTTTGCCAAGAGCATGGAAGTCGAATTTGTTGTGTCGAAAAAACTGCTTATCGGTATGCTCGCTAAGCGAGGAGAAGCAGTTGCCGAGAAGGCGTTTGATAAGCTCATTTTG
>JAWWEU010000040.1:40623822-40716172 GCA_035583155.1 Acropternis orthonyx | reverse complement strand
CCTGTAAGATTTAGCAATAAAAGGGAGCACTGACTATACCTCTATGAGGACTCGTCTTTGACTCCAGAAGCTCCCTCTCATCATGAAAGCATCTTCTTTTGTAGTTTATGAGCAGCATGTTACTACCATTCCTGGTGATCATCAGTTTTAGAACTATTCAAAACAGGGTTTTTCATAAAAATAGAAGTTGCACAATAGGTAGTTTCAGGCATAAAATTCAATATTCATGTGTGCATATTTTGTTATTAAATATAAGTAAGCTCATGAAACTCAGAGAAATAGAACATTGTCCAATATTACATTTGAACAATGGATCATAATGGATATTTTACATGATAATTATTTCTTTATTCTTGCAGGATGTAGTATTGAATTAATTTTGGTAATGGGAATGACCCACAGATAAGCTCTGCAGCTCTGCCTTTTAACTCTTTTTTAATTCAGTAATCTGCTTCAGATTTACAGCATAGAAAACCAAAAGCATCTATCTGGATTAAAAAAATCTTTAAATGTTACTTTTTCTTTGAACAAAGGAAGACACAACTGCATTCATTGCCCTTTTGTTAATGCCAAGACACATTCTCCACTGTGATAAAAATACAGGATTTAAACTGCAATATGGTAGGTAATATGGATACTTTAATTCAGATTTTGCCTTTATTTTTTTTTATTTTTTTCCTATCATTGTGGAGAAAGAGAGTGATGAAAATAAACTTGAAAAGAAAAATTTTCCAAGTGATCACATCATATTATCAAATGTTTAAAAATATTCTGTATCATTAGCATGATTTTTTTTTCTTCTTTTTTTTTCCCTTTTCTGAATAAAGAAAGCACCAGTACAAATGCACTTCACACACAGGAATAATCTTTTGAAACCCCCATATTTGGATTATCTGTAATAAACTTAATTATAGAATTCTTTCTTCTTTCTTCCTGTATACCACTGGTGAACTGCGGGAAATGTCTTGAGATCTTGAATTAAGAAGCAATAAAATATTTTTTGACCTCCTGAAATGAATATGCTCAAAGAGGACCCAGTTGGAGCACTGAATTAGTAAAGAGGAGCAACTATGGTAGGCCTTTTATTGTAAAAAGAAGAAGATATATATAAATTACTTTTAAAAAGGAACTGAAGAGGAAATAATGTAAACACTTTTACCTGCTAAAGATCCTTATTGAATACATTAGCTTGCATTTTGAACTAATGTATATGGTAATAATTGCTCTTACTGGTGTGTCAAGTTACCGTTGAATAGATAAAATGACAGGGCAGTTATATATAATGCTAGAGGTTTTTAGTTTATTAGATAACTCTGTAACAAAAAGCAGGCTTCAAATATCTTAAAGTTCTTTTGAAATATTCTATCATAAATGCAGACTTTTGCAGTTATTGCCTTTTTTTTTGCCTCCAATAAAAATATAACAGTTGTCAATAAAATGTAAAAAGTGAAGGAAATAGGGAAAAAAATTAAAAAGGAGTAATGCAAAGAATTCCACAGCAAAGAAAGTAAAGGAGCTGTAAATGAGCAGAGTCAAGATTGTATAAAATATTTGGAAAATGTATCCTGCATTTTACAAGAGCTAGTATTCCAATGCATGGTTTTCAGTGGCCAATGCGCTGTGTGGTTCTTAATAAGCTTTTATTACTACCTGTGCCAGATGAACCCTTTCCTGTTTCATACAAAGTTACAGCAAAGCAATTTGCTTTGTGGAATGAAAAAGAATCTGAAAAGTCCAGACAGAGAAATCCAATTTCATCTCCAGACTGCCACAGTGCTATGTGCCTTCCATTGTAATGACTGGTGGATTCTATTTCCATTTTCCTGGCATCACCAAAGACACTGGTTCTCCTGCCTAGTGAAGAATCAGTTAAAAAAGTCAGTTTTATATTTTTTTGGGTGTTATTTTAGCTGAACAATGCTTGTAACACCATTTATTAACACCTTACTTCCTTCTTCCATTAATTCGGGTAAAATACAGTTGCCAGGTTAATGAACCGTAGGCTTATATAAATTCTGTCTGTTGCTTCAGCAGCCTTTTCTGAATCTATGCCATCGATCCATCAGGTGTGAGCTGATTGCAGATTTCTAAAAAGTAAAATACCTCTTACTCGAAGACTAAAGCTGTATCTAATGCTCTGAAACATCCATGAGCTTCTCTATCAATCTGTAACACATTTTAAGAAATTTATTTTTTTATTTTTCCTCCTCTTGTCATAGAATGTCATATCCAGGGATTTTTATATTGGTCAAAGTTGGCTCTCAGAGGAATGACTTGTTTTACATGCTAGTTCCAATAAAAGGATCAAATTTGACCTGATGTTGAAAACAATTTTTGGAGGAATTTTTACAGGTGTAGGTGGCAAAACTTTCATTTGTTTACATACAGTGAAGTCTCCTGGTCTTAGAAGTATGTTAAAATTGAATCATTTAATTAATAAATATTTAAGGAACTTTTTATTTTTGTTAAAGATGTTGTTCAACTTCACCAGTAATAAAGGCTCTACTTTGCTACACACTCCACTGTTTGCACATACGTCAGTTTATATGTTCAGACCAGAAACAATTGACCTCAAAATTTTCATTGCATGGGAAATTAAAAAGAAATAAAATTAAAAAGCCAAAAGATTTGCCCTATTTAAAACAAAGTGTATGCAAGTGTGTCATTAAACAATAATTCAAATCAGTTTGCATAGAAATATTCATAATGAAACAATGTTAAAATCTAAATTCTTAGGTTTTGATATGTGATTTTTCTAAGGGAGAACCCTTAAACTTCTAGTTATGATTGAAATGTCTGAGCACTACTTGGAAGGAACTCTTGGATCCCCATAAGGATTTTCAGATCTCTAGATTCAGTAGCATAAAGTACCATTTGACATTTGAAATGGAAACCCTGGGATTTCGGGACAGTAAGACTGGAGCTTCTTCTGAGCCCCAGTCCCTGCATTGCTTTGATCCTGGCAGCCCAGAGAGTTAATAGGTGATGTATCAAGAAAGCAGGCAATTGAAAATTGGTGAATTTCTTGGCAAAAATATTCCATTGAAAACTATTCCTTCAGAAATTAAAACAAAACTCAACTTTGTTTGTAACATAATGTGACTAAACAAATGAATATTTGCTACATTTTTGGAGAAAGCTAAAATCCTCTTGATCAATTTAATATTACCTTTCTCCTTTTGTAAACTGTTCATGAATACTACACCACTTATTTCTTGACTGTAGAAATTATCTTAACTGACAAAAACATCAGTTGGTTTTTTTTCTGACTAAAATGGCTAAAAACTCATACTTGCAATGGAGTCCTGGAGTATATCATTAACATTCTGAATGCTATTCATTAGTTACTATATACATATGAAAAAAACGAATCCAAGTTAGTGCTAAAGAGAAGTCAGGACTTTTGGGTTTGAAATATCTTTACATTCAGCAACCCAAGAAATGCTTATCTTTTAAATTAATCTTGTGATTGTACTCTGTTTCACTTCTTATTTTTTCTTCTGGTTTTCTGTTCCACTTCCTGACTAATATTTTCCCTTTTTTTTTTTTTTTTTTTTCCCTCTAGTAAGAAAAGCAGTCTGCAGGTCATTAGTAGTCTTCATTTGATCACTCACCAATGAATGTTTTTTCCCTGTGTGTTGGCTTCACAGTATATAATCTTTAAGCATTTTATTTTTTACCCTGGGAGCTGATTCCTAGAACTGATTACTTGGAAAAATTCCTATCTGCTCAATGTTTTTGAAGTCTTAAGAAAACCTTTTTTTAGTAACATCATCTCTTTTGGCATATTCTTCAAGAAATCTTGAACTGTTTATGTTATTTATTGTTTTTATTTATCTTTGTGGTCATCATCTGGAAAAACGCTTAATCTTATCAGCTTTGTTTTATTGCCAGACTTTAGTTTCTGTTAAACAAATCAGGGTTTTGTGTTTTTAGTGTGCTAGGACAGAAAATTAACTTTCAGTTGAAAAATCTTGGCAAGAGGAGAGGTATGAGAATAAACTCCCACGTTAGTGCAAGTTTTCCTATCACGGGATCTTAGATTCTTAACTCAAAGCTCATCAGCAACTAAAGTAGTTTTAGAACTAATCAGGCTTACTATGACTTTGTGAGACTGAAATTCTTAGCAAAAACCTTCACTAGCAATTCTAAGCATGACAGTGATCCCCAAACTGTGTTCTTGTAGGAGTCAAGAACTGAACTGCCAGCAATTAGTAGACTGTATCTAATGCTCCTATAATACTGAAAATTGCTATATAGAACTCCTATGATATTAAATCCCTAGTTTGTTTCAATAGGTGACTCCCTGAAAATAGTGAAATTATGGACTTACAATAGGGGAGAATCTTATCTATCAAGTTTTCTAAATTTCAGACCCAAGTTCTTTGCTGGGTTTCAGATATCTTAAGTGGCTTGATACATCCAGTTCAGCTTGTTACTTCATAATACCATTGCTGTATTTAACAACTTATGACATCCTTTTAAGGTATCTTATTATTTATGCACTGCAGAAAGTGAAATTTTTTAATTGGAGTTTTAAATATACAGTAAAATAAGGGGGGATAAATCCACAAAACACCACAAAAATCAGAACAACAAACAAAAAACCCCCCAAAGACAAAACAAAAACAAACCCAAAAAAGCCACAAAAAAACCCTCCTACCCTGAATTCATGTACAAAATGTTGGTAAAATGTATTAGAAGTGTGTTAAACACTGAAAAATTGTTTTCTTCAAATTTTCTCACAGTTTCTTCTTTGGGTGGGTGGTGAAAAGCCCTTTCATTTTGCTTTAAGGTATTACAGTTAAGATATGAGATACTACCGTATGTTTTGTTACAAGTGTAATAATGGCAATTAAAAGTGGGACACATTTTGAGGTTGCTACTTTTGCTAGTTCTGAATATAGAAGTGCTTCCAAACGCAATCATTCCTGAGAAGCATTCATCACACAGTTTCCAAAATGAGCTCCAAGTGATCATGGCCCTCCTATAACATTTTTCTATCTGCTTAGCATTTCCTTAGGAGTAAACTTCTTGTTGGCATCACTCTGAAAGATGATTTGATGGTTCATGCATGTTTTATTTTAAAACTGTTGCTTTCTCAGTGGGATTTCATAGGGAAATTTATTTATAAAAATGAAAATGTTGGAAAAACCTCTGCATTATTTTATTCCTTGTTAGCCATACCTAAATGAAAAATCTGAACTCTTGAATTTGCTAAGACCAACTTCTTGGGTCTAAGTGGTAGAGCATGCTTCCTATGGTATGGCAAAAAGTGGAGAATTAATTTGCAGACACTTCCAGAAATAGGCTGAACACAGCTGAGTTTGCAAACTAAGTTTTGCGCAGTTCGTGAAAAGTTCACATGTCCTGAGCATTTGTGGTTAGGTCTGCTGTTTTCAAAGAATAGTCTACCTGAGTTTCCTGCAACTGATTCAGGCTTAAGTATTATGTGCTTTGGTTTCAGGCTCTGGTCTTGATCCAGCTACAACAGTTTGAGTGTTTCAAGAGAATGCAAAACAATTATGGAAAAAAAAAAGTCAAACAATGTCATTGTCCACTATTTTCTTATCCAGAAATACAATAATGTTTTAAGACTCCACAGAGCTGAAAGTGACAAGAAACACAGTTTAAGTTTCAAACTTCCTTGTAGTTCTTTTTCTTTTGGCCAGCCTGACCTTACTAACTGAAGTCTCCAGGTGTCTGAGTTTTAATAAAAGCAGAAATTAATATCGCTTAGCATGTAACAAAAGCAACACTATTTTTAATAACAAACCTATTTTAAAAAAAGCAATAAACAAATTAAAAACAAACAAAAAGATAAATGAATACCGTATAGGACAAGTGATGCATGTTCTAATAAATCATTTTCTCATAAAAATCTTGAGTAATTTCTTTTCTTCTTAAGAGAGAATCTAAAATGTTGATCCCTCATTATGAGGCCTTATCACTACATTTATTGTTGGCCTAAAATACTGAGTGGTCCTGCTCAAATCTTTACAACTGTAACTGCCATGCTAATGCTCCTGAAAGAAAACATTCAACAGAATTCAATAATTTGTTTCCTGGCTTTTTTATTTTTAAACTGGAGTGAGCCTAATTGCTATAAAATGTAGCTTCCAGCTGTTAGTTCTAGGGGATAGATTTTTACTGAGTAAATATAGGATAGGAAGTAACCCTGATTATCTTGGATGCTGTGAATTTCATTCTGTAGCTGTCAGTTCCATTATTTCCAGTCCTGTACACCTGAATCTTGAGACTGACTGCATAGTCAAAAATCTATGCGTGTAATTAATTAGTTCCTTCAGGATATGTTTCTCTATAATTTTTTTTTTTTTTTTTAATGAGATGGTTTTCATCTTGGATAAGGTGAGATTGCTATCATACTGATAATGCCTTGGCCTTGCAAACAGGGCAGGATCAAGTACATTTCTTCTGTGAAATGGAAATAAACCCACACAGTATTAATCAACAAATTTAAACTCTATGGCTCAAAGCACCTCTGATATATGCATTTTTTTCCCTCTTGAATACTAAATTAATAACTTTTGTACTTCCAGAGCAACAGAGGTGATTCCTTTGTCTTAACCTGTGCTTAGAATTCACTGATCTTTTTCTACAGGGATGTCATACATGCATGTGACTACATGGATATAAATGATATTATTTTGAAACATTTAGTTCTAAGAAGCATATTTCAGGCTGGGAACAAATAGACAGTGCAGTTATTTGAGTTAGAGAACAAACTTGTAAAACAAACAAAAAACCTAGAAAAGACAAAATTAATTTTAAGTCTCAAGATAATGGGCTCTCTTTTTGCTATTTCACAATTCTGATGTTTGAGTGAATGAGAACTCTTTGTGAAACCTGGATAATAAGGATGGCATCTGGTTAGGATTCTTTTTTAAATCAGGTTTTTTTGAAAGTACTGATTTGGCAAAATCAAGCTTTTTATGGTCACCTGCCAGTTTTGATGTGTTTTTGATTAGAAAACATTTCTCAGATGTGGGAGTAGATTTCTCTCCAAAGTAAGAGAATCAGAAAAGCAAATCAGTTGTGGAACTGACTTGCATCTGGCAGTCCCAGGTACATCTCCCTCATTGCCCTCATTCTGGTCCAATTCCTCTCTCTCTCATCTCCCCCTTTTCTGGTTGACAGGTTCTGAGTTCAGAAGGATATTATAGGAATACCTCTATAGGAATACCTAACATGTTTTCATAAGTGGAACTGTTACACATTGAATTACAAGAGAAAGCCAGCTGCCTTGATTTTTTTAAAAGGAAGAGAAAACCAAAGTTATCTTCACAAAATTTTGAAATTTTTGAATGCCCCATTGTTTCATAACTCCAGTTTCCAACTATCTCTAATTATGTGCTCACAAGGGAGATTCTGGTTACACAGAAATGGGGATAGACAGTCTGTGGCAGGCAACCTGTTCATTTTGCAAATTCATGACAGTAAGGCCTAGAATTATGATAACTCTCTATAACAAACAATGATTAAAATGAAGACCACAGAAAATCAACTACTCAACAGACTGAATATCACCTATCTATAGGGTGGATGATGAGTCTGGACATTTTGCAAGTAGTAAAAATCCCTGACTCCAGTCAATAGTTTAAAATACAATGTTTCATTTCATGAGCTGATATGGCATACAACTGCTTTTTTACTTAAAGACTGTGTCACATGAAAAGTTTAAGGAGACAAATATTTTCCAGAAACAGGGATGGTTTAATATCTAATGTCCATCTCTTGCATAAAATTAAAACTTATTGGATAAATAGTTACATTAACTTCAAAATCAGTAAATACAGTAGTCTTTTCTTCTGGTTTTTTTTTTTTTTTTTTTTTTTTTGTTTTTGTTTTTGTTTTTGTTTTTGTTTGGGTTTGGTTTTTTGGGTTTTTTTCCCAAGCTGTTATGTTCAAGCAATTTTTGGAACTGTTGTAATCCAGTGTCTGTGCAGGACGCAGAATTGAATGACTCAGAAGATGATCTACAGTGAAAGCTGCCTTAAGACACCACCAAGCCTCTGCTGCAAAGAAAGCTACATGGAGAAAGAAACAGTTCTGGACTGACCTATAAGACCTCTAATCTGTGCAGAAAAACAGAGCTGAATGCTGGAGAGGAGAAGAAAAATATGGTTATACATATAGACCTGGAGAAAATAAAACAAGATAAACACCTTAATTTAGATTTTTCATTTATTTTGCGAATGAGAAACTAATTATTTACAGAATGAAACTCTATTCAGTCACTCAGAACTCCAAAATGGTTCTGGATAAACTAATTCTAACTAAAATTAATTAAGGGATTGCCTAAATTTTCTTGTGTGTTGGCATCATGAAAATTTCTGAACATATAAATGTTCCTACATATAAATGTTCCATAGCTGCTACTAAATGGTGTTAGGACCAGATAAGTTATGAATATTGCAGAATACACTTGTATGCCCCTGCTATAAGTAACCTCTTTGTATAATAGAAATAAATGAAAGGTATCTAAACAGACACATAAGATCTACTCAAGAATTCCAAATCAGGGGGCTGATCTGTAACAGGACATAAGATTTGCATTCTGATATGAATAAGTAACCAATTGTGAGGTGATAGACCTATAGAGTTTCATGCTTTCCATAGGTGGAAAGATACACATATTAATATGATTGGTAATATGTGTTGGAATAGAAATAAATTATTACAAACTGTGTTTTAGAAGACTGTCTTTGGGTTTTTGAGGTAGCCTGTGCTCTTTTCGTGCTTAGGGAGTCCAATTTACCAGCCAAGTTGAGTTAAATTTCTCAACCATTTTGATTTATATTAGCAAAGTTCTTTCTTGATAAAACAGTATTCTTGTTTAAACTCTTATGATAGAAAACAACACCTTTTGGAGGCAAGAAGAAAGCTGAGAGATATTCATACTCAATTTGGGAGAATAAAAATATATTGAGGCATATTAAGCTGTTAAGAAAATTGTTAGATGGTAAAAATGGGGAATCTGTGACAGAAAAAATGTGTGAGTAAAGTTAATATCTGTTGTTTCCCCTGGGTAGATGTACAGACAGACAGCATATGCTAAGAAAGAGCTGAATAAATGAGCTTGAAGTAATGAGTTTTCTCCAGGAATCTGAACTACCATGATTATTTTGATGCTTTATTACAGTATCCTAGACTCTTAATACTTAAAACAGGAGTGGCATGAACCTCAAATGAGACAGAGCATAATGTTCCCAGAACACTTAACTGTAGTTTGAACACACACACCCTTTAGAAGCATGTTAGTCACTGAGTATTTTGGGAAAAAAAAAAACAAAAAAAACACACACACGAAAAAACCAAACCAAAACAAACAAAAAAAACCCCAAAAAAACAACCCCCCCAAAAACTAGGATTCTAAAAATTATTGTTTAGATTTCTACATCCTCCAACCATGTACGCTGTAGTTTGTAGAGGCAGTGAACTGACATCAGTTAATAGTTGAGCAAAGAGTGGTTATGGCACCTTGTCCTACTTTAACTGCCTTGAACAAAAAGATAACCCTAGCTGTCTTGGCAATATATAAACCCTGAAGAAAAGTCTACAAACAAATTCTGTAAATAGGTCATTCTGAAGATCATAGTGGTTAGAAAAATGATTTAGCGTGGATGCTAAGCATCTCTGAGTTTTCTCTCTTGTATTTTCACTTGCCACTAACACAGTTTGGATTTTTAACTTCCACCACGTAGGCTTCCATTTTTTTTAAGTGACACTTTCTTAAGTGTCTTTTCTATTTTGAAATAAAAATTTCTTACAAAGGAAATAGACAGGATGATTAGCCACTACAATTTTTTGAAATTCCACATCTGGTTTACTTAAATAATTCCTCCTTACCTTGATACTACAGGTCAGAAACACATTTTTAGGAAGTAGCTTCCCCCCCTATCTCAGTGTCTCATTTTGCCAAAATTCTAGCATTAAGGTTAATAATGGAAAGGTATTTTTGAATTTCATTTTTTTCTTCTACCTCTAAATTATATTGTATTTTCTCAATGACATAGAAGGCATGGTATTAACTGATTAATTTCAGAAGGACAAATATCTGTTAATATATACAGAATTACAATATATGATAATCCAAAAAATATCTTGACAGAAATGTCACAGGACCTCTTATAGTAAAATAAGAAATATAAACTATATGGTCTGTATAGCAAGGAAGACATTCTCTTACATATTTTAGAAATATGTCCTTGGTGATTTGTTGTATCAGAAATGGTGCAATGGAAATTAGAAAGTTACTGCAGATGTTTCATTAGTCATATATTTCTAGGCATTGTATAAATAAATAATGATCATTTGAGTGGACTTTTTCATAATAGTATCTGAGTTATCTCTTCATTGTGTAATTTAACATGCCTTATGTAATTTCAATAATTTGTTTCAGTGATCCCTTCTTTCTTCTGCTTTCTTTCAGATTTAAATTATTTGAGTTAGTGTTCATAGCTCTTTCTGCTGTCTCTTCTGAAATCCAGGGGACACACATAGGGGTTTTGGTTGGGTTTTTTTTCGAAACAAGCTGCCTGATGGTCATTCTTCCTTTTTTCAATGTCTTAAAATGTACTTTCTCTACATAAATTATAGTGGGTAAAATTTACAGTACTATTTTGGTTTTCAACTCTTTTCATCTGGCTGGCAGTTCTCTCAGCATTTTTAAACCATGGCTGTGTAGGATTCACCCAAATATTCCTATTTACTATTTGTCTGATGTTCAGGCAGTTGAGCTACTAGAAGGATTGTAAAGGTGCAATACTTCAGCTTCCAGAAGAATTGCCAGTACATTACTTCACTTACAACCCAGCAGTGTAAATTGTCTGTAATAGTTGCTCCTTTGAGTAACATTAAAGAATTGAAATTAGGTTTTACAACTATGTGGTGTACAATTTGGCAGTGTTTATGGACCTAGCATTTTTATATTACTATTTTCCAGAAATTTTCAAAACAGCAGATTCCCTTGTTTATCTCTTTCATATCAGTTTTCTTATAGTGTTCATCAGCATCTTGAAGAGTGTATTAGGTTACACTGTTAGTCTATGTCATATGTTGCTTGTTCTCCTCCAAGAGAAAGAAAGATGAACAGCATGGGTGTTGCTGCAGTGTGTTTTATACACATTTATGTTTACACTTGCATGTCCATACAACCACCATTGTTATTTGTAAGTATGCAAGTTGCTGAATTTTATGTTTTAATAATGCTGGAACAATGTTCTTTGCCCTTAACGCAGGCAGCAGGTGCTGTGTGTGTGTGTGCGTGTCTGTGTCTGTATCTGTGTGTCTGTGTGTGTGTGTGTCTGTGTGAGAGAGTGTGTGCGCACACATGTTTTGGCTGGATGTGACAGTGGTAAGAACAGAAGGGAGGATGAGGGAATGGAATATTTATTTTGCACTCAGTTAAACCTGTTAGAGAGTTCAATTCTCCACAGAAATCAAATCACCTACTTTAGTTTTCACTTTTAAAAATTGTTTTAAGTTGTCATGGAAGACATAAAGACTTTGATTTCATATTCCATGGAAAGGCAGTGTATAGATCAGAAAAGAAGTCAGATAGTTTAGTTATATCCTCGACCATTGGATCAAGATATCAAGGTGTTGTCTTCTTTCTCATAAGCATAAGGGTTATTTTGTTGTTTCACCTAAAAAAATGTGTATATGATTGATTACAGTAAAGAAAAAATTACATAGTGCAAAGTGGTTAAAAGAAAATCAACTTTAAACTTTGAAACACTATATAGAACTTTTCAAACCTTGCACATAAGGGCATATTAAAATTACACGTTTAAACCTTGCATTTAAGCATTTCTTTTTATTTCTTGAGACCATGGGCACAGTATACAAAAGAACTGGAATCTCTGAAGATTATTTGATTCATGAAGTTTTCTCTTCAGATTTTACACTTTAGACAAAAACAGAGTTAGTAAGAATTTTAACATATAATTTTATAAATATCTTATGAAAAGCTTTTAAAAGTACACTGATTTTTTTTCTTGTTCCTAAGCATATTCTTTGGTGGATTATATTGTTTCTAATGTATTGCAACTGAATTCAGGGTTTAATCTTGCTTAATGCACAATTCCTTATATTTTTAAATATTGTCCCATTTATTTTTTTCACTAACAAATAGTGATGAAAAATGCATTACTTCAAAAAACTTCAAAATGTTTTTTTTTTAAACCCTATATCTGAAGTGCCTAAGTATTTACCTGTGAGACTGGCTGAGTATAAAGCTGTTTACCCAAATGAATGCATTTGCAGATTGTTGAGTTTCACAGGATAATGCATAGCCTAGTCTAATATTTTTACTTTAAACACATGTATCTTCACTGTGTTTGTCTGCAAATAGTTTCATTCACTTTAGTATCTCCACGAGACACACAAGTGATAATGAATTGCTTAAAAAAGTCACAGTCTGCCTTTTGTCTTCCATTCTCCATTGCACTGCAGTGCATCAGATCCTGTATTCCAGTTGCAAATCCACATTCGGTACCAGTGGCACTGCAGAAGCAGCTTGCAATGAGATGTTCCAAAGACACAACTGGGAATTGAAGACTGAGTAGATTGTAGCCTCTCATCTTTGCTCATCCTAAGAAAGCAGTAAAAGCTGTGTTATAAACTGAAGTCTTAACACTGTAACACTAACAGTTTATAAGCTGTTTGGAATTGTTTGAGGGACCTTCAAAAGGAAAAAACAAACCACAAAAGAAAACAAACAAAAGACCCTTGAGCTGTTAGAGCTGGAATTTCAGAGCATATAACTAGGGATTACAGAAACCCATATTCTCTGTTCTCAACAGTCTAAAACTTTTAACACAGAAGCATTGAGTTATGAACATGCTCTGGCGTGGAAAAGAGTTAACACAATTTAAAAGCTTGAGCATATGCAATTTCAGTCAAAATTTGTGAGGTTATTTTTCCAGATGAAACCTAGGGAATTTTAGAAGACATTCTTGGTCGCTGTGCAAAACAAGACCACTGTAAGACTGTCACCATTTAATTGACAGGAAGGCAAAAAAAGAAAGCAGCTAAATTTAATTGTTGTCTTAGAACAAGATCACTTTCAAAATGTGTGATTTCACGTGGACACAAGCTCACCAGTTTTACCACTGGAATCTGAGGTTTCCTGATGGATTAATTCCTTTCCCTTGCTTACATTTCTCTGGAGATTGCAGGAGTCATGTTTCCTGTGATGGACAAGAAAAAAATTTCAAGTCACAAGGGACTGTTCTGTTCAGACACAATGATCAACTTAAAACATGTTTTCATAAAACTTTCTGCCTGATTTTATGGTCCACGCAAATGAAAAGTGTGCATTGTACACACCCTTAAGGTATTCACAATAAGGTTTTATACATCAGGATGAAAAATTTATGTGTTGAATTCAAAATTTCGTGTTCATTTACTTCACCTATGTAGAAAACTTATGTGCAAAGTGTGAAAATATTTTATTCTGAAGCCAGTTGTCTATTTATAAAAAAAAAAAAGAGGGTGCTTGGAAAAGTTGAAAAGTTTAACAAAAATATTGATTAGCATAATGTAAAAAAGCTTTTTGAAAACAAAACTGTTTAAAAGGTAAGAGAAATAATACATAATAAAATCTTTTCTAATATTCCTAGATGTTACATCCTATTGCAAATTTTCATGCACATTAGAATTTTGTAGGTTCTTCTGGGGTTGAATATTTTCTAGTGTGGCCAGAAGGTGAAGTAGATTAGGGTAACACTAAGTATGACAATAATGTAATGCAGGGTAAGCACGAGCAGATGCAAAATGAGGAAAAAATAGCTGTGTAATAAATAGCACTGTGGCACTTCATGGGACACCTTTAACAATTTGCAATATGTGAGCTACTGATAACCATAGAATCCATTGCTGAGGATTTATTTCACTCTAAGGGGGTGAACAAGCCAGAAAATTTTGTTTTGGAAGCTTGAAGGGCATCTTATTTCTTGACATTGCACTGGATAGCATTACTTTAACCATAAAATATTAAAAGAAATTATTGGGTTTTTTTTTCTTACAATTAAATTATTATCTTGGGGAATCTTTGCCATATGTGAAAGAAGCAGGGTTCATAGAGCCTGGCTCCACCCTCTTTGCAGTCTCACTTTGGCTATTTATACACATTTTTGAGGTCCCTTTTGAGACATCTCCTCTCTGGAGTAAACAGTCCTATGCCTCTTCTCATTGGAGAGATGCTCAGCTCTTCAGTCATCTTTAAGGCCCTTCACTGGACTCTCTCCACTGTGTCCTTGCCTCTCTTGTAACAGGGACACAGCGCTCCAGGTGTTGCCTCACTAGAGCTGACTGGAAGGGAAGGATCTCGTTCCACAAATTCCTGGCAATACTTAGCCCAGGACACCACTAGATCTCTTTGGTTCAAGGTCATGCTGCTGGCTCATGTTCAACTTGGTGTCTATCAGGACTTTTTCTGCAAAGCTGCTTTCCAATTGAGTGGCTCCCAATATATGCTGGTGCACAGTATTAGTCATCCCTAATGGAGGACTCTGTACTTATTTCTGAACTTCATGAGGTTCCTGTCAGCCTGTGGAGATCCCTCTGGATGGCAGCATGCCCGTCTGGTCTATCAGCCACTTCTTCCAGTTTTGAATCATTAAAACACTTGCTGAAGGTACACTCTGCCTCATAATCTAGATGTTAAATAGGATTGTACTCAGTATTCATTGCTAGTTACTGACCTCCAACTACAGTTTGCATCACTGATCACACCACCTGTTGCACCCAGTTGTTTAGACAGTTTTCAATATTTTGGGTAGCTCCTGACCTTCTCAGCCTGCTCTGCCATTCAGTCCCAGTACTCTGCAGAGCATATGCTTCCTGAGACACTGACTGACCTTCAGGTTTGTGTTCTGTATGGAAGGTGGTCTGGAACTTGGGTTTGCCTCCAGCATGCAGCTCTGGCATATCCAGAGGGATCTCAGCTTGTTTGCTGTGAGAAGGCTGCTTCAAAATGCTTGCCTGTAGTTTCTACATCATAGTTCAGTTTGAGTAAGTGAAAAACCCAATTATATTGCTCATTTTTTAAATCCAGGTGTCTACCACTATCCCCAAACTATGGTGTCATTCCTGTTAGTAAGTTACTCATGCAAGAATCTTGCACTAACAAAACTTCCTGTTTGGCAAATTTTTTTTGCACAAAGGGAAAAAATCTAAGAAAAGTACTCTACACACCAATACTTAAAGTTTTTAGAGACTGTGTTCATTTCTCTTTTCATCCTTAAGTAAAGGATTTTTTTCTCAAATTTCACTGTTTTGAGTGGCTGTTGTAAGTTGCTATTTCTGCTTTAATGTATTTCACTGACAGGAAAAGTGCTTAGGGTCTTTGGGAGGCTACCTCTGCAGTTTTCCATCACCCACTTCTTCTTGTTAATCCTTTTAAATAGTGGGATAGAAAGCATGTCAAGGGCCAATCCCTGGTGAGGCATATAGTGAGAGTTTGACAAGTTACTTTTCACATTTTGTAGTGACAAGGCCTGCTGATTACTTCTGTGTCTGCTGCTTTTGGCCCTGAAAAACTTTGGAGATCTCTGGAGCACTTTAAAATCTTCATTCTCATATGAGACTTTAGGTAACACACATAGAACACAGACAATAGAGGCACTACATAATTATTAATTTTGAAGTATTTCTCCACTTAATGAAAAACACCCATTAGTACTTTCTAACAGAAACTATTTATTATTCACATGTATTGAATGGAAATTTAAAAATAAAATATGGAACACCTGAAAACAGTTCAGCTGATGTACAAAGTTATATTAAGTCTCCATGAAAATATATGACAGATATGACAACAACAAAAAAAAATTGAACTGTTTTTACCTTCACCTTTAATATGGCATTTTGATGGCTATAAAATATTTCACACAATGCTTTGCCATTGCCATTGTTTTAGCAACAGGTTGGCTTAATTCCAGTTCCATTGTGTTGTATTTGCTGTTTTTATGGAGGTGACAGAATATTATTATGGCAGAAATGGACTGAAACTACTTAAGAAGCTTGACACAAATATTTAAGGTATGTTACTAACATTATAAAGAAACATGTGAAATGAAATGCATTAAAGAGCAACTGACTAGTGTACTGATAAAAAAAAAAAAAATCCCTTTTCTTTCACTTGTGAGGCAGACTGTGAAAGAAAAGGGATTTTTTTCAGCAACAGCACTAGAATTAATACCCTAAATACAGGTATTTAGTCAGCTTTATCCATTCTTCATTTCAATTATAAATCTGTTCTATCTTAAAGTTAATTCAAAAGGATCTGCCAGTGAATATAGAATTTGCCATCACAAGAAAAATTACTCCAGTAAATTGCTGAAGCTGTTAGTCCTCTGCCATTTATTTAAACAAAATCTAGGTTTGGATTCCAAATATTTATAGAGAAAGAGATGGATTTCTCATTTCATAACCAACTGTATCTACTGCACCAAATGTGAAATTTTACAATCACGAGGAATGCTCCTGAGATTTTATTAGGAAATACAAGGGGCAAATGACTGTAGGAAATATTTACCTATATAGGGACATCCAATGATATGCTGTGGTCCCTTTTCTGTAGTTTGTGAACTGTACACTGCTTTCAAGCTTCTAGTATTGATCACCACCCAAATGTTTAAATGTTACTGGCACTGACTACTGAGACTAATGTGGAAAGCAATATATAATTTCTTGCTGAGTACGCCAGTCCATATGCAAAAAAAAAGTTGTTTGGCTGCAGTTCATCACATTAAACTTAGGTGTTTAAAAGCTATCAATAAGATTCACAGCAAACTGGCTAAAAATAAAGTGAATACATTATCAACCTGACAGACACATTAACCTCACTGTATCTCTCTGGGTATGTCCGAATGCAAAGGGACTTTTGGATATACAGTCCTTGTACATACATCCAAATTTAGCCAGTTTATGCTTGAATCAGTTTCCACTATAGATGCCCAAGATTTTATGGGTCATCCTTGGTTCTCACCAGAGTTATTTGAAGGAAAAGGCACCATTTATGCTACATTTAGTACTAAAAAAAAAAAAAAAAAAAAAAAAAAAGATCTGTGGCTTCAATTTGGCAAGCTCAGTGTTTATCCCTACTTATTCTGGACAGTTCATGGTGCCTATGGCCTGCAACGTAATTACCATTTTCATTTTTTTTCAGTTCCAAGTGCTTAAAATAATAAAAGGTCCTCAGGGGAAAAAAATTAAAAGAAAAAAACCAAAACACCACAAAACCCAGATGCAAAAATCCCAAACCCTGACCAAAAAAACAGAATGTTTTTTTAACAGCATGAAACAGAGGGAAAGAGTTGCACATACTGGTTCAAGGCATGAAAGCTGGGGATATTTGAGGCAGGAAGACACAATGGGAATGGATGCAGTGAGCAAAACAGTCAAATACTAACAGAGAGCAAAACTGGGTAGAAAAAGAGTCTCTCACTTAAAAAAACAAAAACAAAACCATAACCAATGTTGTTTCTATATTCTAGACTTCTGCTGAATGTATTTTACTAGACTTTAAGGTTTACGTGCATCAAAATAGCATTTTTCATGTCTTCTCTAAAAGGTTGTTGTGTGGAGTATAAAGTCAGTTCTCTTCCTTAGTAAAAGTGAAATTAACCCACACTACATTCTTTCTAGCATTCTAAGAAAAATGTTCAGCACTGACTCAAATTCTAAAAAAGGTATCAGTCACCAAATTTACACCATCTCTTGTTGTGTTCTTAAAAACTTTTGTTCCAACAAAGAGTAGATGAAACCTGCAGGTTATGTTCTTACCTAACTTGCAGAACCCACTTAGCTCAGAGTTCAAGGTGGTGATTCTACTTATTTCGTAGAATCATAGAACGGCTTGGGTTGGAAGGGACCTTAAAGACCATCTTGTTCTACCCCTCCTGCCAGGGGCAGACACCTTCCACTAGACCAGGATGCTCAGAGCTCCATCAAACCTGGCCTTAAATATTCCCAGGGATGGGGCATCCACATTCTCCAGGCAACTTGTTCCAGTGCCTCACCACCCTCATAGCAAGGAATTTCATCCTGATATCTAATTTAAACATACTCTCTTTCATTTTGAAGCCATTCCCCTTTGTCCTGTCACTGCATGCTCTTGTAAATAGTCTCTCTCCATCTATCTTGTAGGTTTCCTTCATGTACTCGAAGGCTGCAACTAGTTGACCCCCAAAGCCTTATCTTTTCTAGGCTGAACAATCCCAGTTTTCTCAGCCTTTCCTCATAAGAGAGGTGTTTCACCCCTCTAATCATCTTACTGATCCTCCTCTGGACTCGCTTCAACAGGTCAATGTCCCCCCAATGTGGGGGACCCCAGAGCTGGATGCAGCACTCCAGGTGGGGTATCACAAGAGCAGAATAGAGGGGCAGAATCCCCTCCCTTGACCTGCTGCCCACACTGTATTTGATGCAGCCCAGGACACAGCTGGCTTTCTGGGCTGCAAGTGCACATTGACAGGTCACATCCAGCCTCTCATCCACCAGCATCCCAAGTCCTTCTTGCCAAGGCTGCTTTCTCTTCACCCCCCAGGAACTGACCCAGGTGCAACCAGTTCTTTGATATGTTACGTTATCTTTAGGAACTATAAAAGTTCCAGTATAACTTTTGAGGTAGGACTATAATGGGTTTGTACTATACGAAAATGCAAGGAGGGAATCAGGATTGCCAAAGGAAAGTATGGACTTCCTACTCTGTCTCACAAGACCTAATTATTTTAGCCTGCCATAACAGAGAAAGGGAAGAGAAAAATCAAGAAAACTTCAGATATACAATAAAGTCTTATACATCTGGGGAAACATACAAGCTATTGCTTCAATGCTCAGTTGGTCCTTACCAGAGTTCACAAACAGGACAGGCATTGTGTAGTTATTCTGCTTTTGGCTTGAGGGACTTGACATTTTTTCAATGACACCTTGACTTAACAGCAAAAATAACAGAGGCTTAAAATTGGCTTCTAGAAATGATTTCATATATCAAAACACATCCAGGATGACATGTTCTTTCTTTTGATGCACATTTGCCAGTATTGTTATCAAGACCTACCATCACACAGAGAAACTTCTTTGTTTTTATTTAATTATTGGAGAATCCTGCCAGGAAAAATAACTATGCCAAAATTTATCAATTTATACTTCTGAAAGAGTTATTATCCAGGACACATTCCAACAAAGGAAAAAAATACACACAGCTGAAAAAAGAAAAAAAGTCCTGAATCAGCACATGAAAGACAAGGTTCTTTATTTGTGTCACAAGGATTTTAAAAATTGAGTCCTGCATTTTCATTTTTAAAAATGTATGTGTGAGGATTTGCCAGGAGTTTTTCTTGTTTTATTTCTTTATTAATTACAATATTTATTATAGTTATAGAGAATTGCATACAATAATTTTGTTCCATGTAACTTTTTGTCCCACTTCCCAGTCTTCCTGTGACTTCATGCAGAGAAATCAGTATTTACTTTTAACATTTTGTACCTTTTCCTTTGTGTACAGCACACAACATTTCTATGAGGGTAAGTTATGACTATTCATAATAAAGTTCAAGATATTTATTTTTTACAAAAAAATTTCCGATATAGCAAATATAGCAAATATAACAAAAAAAGGAAAGTGTTCTAGCTTCTGCTGCACTGCTCTCAGGAAGAAAAAACAAATAAAAATATAAATTTAGTGAAGCCATAATAGAATATTATTTATTTATATTTATTTAATAAAAGAAATATACTATATGATTTAAATTTGGAATTTTTTTTACCTTTTGGCACATTTTGCCTTTAGAAAAAATATCAGTATCCATTTCCATACAATATTAATGGTAATGTTTGCAGTTAAGAAAGACTACGTTAAGCAAACAATATTCTCATGCTCGGTAATGAAAAAATTGAGCTTAATTTTCTGAAATTATCTTAAAAAAGAACTGTGGATTTTACTTGTTTATTACACTTCAATATTTATTTTTCTTCTCAGGTGGAAAAACCTGAATTGGTATAATTTCGCCAGTTATGTCCAATGATTCATAATACAGTTCATCTCTTGCAAACGCCTTTTTTCTCTCCACTTTAAGAGGGTTATATTGACCTTTAATTGTCATCTGTAACAATTAAATTAATTCTGAATCAGTTGTTCAAGGTATTGTAAAAACTCAGTATGTATACATGCTCTGTAATTTGAGCTTTAACAAAAGCTTTAAGCACTAGCACCAGGCTTCTCCAGTCAAATCAATATAGACCATATGGCATAGCACTTACCTTGGTATGTTTGTTTACTGAAAATAGTGATACAGTGGCACAAAACCAAAACATCAACAGGTTAATTCTCCCTAGAATGGACATTTTACAGATGGTAAAAAATCCCTTCCTTCCAATAAAATATGTACTGTCTTGCATCTATGACAAACAGTTCTACCTAAGCACTTGCAATAAGTAACAACAGTGGTGATTTTTCCTTTTTTTAAAAAACAGGCAGTCAAGCCTGAGATTTTTTGAATTACATTCTTACAGGCACTCTTGAGGGTTTTGAAAATGTCTAAAAGGCTTTTTCCAAAACAGCTTTTTCCCAGGCAAGAGAGTTTGAGAAAACAAGCTGTGGCAGCAGAATTTGAAAGATACATAGTCAGCTATGTCACTTCAAGAAACCATCAATTTAAAATACAAAGAAAGAAGTCTTGTGCAATAAACCCTCTTAATGTGCTCATTTCTGTATGAAACCTTCCAGTTCAGGTTCCTCCTTTTTTTTTTCTCTACCGATATGGGAAATCTTTGTGAATGGATGTATTCTTAAATTAACTCTTATAACTATAGATTCACTAACCATAATCTGCTTTCTGCCAAGACAAATTAGACACAAGCACAGCGTGAGATTTCAGATGTAAATATACATGTATACATAAGTGTGCCCATACTGCAATCACACCTTTAAAGCTGTTGGTGAAGGTACATGGAAAGGCTGAATCATATGCAATGCTGCTACTTAACACCATTACTCACTTGACTGATTGGATGTTAAGATCTCTGCTGTTGTGTTTTTATTCTCAGCTCCTCCTTTGTCTGTGTTCCCTCTCTGAAAATACTTGCATTGAGCAATCTACAGTGTTTACTTTGTTTTCCATAGGACTTTTTTTAATTTTAATTTTCTTAAAGATGCTTCTATCTTTAACTCTCCAATATACCACAGTCAGAACTGTCAGCTTTTTTAAGTTAGGGTTTGCATTTTCACCTATGTTTGTTTGCTTTATTTAAGTGAACTTATCCCTGTAAAGGTGCTATATTTGAGCCTCACCTCAGCCCTGTCTTAAGTGGCATTCTGGCAAAGATTCCATTTCATTCTCCATATTGTCTTGATTTTTTTATCACACTCAAATTATTAGTCTCTTTTTTCATTCCCTTTGGAAATAAACCACCACTAAGAACAAAAGAAGAGTTCAATGAGAAGCATAAATTAAATATTCCTATCTCCTTAGGATTTAACAAAGCAATTTCTTTTAAAAAATTGTTTTCCCATAATGTTTTTAATGATAGAAACATTAGTTATGTGTTGTAATTGAAAATAGACTGCTCCTTGGCTAGTATTTGAAGTCATGCAAGTTACAATACTCATACCACCAAATGTAAGCATATAACAGAAAGTCTTCAGACTATGAGATTATTTGTTCTGAAAGAAAAATTAAAAAACCCAAAAGATAGATTGCAGAAAATAAACTTAAATCCAAATAGATGTCTAATTTTATTTTCCTTTCAAATATTATATCTTGGGTTCAACAGACCTTAATTAACCAGTTCCCTAAGTTAATGGGAGCCCTTCTTAAAATGTTTTTAAGCTGCCTCTCAATTTAACCTAAACGTCTTTTGTTCTTGTATTATTAGAACAAGCAAAGAAGGCCCCAGGTGTGAATCCTGTACCTTATCTATTGTTTGGTATAACTCTATAATTTCCCCTTTGGTTCATCCCTCACAGGCCTTTCTTGAAAGTCAGAGCTGATGAAAGTCTTTATATGACTTCAGTGGCCTCTGGCTCAGACCAAGTCTTTCTAGTCCCTCTTAACATCAATGAGACGTTGCTAAAACTACATTTGTGTTTCTGCTGAGCTGAATTAGCTGTGTTAGCTGTGTCTTCCTGATTAGTTCAATCCCATGGGCTTCAAAATCACTTCCTGGAGATAAACTTGAGAGAATACAAGGCAACTTTTTCTCTGAGCCTTTAATTTGTCTTGATGATAGATATCCTGTGTCACAGTTGCATCACATTATAAAAACACAATTATAAAAGAACACAGTTTTTATGGAGAACATACAGCTGCCCTGTAAGTTGCTCTTTTTATTGTTTGTTTTGCGTAACTATTTAAACCAAGAGAACAGAAACCATAGCTAAATTTGTTAAATCCAACTCTTCTAGCTTGCCATAGATTATGTGTTATTTGAAGATACTTTGAGGAAAGCTGCTCCTGCTTCTTGTTCCTAATTATATTCTGAAAAGTTTTAAGTCGGGATCTTTAAGAGATACTGAAATTTAAGACAATGAAAATCTTTCACTGAACTAAGACATTATGATTTATTTTTTTTAAATTAAAACGGGATGGCTAGAAATGCCTAGTTGAGTGTTTAAAGGCATTATCTCACTCAGAAATTTCTCCATGCTTTGTTCTTCTGAAGGTTATGGTACAGTCAATACACAGAGCACATGCAAATAGCATTGAATTGTTCTGTAAGTGTCACATAAAGAAGATTTTCCAGGGATTTCCACATGACTGTCCTCAAGCATCATGCTGTGAGGATGCTGGGTTTGTGTGAGCTGGAAGTAAACACTTTCTGCTGCTGGTTGAAGGGTTGACAGCGCGGAGCTAGGAATGAAATGCTGATGGGGGTAGAGGAAAGGGGAAAAAGTCTCCCTCATTGCACTCAGATGCAGTTGGGGAGCATGTGAGGTTGCATCTCCTACTCCTTGGAACTGCTTTGTCTGCATAAACATCCATTAAAAAACAGAAGCCATTTGGGAAGCAGGAGCTCATACTCTTACTCAGACTCATACCACTCATAGTGGTTTAGCCAGAAGGGTTCCTTCTTCATTTGCTCTTCTGTTAATTTCTGTTCATTTTAGTGCCCTGCAAAAGGGAACTGCACAGGCTGCAGTCTCATGGGAAAGGCAGTCTTGAGGTATGTGTCTGAAGATGAAATGAGAAACTGAGTCTTTCACTTCTTGACTCAATGTTGATATACTACTCAGAATAGCAATTGCATGGCCACTTAAGAGTGAACTTTTCTGCTGTTTCTTAATCATGACAAAACAGCTGAGGAACCTAAGCAAGACCCTTGAACAGGAACTCAAACAACCTACTGGCTACATCTCCTATCACAGAGACAAGTATATGTCCTCAACATCCATTTTTGCCACCAATCTAACAAGAGCCATCTTAAGAGTTCTGTATGTAGTTTATACTTATTCACAGTGAGCAGCTACATTGACTTTATAAAAAAAAAACTGAGACAGAATTAAATCCTCTGGCACAATTCTTACTGACCTCACTGGGGTTGAGATGTGAGTTGTGAAGGTGAGGCCAGATATTTAGTAACCTGCAAATCCCCTTTAAACTTCTCATTGGTAGCATCGGGAGTGCTATATATGCAGTGCATGTGATGCACATGCAAATGGAATGTGAAAACATGTGCTGCTCTTTTTCTCATTATTTTTTTCCCCTATGAGGCTGTGTCTTTCTTTCAGGAAAAAGAAAATCTGGGCTACAATTAGCAATCTATGCTAGGAAATCAAAGGCTAAGTGCTGTAATTATTTGCAGTAATACTAATAGGCAATTTATTGTTTATCCTGTGTCAAGAAAGCAGAAAGGAAAAGGAGAGAAAAGAAAAGGAAAACACCTACTTGTCTGAGGAAAGGTCTTGCCTAAGAAAATGCTTAAGTGTGGTGCTGGAAGTTTTCCTAAATTTGACAGAGATAACTACTGATTTTTGCATTGATTTTTTTTCCTTTTTCATTTCATAACAAGCACTGTAATTCTAACAGGCATTATCCAGTGTGTCACCACACACAAACTCATGAAGATGCCTCTTGGGACTGGACTCAAGCCTGGTAAGTGGAGAATACAGGAGTGACTAGCTGCACCTTGCAAAATACTATCTCCAAGTGTCTTTATGACAGTCTATATAATTTTGAGTCTCAGACAACACTACTGTCCTTGAAATGCTTGGTTCAAACATAAAATCCTTGGGTTGTTAGAGGAATCAGTGGGTGAAACTGTGTGGCCTCCAGGGCCAAAAAGATCATGACAATAGTTCCTCCTGGCCATAAAATGCTTCATAAAATAGCCTAAAGGATCGTTAGGTGTGAAGTGAACCCAGCCTAAGGGACTATTGCCTAGAAAACTCAGATAAAGGTTAGAGAAGAGCCATCAGTCTGCTGCGTCTCTGGTCATACACACCCCTTGATTCTGGATTAAATGGTCAACCACAGGAAAATAATGCAATCATGGGAATACACAAATGTGCTTTAAGTTTCCTTCATTCACTTCTTCTTCTGGCTTACATTGTGGTCATCTTGGCTATAAATTTACAGGATTAATTCATTGTGTGGAAACAACTGATATTAGAATTATGAGCTAATACTGGATCCCTTTACAGTTTTTAGAGTAATGTTGACATAAATTATCAGTATCACATTAAAAATAGATTAGATTTTTTTCTTTACTGAAATATTTAATGAACCATTGTTTCAGTTATGAATTCTATAAAAACAGCCAAGAAATCTGTGTGGTAAAAAGTACTACAGAAATATGAGAAACTGAACATGCACTTTGCTAAATGGATTGTTAATATTAGTACACTGCAAAATCTTTGTATATTTTCTCCTTTTCAGATTCAGAAATCTTAAACTCATACCATAATCTTGAATGGATAAAATCACTATGAAAAAGTAAGACCTAGACATATGCTGAATGAAGTATCTTTTTACTTTAACTATTTCTTTAGATATCTAGTTATCTTTTCTAGGGATTTTACCCTTCCACAGCCATTCCTACTAGAACATGATGATTTTGACCCCACTTCAGGAAGTTCTATCCTAGATTTTATTACTCTGTCTTATTGAGTTTCAGGCTTCAGGAGAGTTTCATTTGGCATACGTTGTTGTGTCAATATGTGAGTGTATTCAAAATGAGGTATCTACTGGTTATTGTATTGTGTAAGTTCACATGCTTCTATGCTTTCATATGCTAAAGGGTATGTTTTTATACATACTTGATTTTATTATTCCCTGATGGAAACATTAAAAGAGTTTATTATTTGTTAGGAATCCAGGTTTTTCATGATGTCTGGTTTAAAATCAATGAGGAGGAGATGGGAAGCATAACTCAGCCTATTTGACATCAGGATAGGGTAAGAACATATAGTGTGACAAAAATTTCCCCTGAACTGTTCAAAAGTATCTGCTCCTGGAATTAGCTCACTTGAGAAGAGTAAGAAGTGTAAAACTTTTACCCCTCCCATGTTCCCCCCTAAAAGAAGGGAAGAAAATCATACTGATCTGGGTAAGGGTACCTTCCCTATAAAGTTCCTGTTGTAGCATGTTTAATGAACTATTATTTTTCTCTGTGACATGTGAAGTTGGAGTCATCTTTCTTTTATTATGTGTATATTTATATCCCTTAGAAACAAAAGTGTTCCATTCATATGACAATAGTTTATTGTTATATGTTCGGCATGCAAAGCTGCTTTTCTTAATAATCAGAACCAGCTGGCATAAGTACAACAATGATGGCAATGGGTCATGCATGCCTGAATTAGATGCAGTGCAAGCCAAGAAAGGCTAGCTCTTTACCTCTGTCTCACTGTTTCATGACTGATGTCTTCTTCAAGAAAAGATTGTGCAATCTTCTACCCTTGAAATTCTGCACTGACATATAGCAGATGCTGAAACAATATACTCCTTTGTACACTTTTTAGAAAGTTATATTTCATATCATCAGCAATTATGGTGGTGAATAGAAGTTTTTATATTGGTACACCAGATATCGCACAGGGAAAGAAAAACTGACTTTAACAGATTCAATTAAATGTGCTTGGGCAGGACCATGTTTTATGTAGCAGAAATCCATGCCCTTCCCACTATATAAATATTTGACAACTATACAAATATTTGACAACTATACTACATATGATACAGTAGAAATAATAAATATTTGCAGATAACAAACCAGTCTTTCTGAAGCAATTTTTATGGTCTCTGATGTATCCATCTATAAAATCTAAAAGTATAAAATTTCTAAAAATTGAGAATCTCAGTATATCTCCTTTAAAGGATTGTATTTTTTGAAGGCCTATATAAATCACCATTTATATTACACTTTATTCTTTCCCCATGGTAGTAAATTTTACTGGATAAATTGCCTCAAATTTCATAGCACAGGTAAGGATATTTTTTTGTACTTTTGGGTGGGTGATTTGCTCTAAGTCATAGAGGAAAGGGTCATATCAGAGGTGCTCTCAAATCTGTGGTTTCTATTCTGGAATTCACACTACTGTACATTTAAATCTGATGGCAGTATCTAGGGGTAACAGTTAAAATTATAGGAAACTTTGCTATTAATTTTACTAAAACTAATTATTTACTTCCAAAAGAGTAAAGCACTCACCACCACTGTTTATCTGCTGCTCATCTATATTTGGCTTTCTGATTTGCTTAAATTTACTGCTTTCACAGGTGTATATGGCCTTTCAAAGCTTACCCATTCACCTATAGTATGTACAGTATATTGTATAATGGATGCTTTTGCCTCTCCTTTGAGTGTAAGTTGATAGCCATTAAGGTAGCAAAGATAGTTTGAAACCACCCAATTTCCCAGCAGGAAGACTTAATTTTGTGAACTAAGTAATCTGCACTCAAGGCCAAGAACTAGTTCCAAGAGACACATTTACCAATTGCTTAACTAGGTCCCAGGCCAAACCACAATGACATACTTGCATGAAATATCAGTTTGCTGTTGCAGATAAATGTGATGTCACATGGTAACCTTATAATTTATAATCATTATTTGTGTTTATTCCTGAAATCTTGAAATCAAGTATATTCTTCAAAGCCTATGGCTTATTATGAGAGTATATAAGTCACTTAAAATGCACTAAAGCCCCTTTGGGTAATAGAGGTGGTTAACATGCAGCAAATGATAACAACTGAAGAGAAGGTCAAAAGAATGCACTTAAACATCTCTATTCTGATTAATTTTATTTAATATTAAATTTTCTAAAGTGTTCTGAATTTAGGTGTATTTCAGAGTGCTGAAAAACACAAAATTTCACAGTATCAGGTAGGTCTGAAAAATCTCAGCAACTTGATTTTCAAAGATTTTAAAAAAGTAGATATCAACTTCATCACTACAAATAGTGAGGAACTTCAATTCCACGTCATCTTTCTTCCTAGAAGCAAATTAAAGAGTACATCTCAAATCTGTGCTGAAGCCAAAACAAATCCTATGACATTCTACCTCAATGGGAGTTGATTTTCAGATTTGAGATTTAGATGGTATCTATTTCACACAATAATCCCTATGTTTATAGCTTCAGATGCAGCCTAAACTAATTATTCTCATTTAATTATTGTTAGTTTGTAATTTTTTATATGACTTCTTACCTCGTGAATACTCTCCTTCTGTTTAGCTGAGAGTTCACTATGGATATGACAAAAAATAATAAATCTCCCAGAGTGAAGCAAACTGAGGCCAAATATTAGAAAGATGTCTATATTTTTAAGAAACACAAGAACAGATTTATTTTTTTTAATGACAATTACAGAATGCACAGTCATGTCACAAATGTTTAAGTCTTGATAACCCTGTCTTGAAGTAGGGTGAATTAATCTTTTGAAGTATATTCCACACCTAATCTGTGCAATAAGACGAAAATCCATGATTTTGTTTTCATTTTAAATACTTATATTCTTGTCTGTTATGATAGATTATAAAATATAAGTTTAAATGTTGAAATGTATGTTCCCCAAAACAGTCAGACTTATTCCTTAAAAGTACTTTTAGGAGAAAAGAGGAACTTTATATTTCACCCTTAATTATACTCAGATGTAGAAATGTTTCTTTAATGGAAGTTGAGGTCAGGTTTTTAGTAACGTCTTGTGAGTGGAAGACAGATTCTACTAAAGATTTATATATTACATAGAGTATGTTTTATTGCCTGATGGTGAATATGTGAATATGTTGAGGCACTCTGTGTTAGTGGAAACTTGCTGTGTGGGTTTTAAATTAATGGTTAAGAGTTATCCTTTGGCCTGCTTTTCCTTGCTTTCCTTGCATTGAATTGATATCACATTGGTCTTAATCCCTTTTAAATTACATTTCTGATTATAGAACAGAATTGCACACAGTTCTCCTACTGTACTATCAAGATGTAATCTGTGAGCTTATTTCCAAAGCCAGGTTTTGGTAACTAGTACTGTTAACAACTCTATATAATAAAATTAATTTTAGAAAGTTTTTTGTATGTTTATCTTCTATTCTCTCTTATTTTAGTCTGTTAGAAGTCTAGAATTATAAACCTAGCTTAAAACCAAACACAACTGCACTTAACAAAAATTCTTTGTATCCTATCATTATCCATTTCTGTGGTGAACCACTGTAAGTAACTAAGAGAGCATCAAAATAAAATATACACAAAATTCATATAGAATTTTGATCAAAAACAGAGGGCAGAGGATGACTGCATGTTACTTTCCCTTCTTTCTGCATTTTGAAGAGAACACAAAACATTTTTTCTTGAAGTGCCACAACATTCAAAAGTAGTCATTTTAGTAACTGGCTAGGAAAGCGATGGACCTCATCCCAAGAGATACGAAAGAGCTATATTATGCCTACTTAGTACTTTCCAGTTGTTTCTGTCATTGTAGCAGCTGGGCATCCCTGATTGTAATGCTAATTGACCCTCCTCAGCATTAGTGATTTTATGAGTAATGCCTACTAGCTCTTTGTTTTTTTGTTTGTTTTTTTTTTTTTAACTAATGACTGCAGAAATGCTATGCCAGAGGGTTTATAATCCTTAAGGATAAATCTGAACAGCCGTGGCAAATACGTAATGTATGATCTGCTTCCTGTGAACCACTAGCATAGTAGGAATAGAAAAATGTTGCTTTGTGAGTCAGGAAAAATAACAATAATTCCAAGTGTCCTAGAAGTTATCATTTGAAGATGAGGTTATGACATGAAATCCATGTTCCTTTGTGCTTCTGGAGTAGCCTGCTATGAATCATCATTATGGTTTAAAATCAGCAATTAAACACCTCCTCATATGGAAATTAGAAGGAAAGAAATAATACCAGGCATAGGTTTGGATCCAAAAAACACTTCCAGCTTCAGTATGACAGTAAAGTAGTCTGTAAATAGATTAAACAATAATTTTAAATTTCAAATTCATAATACAAAAAAATACCTGAATAATGTGAACAGTCATTAACAGTTTTTAAGAGTAGTATTTTTTAAAAAAAAAATCAAACAAGCTTTAGAATTTATGAGTGTAACCTTTTTATACAGAAAGAAAAGAACAATTAGGAAAGAAAAAGGCTTATATGAAGACCAAAGAGTGTGTGATAGAGATGAAGGAAAACATCTGCTCCAATTTTTTTTTTTTTTTAATTAATTCACATTTACTTATCTCTTCTCCTCTAATAAGCCTTTCTCTCCAAACTGGATCTTTACAGAGGAGAGGACAATCTCCCTACCTATTCATATAACTATATTCATCGTACTCCTTGAAGTGATCTTTCTAAGGCTCAAGTCCTCAGTAATCCTTGCATGCAACAAGGATGAGGTGGTAAATACAATTCTACTGCCCCTTCTGATAAAAAAAATTGTGTGAAGGTTACTATATTTATTGCTCTGTATTTCTTACCTCCAGGAAAATCCGGTTTTAGACAAAAGATAATTCACTACAGGCAAATCAGGTCTCTCAAGGAAGCACTGCTGGGCTGTGGGATCTGGCCTTGCTGTGCCAGCTACTTGCTGTTATGATATAAGCTGTAAAAATAACACTAAAAAAAATCAACTGCAGAATGGAATGAACTGCATGAGATACTGAGCTTTGAAATCATAGTAGCAAAAAACTGAAGTATACCACAGGGTTTTATGCCTCAATGGGCTTATTGGTATGCAAAACACTTTTGCAGTCACAAAACACTCTGGAACTGTATTGAACTTGTTTACCTCTGATGACATGCAAGTGGAACATTAGTGTCACATAAAGAACTGATACACTTGTGGCAGAAGCATACCCAGAGTCGCTGTCATAGAAGTGAATGCCTAGGAAATTGCCTTAAAGTTAAGGAAATGAGATGGGGATAAAATGCAGATTTCACTCTAAGTGAGACTGTTTCTTGCAGTCTGTAATAACTTGTTCTGCTACCATTTCTTGTAAAATTTCATTTCAATGCAATTTACAGTTACAAATGTTAGTAATTTCTTTTGACAGCCACTAGTTACTGAAAAAAAATTCTCTGATTTTTCATCCATAAATAATTGGGGACCATGTCAGGAAAAAAAAAAAAACACTAAAAAAAACCCAAAAAAACCAAACCAAACCAAACTAACAACAAACTAACAAACAAACAAAAAAGAAAACACCAAAGACCAACCAAACAAACAAAAATTAATACCTTTGACATTTACTCCTCATGCCTTAAGATTCAGAATTCAATAATCAAATTTATGATGATCAAAACAAAATAACCTTTAGCACATATAGCCATTTTGAGCCAAGTGGAATAGACACTACTGCATTACTATTGTAAGTTTTATTACCTTTAGACACAATGACCCATAACACAAAGAGCATGTTGGAGTATGAAGATTAATATACAGTACTGGATTCTTTTCACTGTGACACTAGTTTCAAGATATAATTTATCTGGTTAAGCTTTGCAACTGGAAATGTCAGAACTAGGTTTTTACAATGTATGACAGAAAATGCAGTCCTCATGAAGAGCTACATTCCCTCTTATAACAAAATCTAGATTTGAATTTCAGCACTAAAGAGGTGTTCCTGATTGCAACTAGTCATCATTAATGTCTACCTGTGAACTTGTCACTCTGCTATGAGCAGGCTTTTCTGTTCTTTGTTAAAATTAGTCCATTAGTACTTTCCATATTTAAGTCATTACTGAAGACTTCCTTTCTCCAACCATTTTATGTAATCTTGGTCAGCAATATTACACAGCTTCTAGAGGGATTAAAAAACATATGCCTGCAAGATGATGTGAATAGAGAGAAGGAAGAAGCCATCTTTAGCAGGAAGAAAATATTTTCATTTGATGGTTAGAGTGATAGTGAATGAAATTAAGACATATAAATACATCTGAATGAAAGTTATGGAGCTGGGAAGCCGCCTACTGGAAATATGTACAGGGATCAAAGTGGACGAAGAAATAAATTCTTTTTTATAATGGTAAGCTTTAAAGGCAAAAGAATCTTGAGACAGAAAAATATATCCAAAAACAGTGGATGAGGTGGACTTGATTGCAGAAAACCATCTTATCAGCCTCTGGGAAAGCAGATATCAAAAGAGAAGACACTGGAAACTCGAGCAATCAGGAATGAACAAAGGTTTTTAAGAAGGTCACAGGAATCACAGTGGGAAGTGAAAGGAGACAAATAAGAGCAGGCATTCCAAACTCTCTGTTGTAGTCTGATAAAGAAAAAGTGAGAAAGTTATCTTTTTCTGGCATAAAATCTTGCCTGATAGCCCTGTAGAAGAGAAACCAAATGTTTACTTTCCACTTTTTCTTGCTTATATTGTTTATCCATTGAGTCTCCTGGGACACATTTGAGGGGGAAAACTGTTTATTAACCTGTCATGTGTCATCAAGGACGCAGTCATCTGTGCTAATCCTGCCCAGGCTTCCTTTCTAACTCAGCATACCTTGCATATCACATGACTCTAGGGCCCTTTAAAAAGGGCCTTGATGTTTTCCAGCAAAAGCAGAAGGAAAGATGCAATCCAAATTCAGGCTGCTTTCACTCTCTTGGAAATGTAGATGGCTGAACTACAACTGTTAGCATGGTTGTGTATAGTTGACCGTGTCAGGGAACTCACCTTATTTTATCCTACTTTCTCTAGCCAGCAGCATGGACTGAATTTTTTCAATAATCTGCAGCTAATATTTTGCTGAGGAGTCTGGTTCTGAAGTTAGACTGATCTGGGCACTAAAGAGCTTTGACTATTTCACATATCCTAACAGCTCTTTTGGCTGTGTCATTGACAGGTTTTGCATATGTGAGAGACTGGATTATATATTTTATTTATATATATATTATATTAACTATTGACTCTGAACAACTCAAGTGTATGTGTGTGGGGAAGGGACATATCGAATTTCATGAAGGTGAAACCGTGCCCTGTTCCACACCCCAGCTCCTTGGAGGCTCCTTGGGCAGCCCCAGAGCAGCTTTGGTCACTGGCACACCAGGAGCACTGCCCCTCACCCCGCCCCAGAGCCCCAGTCCAGTCCCAGAGTGGCCAGGGGGCCAGAAGTCCCACCTGGGGGAAGGTGACCACAGTGGGCCAGATCAGGTAAAACCAACACCACGTAGGCGCTGTGGGTGTGGGCCTGCCATCTCCTGGGCTCCTGCTAGCTGCATGTACACTGGGTCTGGGGTGGTAGCTATAATTCTCTCTTTTTCTCTTGCTTTCTTTACTTCTTCTCTTAGTCTCCTTTCTTGATATTTGGGTAACTTAAAGCCGGATAGGCTGGATTTTGCCAAGTTGTATGGGTTAGCATGTGCTAAGTCAATGCTTTGTGGGATATTTTATTTTGGTTGAATGTTGCTCTCGAAATGTTTGGCAAGTTCCCTTATTTTCCAGTTTGCCATAAAACTGTGTTATTTGACCTCCTGAGAAACATGTGCAGTATCTTCTCCCATGCCTTCTTTCAAGGTATAGAGGAGTTGAAGGCCCTTTTAATAAATTTGGTGGGCAGATTCTTGGAGCCTTGTATATTTTCAACGTAAAACCCCTTTGAAGAGCTTGTGGCTCAAACCCGGGGTCTTACAGCAGAGCTTACTTATTGCCACATAGCACTAGATGCTACAAAAAAGATCAGAGGAAGGACTAGCATTGAACACTTCTGTTAAACAGCTCTGAAAGGGCTTTTACTTTATTAAATGGGAGGAAATAAAGAAAGATGTCATTTGCTGAAGAGAAAAGGAAGGTTAAGAAAGGATTAAGAGACACAATATACAGAATAATTTTCTGCAAACCTGAAGACTCAGAGAGACAAAACTCCCTCAGGATTTTATAGTGGAAAAGAATAGCCACAGTGTACAATATATGCATAGAAATGGGCTATGACAGAACTGTACTGCCATAAACCAACACAAGGATTGACTATAAACACTACAGGTTTCCATTAGCAAGGGCAGAGATATTACGTCCATAAGAACAGCAGTTTTGCCTGAAAACATAATTTTTCTTTGGAAAAGATCTTCCTTTTGGTGGTGCCTACAATCCTGTCCTTTTCAAAAACTGTTCACTTAAAATCCTTATTTTATTTCCTTCTTCAGTGTAATCCTAACCCTCACAGGCAGCCAATCACCACTGAGCCATTATGACTTCTTAACTATTTTCATCTGATTTACTGTTTTACTAGTGTTATTGATAGTGGACTAATTTGTCCCTCTATACTTAAAAGTTCCATTTACATCAATCCATTTCATTCAAAATTTCCAGTCCTGAGCCAACTCAAAAGAACTTTTTTATTATTGATTTTTTTAAACAAGTTTTCTCACCAGGTGCTCTCTCAGGTCTACTTTAAGTAAATGCCTCTTTCCATTCTATAAAAATAAAATCATAAAATGTGGGAATATTCTGAATCTGGGAATATTCTGCATGCTCATTAATTCCACCTTTCCCTCCATCTTTTTGTCCCCCCCATTTTGACGTAGTTTACATCTGCACATTCTCAAGCAAGTGGGGACAGGAGGGAAAGGGAAATTATTCTATTTCTTATGCTCTGGACTAAACAGTACATGTTCTGCTGTTTTTCACATTTAAAGTCTGGAACTCTCTCCTCTGCTTTCAAACACATGTATTTGAACTTCCATCAACCCCAGTGCTGCAACTGCGCTGGAACTCTTGTACAGACACAAGAAAGCTGTTAGTTGTCAATGAACACCTTGATGTATTCAAGTTTCATAAATAACCAAAACTATTTTGCAAGAAAGAAGATTGAAAGAGTAATTTTAAAAGACTCCCTCCTCCACCACCTAATTTCTCTGTAATATAAGGCACAGTTGATTTTTGCTGTGGTTGAATGGAGGAAAATAGTTCAGGCTAACAGGCATTTTTTTATGCATACTCCATCATAACTTGTGAGAGGGAATAACCACAACTACAAATTACATAATTCCCTTGAACTGAGTTACCTGGGGTCGGAAGCAGTCAAATCTTGTCCTAAGAATATTTTCTTTCCTGAATTTAGGCTTAAATAATTCATGTTGCTTTTCATATTTTTTCATGCATCCTCTCTGACTTATTGTCTTCTGTGCTATTCAACTCCAATGGCACAGAGACTCATCTTGTTTGGCAAAGGGAACCACTAGGTTGCTGCTTTCCTTTTAGGGGATCAAGGTGTACGCAGCATGTCAGAGAGATGGTAAAGGAAAGGATTTCTAATAACTCCATATTTTCGGGTGAGTTAAGGATAAGATTTTACATATTCCATTATTTCATTTATTTTTCAACATTAAAAACCAGTAAACGTATTTTGAAGTGTATCTTTCTTGTCTTTAATCAGACGAAATCTCCTGACAAAGTTGAGAAGACTGATAGCACTTTTAGTATCTCTTATCAGACACACGGTTCTGTATTGACAATCTTTGATGGAAGGCAGTCTCTGTCCTATCATTTTCTTAGTTGTCACATGAAGAATAGTTCCCCAGAAGTAGAAAGTACTCAGGCACTAACCTCCTTAATGGTTTATCTTCAATAAAACTTTGCTCCCATTAGACTCTTCCTAATATAGTGGCACATTGCTAATATGACCTACAAACAAAATTAAATCCATTATATAAACCCTGACATACAGAAATGGGGTTTCTGCATTGCTGTTATTGTTTACCCTATTTGCTGCAGGAAAGTCTGTAGATCTGATGTGCAGACCATTGGCTGTCATGTAAGCAAGCTAGAAATTCTCAGCATTAGTTTCCTTCCCCCGAATGCCATTTCATATTTCATGGATCAGTAAACATATTCCTAAGAGCTGCTAGAATAGTGCATTTACTGTTTTTCTTCTTGCTGTGGGATGGGTAATTGTTTTGGAAAATTGCTCCTTAATAAAGTCTGTTTTAATAATTGTGTGCTACTACAAAGTGGTTTAAAAAGCTAAAACTCTTGTTTCTGTTCCAAGAAGAGACATTGACTAAAACTAAAACTATTATCTAAATTCTAGGAATAAAATTCTGGATGCTAATGTTTGTGAGTATCATAATCCCTGCACATCAACTAGCAGGAGCTATAGCAACCATGGTCAATAGATATGATACTATTTCTACTACTATTCACTTCATCATTAAGGACAGGTAAAATGACTAAACATTTTGGTATTTTTTATATAGCAAATTCATTCTGTATTATCTGAGGACTTAAACATAATATCTATCAAAAAAAGCTGTTTCCAAAATAAACTTTTGAGCACATTTGACTATAAAGACCCACTTAAGTACCTGTGGTACGTAAAAGTAGAAAAATTTAAAAAAAAAAAAAAAAAGGGATGTTTATTCTTTTGTGATATTCAGGGGGAGGGGGAAGGGATAAAAAAACAACAAAACCCAAATCAGGTACCTTCAAAATTATAGTCCATATATACTTCAAAAACTCTTACATATTTGCATGCTGGCAACCTAGGAATAAAATAGAAATAAAAAATAAAATACAATAAAATAAATTAAAATAAAATAGAGGGAGGAAAAAGAATCCATCATGATGGAAGAGAAGTCATGATCCTCCTTCTTCACTAGACTTTCTAATTTCTACCTCACCATTGTTCTCTTTCGGAACAACTACCCAGCAAAATGCATGACGCCTTCACCTTATAGTTGAGTTGAATGATCCACACACGTTGCTCAGGTGGATATTGCTATAGATAGTCTCCAACAGGCCATTTCCTGTTTGTTGGCAGAGCTCTACATTGCTTCAAAGCATTTCTCTAACTTTGGGTGCTGAACCCTGGCTCAGAGAACTTGAGCTTCTCTGTTTCAGTCAGCCACTTCTATTTGTTTCTGTAGTTATATAGTTCTCTTTTATGATTACGTCTGTCAGAAGGGATTAAAATAATTTCTTTTTCCTCCTTGCCCATTCACACATATACACAAAATGCTTTCAGTCTCACATTTCACTGGCTGCTAGGTTGTGTAGATGTAGATGTAATCCTGTGTAATGCTGAAGCTGCAAACACTAGTCTATCATTTGCAAGACATGTTGATTTTAGTATCAATAGGGCCTTTTTTTTTTTAACCAGAAGAGAGATCAAAGATCTTGTAAAAATCTACATTGATTTTTATTAGTACAATAGTATTTCTTGTTCCATGAAGGGTGTTCTTATGCCATGTTCCTTATTTGGGAAGAACTCTGGGGTTTTAGGGTGTTAGCTATCTCTGTGGCATTTCAGATTCCGTATTTCCAAAGAAAATCAGAGAAAAGAGGGTGGCCTTCCTCCAGCACTTTCAAATTAACTTGGAATTCTACATGCAGGGGGAACCATTGCTCTTTAAAAAAAAAAAAAGGTCAATTAATCTAAACTGACACTGAATGTAGGCATAAGCACCTATACTTAAAAGCCAAAGTTTCTAAGCGTATTATAGAGAAAAAAGGGATGCTCTGATGTGCCATTTTGAAATATCTAAAGCTAACAGGCTGATATTAATGAATTTAGTAGTCTTATCTGAATTTCTGTATAAGAGCATTTGTCTTAGTGTCTAGCTAATTTTAGGCTATGGGCAAAGATCTAAATAAGTGAGATTCCACAAGGATGAAATTACCATAAAGTTAGAGGGAATAGGAATAGGAATAGTAGATTTAGTACAGAAAATTATTTCTTCATGTCAAAGTACATGACTGATTTTCATAGTTGGAAAAAAGTAAGAATCAAACAAGGAACCACATGTGCAGCAGGAAGCAATACTATAGTTTTAATTTGAGAAAATCTCAAATTAGTTGCTTTTTAAAAACATTACTATTTCCAGCATCTCAGAATAGTATCTTGGATTTTTTCCCTGCTTGAGAGTGTCACCTAAAAGGACAGGACTTCTAAAGAATTGAGGACAGGCTTTGATTATGTCATTATAATCAGTTATTCAATTATGAGAAATACTGCAACTAAAAATGTTCCTTGCTGAAGGAAGTAATAAACTAGAACTTATCATTCAACACTCCAACTTACTATTTTGGAGGAATAGTCTTTTTCCCAGGTTAGTTTTACAATAAATCAATTTAAATACACTAATAAATCAGACCATAAAATTTAAACCAAAGTAAGTCAGAGTCTTATTTCTCTAAAAATGCTACCTCAGTGATGAAGTTTTTGCAATAAGTGGTAAAATAAAGGCATGATTTTAAAAGTTTGCATGGATATTTGCAGAACTCTGACTTATCTTTATGGTAGTCATATGGCTAAAACTCTCGTGTAGCACCTTAAAACTGTGTTCCACAGTGTCTCAGAAAACAGACTGTAAGCAAGGTTACTCAACAACACGTGTGAGGTTAAATCAGTACATCACTGTATGAATGCTTTATTACCCATAAGAGATAAAAATGCCTTGCCTAGAGGATGTTTCCAGTTCTTGTGTGGCAACAATAAATTAATCAGGTTTGGTTTGTTATTTTAGATGCATTTGATTAAATGTACAACAGA
Source organism: Acropternis orthonyx (assembly GCA_035583155.1). Taxonomy (NCBI): domain Eukaryota; kingdom Metazoa; phylum Chordata; class Aves; order Passeriformes; family Rhinocryptidae; genus Acropternis; species Acropternis orthonyx. The sequence continues at coordinate 40,678,229 of JAWWEU010000040.1, read as the reverse complement.
ATAAAAGGGAAGTTTTAAAGGAAATACAAAGCTCCAAAGGCAATTAAACTGCAGATGAGAAGTATCTCATTTAATCCACAGGGTTTTGATTGAAAAAAAGTAGATGTAACAGTCATTAGCTCCTCTGAGTTTTTTGAAGAGGAGATCCAATAAGCAAAGTATTGACTGACTGTCACCACAGGTAATCATTTAACTTTAATGTAGGACACCAGGAACATTTGCATTTGTCCCAGTGTCTACACATAGCTAACCAACTGCTAGTGAGCAGGAAACCAGATAACTTAGATGAGTTAACATCATTGTAAGAAGAATGTTAAGAGAATATACCCTAATTCACTACATTACTCAAGAGTTAGCTACTGTTTAGGACAATAATAAGAGCCTAAATGCATTTGAAAACCTGAAAGTTTCTTTGTTTCCTCTAGTTACAGGCAAGAGAGTTGGATAGTCACTGACCTTGTGGAGGAAGGTGTGTGGGGTGTGTTACAAGGCTACTACAGTCAGTGCAGCAAAAAAAAAAAAAAAAGTATATATACTTTAATTTTCTTTAAGATTTATTTGATGATAGTGTTGTCTGTCCTTATTTTGTGCATAGGTCAGACAATTATTAAAATATTTAGAACAGGCAGAAATGATGGCTCACAGTTTCAAGATACTGTAGCCCAAAAACTTCCATGTGTGTGTTGTTATTTCTAACTTATCTTAATGTCACTAGAATATGAATCTGCCCATGGATGGGAAAATCTAGTGCAATTCATATAAATTCATATAAAATGAACTTTGTTCTTCTAAGGACATCATAAACCATACTGCATATTCACTAAACTGGTAAGAAAAAGTCAGAACTTCTTTTCTGAATGGAGCATTTACAAAATCCTCACTTGGAGGATTAACTTTGTAATTACTAAACATCAGCAATAATTAGTGCTTGGTTAGCTATAATTCAAAGGAAGCTAAAGTAATCAGAATCATCATCTGTCTAGGGGAAATTACTAACATCATATCATGACATGAAAAATGCCATATGATTTGCTCCATCTATTCTGTAATTCTCTAATTTGTCTGAAAAACTTGAAGAAGTATTAAACAAACAGCAGAGAGAGAATTCTATTAGTAAAGAAGAAAATATTCTACTATATCATAATTAAATGTTTGCATATTTTTATCTCTGTTGTCTTATGAAAATTATCACAGACAGGCTTTACCATTTGAGAAAACATGTACGGCACTTTTACCTAAATGGAAAGTGTTGCTGTACTGACACTTTTATTCTCTTTTGTGAACTCTGGGTCAAATAGATTAAAAGGGTTTCCTTCACTGGAGTTAATATCATTATGGAAATCAGAGAGTTCTTTGAGGGTGATCTGTTTAGTCAATTTACAGACAGAAAATATGAGCAAAAGCAAACAATTTGCATTGTGCATTCTAAGTGTTCTTTCATCACTACTGCTTCTATACTTGTTAAAAAGAACCAGGTTTCACTTTTTATGTTGAACATAATATGTAGTTAACAGATATCTGTTGTGGCAATGATACACTTCTATGTATTGATCTTTGTAGTCGTGATTGTAGATCTCAGACCCAAAACATCAGCCTTCAATTTTTTTTGCCAGAACAAATTCCTAAGGTCTCTTAGTGTAAATTGTTTCTTTCGCGTTGGGCAGTCATTGGGGATTTTTTGTTTGTTTGTTTTTGTTTGTTTGGTTGGTTTGGGGGTTTTTGTTTGTTTGGGTTTTTTTTTTTTGGTTGTTCATTTTTCCCCTGAAACTGACAGAAGTCCCAAGTGAGTTGGTTTCATTTTTTCAGGCAAAATTTCTTGTAAACCTCAACTGAGAATGTACGCTGAGAAAACCTCTTGAAAAACGTCTATGCGCATATAAGGAAGACAGCTGCACAGCATGCAGCTGACCACCAGGAGAGGCAGAAATAGAAAGGCTAAACTAGAAAACAAGTAGGAAGACTTTGTTCCCAGATGGCTACTTTCATACTACCTACAAACCCGTTTAGGCAATATCCTAGATGAATTCCAAACTCTTTTGAAATTAATTAGCTTAATCAGTCTTCAGTATTGCCTGCAGTAGGGTGACAAAAATGATACACTACCAAATTGGCAAATAAAGTAGGATAGATAATGTAGAACTGAAGAAAATTCTAGACAACAGACAAGCAGGGCTTTAAACTTAAGGCTCTATTACCACAAATTTCTCTGTGTTTTTTCACTTCTCAGTTCTTGTGATGATTTTGGATTAAATAATTCTCCTACATAAGCAATAACAACTCAGTATTTTAGATAAGAAATCTGATAAAATGGAGTTGAGGGTTGAAATATGCAAAAAGGTTTGTTCTCATGAAAGTGGAACTTTGACAGGAAAGACAAAAGCATTTATTTTAATGAAAGTATTTTTTGTTTTGAAAAAGAGGTGACCAATTGCAATACAGATAAAATATTTTAGCCTTTTATATTTAATTATGAATTTCAATGATCAAATAAGGGAAATATCCGCTCACAATGGAAAATCTCAAGAGATTAACCATTTAAATAACTATACTTTAAAACTTGATGAATTTATAAGAACAAGTTTAAATCTGTTTGGAAGATCCTGCTTTCATGCACAGTTCTCAACAGCCTGTCTTTTAACTTAAAAGCTAGAAAGGCCTTTTAGTGGCATTTAAATATTTTGGCCTCTAGGGACTAAAACAAACCAGGGCAAGTATGGAGGGATGTGTGTACAACAGAGCAATAACAAGAACAGTAATCACACTTATCTACCAAGAAATCTTTTAAGTTTAGTTCAGAGGTTGTTTTGACCTCAGGTTTGTTTGAATTTCACTACTTCCAAGTAGTTTATCTATCTTTTACTGAGGCTGGCTTTGCTGTTCTATAACCACTGATTAAACAAACAGAAGCTGTTGATTTCATTGCCGAGTTGTTTTTGTTTCACTGATTTAGAAAAAAATATAACACTTCTCTGGTCAATCTATTTGTTCCTTGTAACAAAGATGCAATTTTTAGCCTTTATGCTTTCTCTCTAAAATGTATAATTTATCACATCTGTGTGGTAACCCTTTCGTACATCAAACTGATAATTTTCGTACAATTCTTAAATTAAACAGCAACCTGTCCATAACTGAAGATAAAATTTCAGAAAACAACATTGACAAAGCTTGCAAGGTCTTAAGTCTCATATTTCACCACCCAATAACTGATACTTTCTTCTAAAAATGTGGTACACTCATGTCTATCATTCTGTTACATGCCATAGTTTCTCACTGAGAGACACCACAAGGACAGAAGAAAAATTATTGTCTTATTTCCATTTCTCAGAGTGAAAATTTTGGGTATATTAACACAGTGACTTAGTAACCAAAGCCTTTGCACTCGAGGAAGGTATAATATTGTAAAAAGTTTAAACAGCTGAACAGGGAAATTGAAAATGTAAATGTAACATGAATATGTCTTATATTTTTTACATGTTTTTCTTTTCAAAAATCTTTATGTAACATTTGAATAATACTCACGACAACTGTAGAACTTCAGTCTTCTTCAAAAAGTACCAGTGCTAAAACCATAGTAAGTAATATTACATACATTTCTAGTTATAACTGGATTCTCACTCCTTGCATTATTGAGATTAATAAATTATTTCTCATGATTACACTTGAGTCTTGTAACTCTTATTTATTCCTTTACAAGACTTGAAAACCTCCATTTCAAAAGTGTTTTGCCTGTTGCCAATTTTTTTTCGTACCCACCCAGTATTTAAACTTGTGTTTCTCTTGTGATGGTCCTTAGATAAAAAGATAAAAATCATAATTAGTGATACAATATAATAAACTATAGTAAAAACAATCTCAAACACAACTAGGATGTAATAACAAAACAAAACAAACCCAACAAGCAAACAAAAAAGAAGTGGTACAGGAAAAAGTTGACATAAAACTTTGGATGAGGACTTTTTAAAACTTTTTCTTCCCTTACTCTTTTCTTTCTCTTTTGGGTAACTTAAAATCTATGAGTACTCTTTTACTAATATGTGGTATTGGTGTTTGCTGGGTGATTTAGTGTAATGCTTCTCCTTGGTTGTTGTTTCTCCTGTAAATCTTTTGCCAAAACACCTATTTTCTCACTAAATCAAAAGAAGTTATCTTGGGAAGCATTTGTGGTGTGCTTTCTTTACACGATTCAAGGTATTAAAGAATCAAATGCTTTGCAAGAGTTCACATGGGCAAAATCCCTTGGAGTCTTGAAACTAAAACGCCTGGTAAAGCTTGTGGCTTCGGGACCAGTGCTTTACAATTTGATAAAGAATGACGGTGGTTTGGAAGGGTTAGGTGCATTTTACATTGACCCAAACAATGCAGAAGAATCTAGCTTCTGTGATGGACCCTAACTTTGATATTTATGGATTTGGACAACATCTTTTTAGTTATGTTTGGGTGTGCTTGATATTTTATGTGTATTTTAGACGGTAAACCAGCAACAAGAAAATGTTAGATCTTGTTGATTTGGGGGTTTTTATATTGATTCATCACATTTATTGAAATAGTACCACATTAATTTGAAATTTGGACAGAAATGTACCTGATTCAGTAATGCCATTGACAAGCAATTTCACTTACTGTACATGTGTTTTCCAGCTTTCTATGTCTTTTTCCAGCTTCAGAAATGTTATTTTGTCTTTTCTCTTCCAACTCAATCTGTATTTAGATATAAACCCCACACATTCCCTTACTGCTGCTTTCTCATACCACATCTCCCCATTTCTCCAGGAACAATGTAGGTCTTTTACCTACATGAAAACCCAGCTTTTCATATTTTTCACATTACAGACAACAGTTCATAAAATACCCTTCTTTTCTTCATTTTAAGAAGATGGATTTTCATACAAAAAAGTGAAGCATTCAAAAGGATCTACTGTGTCTAAAAATTTTCAATATTATATTCAAATGCTTTCTCATAAAATAAAAATGTAGAAATCGTTTTTCATACAAAAATTAAATAAGCTGATAAGTAACATTTATCCTAAAATGTATTTACTTAACCTGCATTGGGATTACTAGTATCTCTGTCTGAATACTTTCTGTGTAAATTATCTTTATTTCTGTATAAATTATCTATATTTCCATACTTATATTATGTAATTTTTTGTTTTAAAGTTGCTTGGTTCAAAAGTTACTTACATTAAAAGCAAATGTAAGACATTAAAGTTTGCACCTGATCTAGAAAATGCAGTGCTTGTAGGTGAGAAAATTATTTTCCTGTGATAAGGAAGCTGACACTCACCAAGAAATTGCTTTAATTGCATTATAAAACCCATTGCTCTTTCCACTGTAATTTTCTCAATGAATGTTGCATCCTCTTGCCAGCTACCATTGACAGCACTAGCTGCCTTGTCAAAGTGAAAATCTTTCTGCTTTCCCTAAACATCTGGCTCTTCTGCTTTCCACTGCTCTATGTTTCACTGTCTAAATGTAAAATAAGCAAACTGGCAACATATCAAAATCCTCTTTCACACAAAAATAAATCAATCCTTAGTTTCATAAAATCAAATAGTCTGTCCAACACAGATTTTCATTGATTTGCTAGTAGTTCAGCGAGAAGAAAAGTACATTCAAGAAGAATAATCAGTGTCCCTTCAACTTAGACCTGCAAACACCCAAACACCATTTTTTCAATCTCTAATTTCATGCCCTTTAAACATTTTTAAGAGTTTGTTTACTTTCAGAATGAATGAAAAAAACTTATGTAAATATTCATTCACTTTTCCCCCATGCACTTTTATTGGTAATAAAAAAGCACTGACTGAGGCCTGATTTCCATAGTTACACTGGCTTTGCCTTGCCATGGTTCCATTCACTTTAGTAAAGTTACATTTAACTTGCATCAATGTAATGGAATTATTCTTGTGCTGTCCTTTTCCAAATCTGTATACAAGGCAACTAAGCAGAGAGTTGAAAGCCTAGTGTAATAGGAAGAATGAATTCTTTCACTGTGACATTTAAAAAAAATTTATTCAAAGCAGGGGAAAAAAGAAGTATATCTTTGGCAGAAACAGTCTCCCACTTACAATTTATGTTCCATTACACAAGTCTGAAGTGTCCAGGAACCGTAACATATATACTATTTACGCAGCTGGTTTTTGTTTGGGTACTTGCATTGGCAGCCTCAGCAGCAGTAATGAGATGAGACTCACCACCTGTAGCAGTCATGAAGGGAAAGGCTGCTATCACCATCTTCATTAACTTGGGAACATGTCATGGGACATATGTTATTCTGAAAAAGGTTAGCTACTCAAAGTGCTATTCATACCAGTGTGTAAAAAACTTTGAGATGTATCTTTGAGCTGTCTGTTTTATAAGCCACTACAATCTAAAAATAACCTTAAGAGATGCAAAAATCAAATTTAAATCCACTAAAATATTGTAATTAAAAATGTAAAGGTGAATTATTAAAAATCCCTGTGTTTTTTCTTTAATACTGCAGGTTTTTTAATAGATTTTTTTTCCATGAAAGTAAAATTTCTGATTTGGTAGAAGTGTTCTAGTTCTGTACTTACATGGTCAAAGATCCTGTGAATTAGTCAGAATATAAAATGGATCTGTAGTGTTCTCATCTATTATAGGTATGAGCTGTTGTGACATTACAGAAAGCTACAAGGGACTTGGGGAGAAGAGGGAATGGAGCAGAAGGCTTTCCTCCTAAATGTCTTCCAGACATTTCCACTTTAAGGCTAAAGTAAGAAGCAAGTTACTTGGACTGCCTTTTGAAAATAGTGCTCTATTATCTTGGGAAAAATCTATTTTCCTAGAAGGAAAAAAGAAAAAGTGTCCAAAATAACATTCATGTTCTCTTTTTCTTCATATACCATCTGATTCCAGCTGGTCTGGTCCTTTGAAAGACTGTTCAAACTTAACTGCTTGAAACAGAGAATGTTTCCTACTAGGTTAATGAAAATTAAATCAATATGATTCTTGGTTATAATGATCAAAAATATAACTTAGGATCTATGCTTCATAAAGAAGAAAGCATTTACATTGTATTTCTATTTATGCTCATCCCTATGTTGGGGGAATTAATTCTTTTCTAATTTCCATGTTTTCCAGTCTTTACACCTTAAAATAAATAATGATGATGATAATAATGTCACTAAAAAACTGGGAAATAAACTCTCCAGCCATTTTATTAGGTTAGAAAACTGGCAATACTTTATCACTGCGCTAGTTACATGGGAGGTCTCTCCACCTAATATGCACACCCAGCAGCCTAACACAGATTATATTCATGAAACTAATACAGGTTCACTATATTTTTATTACATATTCATTACTTTTCCTGAATACATGCATATATATGTTAATTATTTCCATGGACTTATTTGAATATGGTTCCAGATCTTCTAATGAATATTTTCTCCTTGAGAGTATATCACATATGTGGTCAGGTAGTAATGTACTTCTCTTATTTCTTTGCTCTAATCCTTGTTCTCAAAACTAAGACTTCTGCTGGTACACGTTAATCACTGACATAGGGATAAAACACTATTGTGCTAAAGTTAAAAGAATTCTCCAACATCTTCTGCCACTGCTGCATAGACTTCTTTTTAAAGAAATATAACTTTTCCAGTAACAATAACACCACCAACAACAACACAATATTAATAATAATAATAAATTAGGCAGTGGTAATGAGGGACAGATGGGTTTATTTTTATTTGATTTGTTTTTTGTAAATCAGGTCACAGTTCCTGGACATAAGAAAAGTCTGTGTGGAACACACATATATTCTCCCCAGTGGAACTTACTGCATGGGTCAAAACAGAAAACCTGTGGATTAGTCTGCTTTACGTGAACAGTGGAAAAACTAAATTTTCCACATTTGGGCCTTTATTTTTTCCACATCATGATTCCAGCTTGGGACAAAGCCCCCCAAAGCCTGTAGGTTCCCTGAAGCAAAAGCAAGAAGTACATCAGATGCAAAACATGACGACGCATTGGCCGTTCAATCTGAAAAAAAGAACCAACATCTTAGGATCTTAACGTTTTCCACTCCCCAGACAGACAGAAGTACACTGTCTCTGGCTTTAAACTGAATCTGTCCATAATGTTGCTGCCCTGGTTTCAGTTATACAAGTTTACTGATCTGAATGTCATGTAAATTTAAGAATGAAACATCTTGACAATGAAAAATGACATGTATTTATAAATAACTTAGCAGTTTTGCAGCATAATCATAGTATAATGTGGATACTATATTATACAATCTAGAATATTTATGGAGGAAGAGACATGAGTGATACGGAGAGAAAAGGAGAGGAGGGGACAATTTTTCCTCTCCTCTCTCTTCCTCCTGTTCTCTTCCTTAAGGGAGCATGGAAAGGAAGTTTGCTTCTATTATGTCTGACTCCTGCAGTACTCTTACAGAGACCACTGACAGGGCACTATGAGATCTTGAGTTCAGCTTTCACCTGAAGTGCTCTGACCTGCATCTCTCCCCGGATAGAACTGAATGACTTAAGTAGCCTTAAGCACTGTGTTCACATTTGTTACACACCACACAAATAAAACAGTGAAACACTCTTTTCCTAAAACAGAGGGTAATATATAATTGTCTTAACTTGCTGATAAATCAGAATGATGATATCATATGTGTGTCCAAATGCTGACATACTGAATACTTGAATTCTAATGTTAGCATAACTCCACCCATTTGATATAATTACTTCAATGTTCATTGTGCAAAAATCAAGTATGTGAGAAAGACTGTAGTTTGGTACTTAGGATATTCATAAAAGAACTGAATTGTCTGCTTTTAATACATGTTTCTATTAACTGCTATTTATTCATCTGAATAAATGCAGTATTAAGATCAGAAGGTGAATAATGTGGATTCTGATCTATGGAAGTGTGGGACCGAGATTTAAAGAAGTAGAATATGGGTCAGTATGTTCTACTGAATGCCAAGTGCACTAGGCTATTGTGTAAAAGGGTGCCCCTCTAGCAGTTCCATAAACCTGTTGAGGAAAGGGGATAAAATGGTCTCTACATATTGCAAATCCTTTTATAGTTTAATGATGTCTAAATCTATATTGAGAGGTAAATTAATTTTTAATGTTTTGTTAACTGTGTGTGGGATTCCTGAATCATTGCTTTCCAGAGATCTAAATTTAACTAATTTCCTGCATATTTCCATACTCTTGTCATTCCTAAATGATAATTTAATTGCATTTAAATTTAGAGAGCCCATTGCTTTTCAGTTCAGCTTTTGTTTTGTTTTAGTTTGGTTTGGTTTTTTTGGTTTTTTTTGTGAGAAAATTCTTTAAATTTTTTCTAGATAAATAATAAAACAGATAAACACAGTAAAATTCATGGTTACTGTTTTCTTCACAGAATTTGGTAGTGAAGTCTGGACAGTTGAGAGGGATGTATGATCTGAAGTATAAATAGCCTGGTGACAAAGGATGTGCAAGAGATATTATTGATTCCAGTGTCTGAATAATTTGAGGATAGCATGCTGATAGTACTGAAAAGAAATATAGTCTATATTAAAAAGCTATCATCCTGTCTAGCCACTGCCGTATATAATTTCAAATGAATACCTTCTCAAACAAAGGACAGAAATTCACTTTTGTCATTCATCTCTGCCAAACGAAAAGAAGTCTCACATTTCTTTTACAGTGCTTGTTAATGTTACTAACATCACTCTGGCAGTGAAGATGGTGAGGCTCTCTAAATGGGTGTGGATGTTGGTGTTGCAATCTTAACCATCACGAGGAAAGTACACAGCCCTACATTTAGGTCTTGATGAGTTAAAATCTTTATAATTTACATTCTATATTTATTTAATGCAAATTAAAGCACAGAGATCTTAATAATGAACAGCCAAACCTTATTTTGAAATTTTAAAATGCATTTAACTTGTAAGAATGTGGACTTGCTGTTCTGAGGCAGTAACGAACTTTTGTTATGTGTGGTGCTTTAATGGAGAAATAGACAGTTGCAAGTTACAAATATGTATTCCTACATTATGAAGTTTTATACAGACTTTCATCCTTGAATGAATTATTATTACATTACCAGCCCCTGCAAATGGCAAGACCAAAGACTCTATTTTAGTACCACTATCTGTTGTCACAATCATAAATTTAATATTGCTAAATTAAGTCTAGCCCATGTTATGCATTTGACACATCCTGCCAAAAGGAAGGAAATGAGAAGGTAAGGCCTACTTTCCTGCTGTTTCATCTTACAGCATAAAAATTTACCATCTGAGCTTGTTTGCTCACACGGAATACACAGAAGAATGCAATGCTAAGTCTGTAAAAAATATGGTTTTCACCAAACTGACATTTCTTGGTAATTGCTTTAAAAGTACCAAAAAAGCTCTACAGGTAATTCTGACTAGATATATGAAATTACAGATAGCAGTATTTCTGACCTCCTGCTCTCATCAGATCCCTTTCAAGCAATCAAGTTTTTTTTAATCTCCTTTAGTTTACAGAAATGTGCCAGAAAAATCAAATCAATCCTATATTTTTCAATTCTTACATCAGTATAAATTTCTACAATCAAAACTGTGGTTTTGAGTTTTGGGATGTGCTATGAACTTCTACAGGAGAAAAGCTATGGAGACCTTACCAAAATGCTTGAGGCAGGTGCTTCTCTTCTACAGATCAATATTTCTGAAGCTAATATAATTTAGTGAGCAGACTGCAAAATTTACTGCAGCCTGTTCAACACAGTATACAGACATTGAATTAACATGTTCTTCAAATGAAGAGGTTATTTAATAACTTGAAGTAATAAATCCAGTGCAGAACTGCTTTAATCTGTGGCAGGCCATTCTCAAAATTGTTCTTTAAAAGGAAGACGTGACCTAGAATCTCAGTCAGGCAAGAAATTTTAATAAATTATGGTTGCATCAGCTGTTAAATTACCTGAAAAATCAGAAAGGTATGATACAGAAGTGGAAATTAGGCAAATTGACCAGGGAATAGAATAAGTGCACAGAGACAAAAATAGAAACCCTGAATGTAAAAAAAACCCCAGAAACTCAGTTCCCAATGTAAGCTTCAATTAGTAAAGAATACAGAAATAACAGGAAAAAGTTCTGCTTATACATTAAAAGGAAGATAAAAGTGAAGGGATATGAAAGTTCATTAATTTCTGTGACTGTTAAATAACAACAAATGATACAAAATGTTTGAAATATTCAAAATCTTCACACTTCAGCCTTCACAGGAAAGAGAAAGTGACAAAGAAATGAACAAGGAAGAACAGTGGAAGTAACAGACCGGCTGGAGTAACTTTGTCTCCTACAGTGTTTCTGGAAAAAGTTATTAAATAATTTGCAATAGACAAAACCATAATGAAGCAGTAACAGTAGAACACAGTCAATACAGACTTTTCAAGAGTGTTTCATGTGAAACTCCCTACTTCAACCCTAACACTGACCTGGTATAAAGTATAGTCAAGATTTTACTAAATCTGAAATATAAAAAAGATCTTGTTAACTTTTTCTGAAACACACCAAAGAAGTATCATCTAGATGTAGAAATCCTTAGCAAGCAAACAAATACAAGAAAACTGATTCCCAAAGGTCAGTTAAGTTTGTGGTTCAGAAGCATGGTGGAGGGATCATGGAAAGCATAGATGTATGTCTACATTTTTGTAAATGACATAGTTATTGGAGCAGACAAAAATTACACATTTGTGCATCCAACTAGGCTGGTTTGAGAAGGATTACAAGCTATTTGGAGGACAAAATCATAATATGATCTTTTCAAATTTAGATTTCAAATAAAAAACCAATGTACAATATAAAGAAGAATTTAAAGAGTTGTATTTAGCTCTTCATGAAGTAAATATGAACTTGAATCAACTAATGCAAAGGAGGGAAAATATCTACTTAAGTATCAATAACAAAAAGAACAGTAGTGTGATACATAAAATCAACTCAGTAATACTACTGGAGAACATGTATGTGCAGTCAGAAGTCTGCATCTTCCCTCAGGTTACCCACACCAGGTGTAGTTGAAATATAGCATCTATTTTTGACTGTCACAGTTCAAAGATATTTTTAAAAATGGGAAATATTCAAGACAACAGCCAAAAATTTTAAACAGCTTGACTTAGTAAAAAAATATTGGAATAAAGATGTCAGTTTCAATTTAGAGAAGAAAATAAAGACATTTCTTTTAAAGAGCTCTCACGTAGAGTTGGTGCAAAACTGTTTTTGTGGCCTTTGTGAGGTGCAGGGACCAAGTTTAACTTTCTGATACTTCTTTTATTGAAAGTTATTTTTATTAGATAGTGACATATGTATGTATTAGGGAACATCTAAATATACTTATTTAGTACTTAGACACCATATTGATGACAATACTTAAGTAAACTCAGTGCATCTAAACTAGATGATAGTTTAATGTCCTTTCCAGTGCTATCATATGAGTCAATGGTATCCTGAGAACAGTAAGGGTAAGAGAGCAGAATATGAAAAGAAGCTCAAGAAAGAAAAGAAAAGAAAATCTTTTACCATTTTTATTGCTTTGAACAACAAGCATTAAATCTTGGTAAAGAACTCAATAACAAATAATTTTATGTGAACACTTGTCTCATTTTAAATGGAAGGGCACAGATGAAATTCAGGGCACAGACAAAATTCACTAATGCAGAATCATTGGCAAAATAAAAGTGTTTTATTTGTTCCTACAGCTGGCTACTGTGAGAACGAAAAATGTTTTGAGTTGTTAATTAAAATGTTATCCTAAACACAAAGTTGAACTACTCATAGAACGCTTGGGGTTTTTTTTTTGGTTTTGGTTTGGTTTTTTTTTTTTTTTTTGGCAATTCAGTCCTTTGAATGTTGTATTTAAAATTTTCAGGACTGAATATAATTGTCCCTTGAAACTGGTAACTAAAATACATTTAGGGGCAACCACATTTTTCTCAAGTTTATGTTATAAGAAAATTATAAGAGAAGAATGGCATAGTAAATTCATCATACCTTTCCCCCCGCCCCCCCCCATGGGAAGTATGAACTAAACCAGGGAAGTTTGTTTATAACTTAAAACTATGTTGCAGCTGAAAGATTTTATCCCAGTTTCACTTCTGTCTCCATCCACCTATTCTCAGTTATCTGTGCACCTTCCTGTAATCTTGGAGCCACAGAGTAAGATTGATCATCTTTCTGATGTGATTGAGAATTATTTTTTTTTCTAACACTTGCAAAGAATAAAGTGGGATTAAGGATCTGTATCATCTCCTTCTGGTATCACACTGTACTGAGAAAAATGATGAAAATAAGAAACAAGGGTGGAACTGTCACTTTTAGCAGCAGTCAAATTTTTCATCATCTTAAAACACCATCCTAATTCTACTATTTTAATTTTTCATGCAAAACTAAAGCAGTTTTGCTGCAAAAGTCCCGTAAGTTTTCTCTAACTGAACTTCACAGAGGAGTTTGGTCCTAATAACTTCATCACTAATTTAACAGTGAAAATTACTCCTTCAAACCTGTGGTTATGTTTCTCAGAGATCCTAATAGATTGTATCTGTGCATCAGTGCCTCTAGTTCCCTAAATGATGTTTTGTGGCTTTTCAAGGGACAAGATAACAACCCACTAGTTGGAGCAAACTGGTACAGTTCAGATAGCCTGCTTAAATACCACTGTAATGCTCTTTGACTCAAACAGTCAAGACAGTCTATTTATTCCTCTTCACCTGATCTGAAAACCACATTAAGACTTCCTGATTCTCTGCCAGTTTTATAATCAGAGAGAAAACACTGGCAAGAATATTTAGCTGATCATAGACACTCACTTCCTGGATATGTTCCATAAGATTTATCTGGAAACTGGCTGGCAGTTCAAGAATGATGTCATCTGTGTTTCATGTATCTCAGTCTATTGCACAGGAAGACTTTTATATTCTTGATGCCAAATCTTGCAAATGTTCAGTCATGCATTTCACTTCAGCATGAAGTAACCAAAATCATCAGATGAAAGTGTCTATTCATCGCAACGGAAATATTCATACCTCAATAAGGAGCCAAGAGGAGATCTGGTATTGAAGCAACATATGAAGAAAATGCACACTATGACAAATATTCACCAATGGCTTGTTCATTTCTTATTGTCTTTTGGCATGTAAGTTGGTGAATGGAACAAGAAATATGTTTTATGGATTTGTCTCCAGCTAGTTCTACATTTACCATTCCTAATCAATTAGGCCTGACTGACATGTCACTGCCACATCTCTGACAAGTTATTTTATTAAATCACAACCATGCATATAGCATTTCAGGAATTTGTACAGTCTATATTGTTTCCTTTTGGAAATGAATCCTTTTGATCCATTTCAAATAATATATTTACATGGTGTAAATGCCCAGTGCATGTTTTCTGTTGTATTATTAAATATTTTCGTTAAATAGTTTTCATAGAAAACTTGCCCATGTTAGAATATTTTGAACTATTCTTATGCCTATTTTTTATCACGTTGTACTTCATTATTTCTGGTTTAGTATTTATTTTTTGTATCTACAGATGGAGATATTACTGCACATGGAGACACTATTATTTTATGTATGTCAGGGACATTCAGCTGAGTAAATGACACATCTGAAAACTCCACACCACTGTAAAAATTCACTGAGATTATATCTTCAAAATTATTATTGCAGAGGGAACTGAAAATCTATAAGAAAACACAGATGATTCAAAGCATGAAATGTCTTTGATATGAAGAGAACTGAATAAGATTCTTCAAAAGCCTTGGGAAACACAGACAAGTCTATGCAAGACATTATGAATGGCAGATACATATAAGACATAGTGTAAGTTAACAATTCTTTTGAGCACAAAAAACCCAAAGAGCTGTAAAGACTACTATTTTTCTTTAAGATGAAGAGAAAGGGTTTAGTCTGAGGTAGGGAGACTACAATTACAGAGTTGTTGCAGTGGGAATCCTCTTAATTCTAAGCATCTGGTTTTGGTTCTAGGTATCAATATATGCTATCTTCTCTCTGGTACACTTATATAACTACTATTGTTTTTAACAAACAAAAGAAGTGCATGGAAAATGCTAACCTTTTTTCAGAAAAGAACACGTTTAGGACATCGTTACTCACTGGTTTTGATGGGGGTTTTGTTTGTTTGGTTGGTTTTGTTCTTTTGGGTTTTGTCCTGAAAGAGAACAAAAAGTACAAGTAAAATCAGAAAGCAACAAAACTAAAATCACAGAAAGATACACAGTTTTTTTCACATGATTTTATTTTTTCCAGGAAAAAACATAAACCATATTTTTCCAGTTTTCTACTTGCTTACATGGTAGGCTTTTATGAGTTTCGTGTTCTGTCTATTGTCAAAGATTGTACTATAAAAACCTTTTGGCAGATCTGTTGAAAAGGAAACACTCTTGCTGTAGGAAGGGGAATTTTTTGTGTTTCATATTTTCTGCTCTCTATCCTTCCATCAAACTCAGCTGCTCCTCTTCAGTTGGTTGTTTGAGATGGATGACAAATTTAGTTTCTCCTTGCAAGCAAATGAAACTTGACAAGCTGTAGATATGGTCCTGTGGGAAACTCATGAAATTCAGTAGTGACAAGTGCAAAGTCCTGAACCTGTGAGTGTGTAATGCCATGCAACAGTGAAGCAGCTTTATACCAAAAGACCTGTAAGTCCAACTAGAAAACAAGTAGAATATGAGTCAGAAGTGTGCTCTTGTGTCAAAAAGGGCCAATGGCCTCTTGGGCTGCATGGGCAGGAATACAGTCAACAGGCTGAAGGACATGATCCTTCCCATCTTCAACACTTACAGGGCCATGTCTGCCCATGTTGTTTTGAATTCCCAAGTGGAAGAAAGGTGTTGGCCTCCTGGAGTACCAAAAGGAACAAAATGTTGAAGGGGCTCAAACACATGACATACCATGAGAGACTGAGAGTTGTATTTGTTCAGCCTGAAGAAGGGATGGTTCAAGGGACATCTAATTCTAACTAGATAAGCAGGAAACTTTCCATGCAACTTTACAATGAGAGTCATGAGGCATTGGCACAGGTTACCCAAAGAGGCTGTAGAGTTTCCCTCCACGGAGACATAAACCCAGCTGGTCAAGGGCCCATCTAACCTGATTTAATTGGACTTGCTTCAAAGAGGAGATTGAACAGAGTGACCTCCTGAAGTCCCTTCCAACATACATAGTTCTGTGATTCTGAGGTTTTATGATACAAAACAGTTAGAGCTTTCTATTTAGACTGTAGAAGTCTGAAATTTCATATTCATTATGAAAACTGAAAATTTCAACCACAGCTTCAAAGCATGAAGAAACATCTGCATATCTACATATCTAGAACCATATTACATATACTAGTGGTCCAGGCTGTCAATTCCCTTGATAATGCCACTTCTTTGTGGCAAAACATGGTAGATAGAGACTCCTCACTGGAAAATTAGCAAGTTAAGCACCTAAGTGATCCTACTGCTAATACTATTACACAGTGTAGAGGAGGGTAAAAAGTTTCTGAGATTTCATCTATCTATTCCGGAAGTAAAGTCTTTAATCTTAATCTAGTTTGATGCCAAGTGTAAGTGTAAATACCCTTTCCAGAAGATTTATGATAAGGAGATTAGAGATTATTGCACTTAGAAACATTTTCCTGCTTAAGAAGAAGCACGTTTCTCTGAGATAATATGGATGTTTTCTCCTCTTGCATTCCAGAGGAGGCTGACAGTGTTTCTGGTATGAGGAGAGATAAACCCTCACAGGTCTCAGTGTCGGGGAGGGCCTGGGGGGAGGCCAGCAAAGACTAAAGCCCTGAAGAGAACAGGAGGCCTGTCTTAGGTCAGGTGCTTTGCAGCACTGTTGGGAATTTTCCTTTGTAAGCCTATTGTTCTGGACTTTGGAATAAATTTTCCTGAACTCCTTCCACTGGCTGGCATTTTGGGGGTACCTGCGTGTTATCTTACTTTACACCAAGCATATGATTAAAACAGTTCAGAGCTCTCCTTACAATACCAAACATAAGTCTGTGTCAGTGTCTCAGCTTCAAGCTATCCCATTTATGATATAAACAAAGATGTATATATACCATCAATTGTGCAGTAAAAAAAGGGGTTATCACCTTTTCATTAGAAGATATTTTTAATGATCAGTAGGTGACAATAACACACTGTACCACAATTTTATTTCCCTTTTAATAACATACTGATACAGAAGGCAGAAACAAGAATGATGCAATTATAAATGTGTTCTTATTTTCAAGGGTAGGGATTTTTTCTCGGTAATGGAAACCATTATAAAACCTTCTATTCACTCATTTTGGCAAATACTTCATGAAAATAGGCATCTAGGCAGATTACAATAGTGAGAGCCCTGACAGGATTTTAATCTACAGTAAAACCATTTTTCTAACTAAACATAATTTTATAATGTTAATGATTTACCACAAAGAGTTCTAATCTTTTTACCAAATGAATTATATGCCCTGTCCTTGGATTGACATTTTGTTTTTGACATCTTCATTTTTCTTTTTCTTTTATTTATTTAAAAAGCCTTTGTGTTAAGGCTTATAATGAAAATATCGCTTGTATTTTGAAAAAAAAATACATATAAATAGATCTTCAGATTCTATTGCAATGTGTCATTTAAAAGTAAAAAATCTTCCTTGGAATAAAAGAGCAGATATTTCTTGTTTTGTTGCCTGTTATAGAAGCTGTTTAAAATTGCTTTAAAAGCTGCAATATGTCTGTTTTCCATTGAAATACTCTAAATTATTTACTTTTCCCATTCCATTTTCTATAGCCTCTCTTTACCTATTCATATGATTATCACCTTCTTAGTCTGTCAGTTCTCTCTTATATTCATTGTCTCTTCTGAAGAAAAAATTACTTTTTTCATAAAGTTGGTTGCACCTAGCTTTCCCTACATAATAGTATTTCAATATTTCATCTGAATTATATCTCTCCTTTTTTTAAAATCTCGCTGCTGAAAAATATTCCTGTAATAAACCATAGTCAAGAGGAAATGGGACCTGATTCTTACCTTGGTTACATTAAGAAATGGATAACTAATACAGAATTAATCAAACTAAATCAGAATAAATATAATATTTTCAGTTGAAAGGGACTTACAACAATTATCTAGTCCAACTGCCTGACCACTTCTGGACTGACTGAAGTTTAAAACATGTTATTAAGAACATTGTCCAAATGCCTATTAAACACTGACAAGCTTGGTGCACCAATCACCTCTCCAGGAAGTCTGTTCCAGTGTTTGACCAACCTCTTGGTAAACCAATGCTTCCTAATGAGAAGTCTAAACTTCCTCTGGTGCTGCTTTGCACCACTCCCACAAGTCCCATCACTGGATACCTGGGAGAAGTTATATCCCCTCTTCAGAAAGCTGTAGAAACCAATGAGATCACTCCTCAGTCTCCTTTCCTGCAAACTAGACAAGCCCAAAATTCTCAGCTGCTCCTCACTGGACATTTCCTCCAGCCCCTTCACCAGCTTTATTGCCCACTTCTGGACACAATAAAGGGCCATCCATCCTTAAATTGTGGGGCCCAGAACAGCACACTGGGCTCAAGATGAGGCTGCATCAACATTGAGTACAGCAAGGTAATCACCTCTTTTGCCCTGCTGATCATACAATGTTTGATGCACCCCAGGATTCAGTTTGGTGTCTGGGCTGCCAGGGCCCACTGTTGACTCATGTCGGGCCTGTTGCTGACCAGCACCCCCAGATCCTTCTGTGGGGCTGCTCTCCAATCACTCCTCTCCCAATTTGTACTTGTGTCCAACATTACTCTGCCCCAGCTGCAGATTCTGGCATTTGTTCTTTTTAAATTGCATGCCACTGATAATTATTAAGTCATCATACTAAAAAGAAAGCTTACGATGGCTGTCAGGATCCTTCATTAGCTTTCCGCCATGATCATTCCCTCCCTAAAAAATAGGTTAGCACAACTGAAAGCATAGTAATTATTTCAGAGATAGTTTTAGACAATTAAATAGTGCTAAGACTATTTATTATGATAATTTAATACTAGATCATTAATATTATGAAATAAAATATGGAGCTTGAGACATAGAACTGTTTGTAGCAAGATGCATATATTTCTTTACAGATCCTAAAGCTCCATGTGGCTGGCCCTGTGGGAGAGTGTGCAGCTCCCTAACTCATTCCTTGAAAACTTAGGTCAGAGCAGCAATACCTGGAATGTCAGGAGCTCTCCTAGAGCAGTACGGTCTGAAGTGCTCAAGAAAATTTCTCCCTCTTGTAGAAATTGTCTTCTTGCCATCATAAAAATATTGAGGAGAGTTTTCCAGACATTTTTTTCTTCCTTACACACTTCGGATATTTCTGCAACCATCCCATCCTATTCTTAGTGACAGGGATAAGATATCCTGGACATCACCTGATGAGGCAAGGAGTTAGGGAAGATTTTATTTAACCAATGTGTTTAGCCCATGTTGAAAGAAGCTGGAAGGATCTTCTTTCTTGCAGGATCATAGAGCAATACCTTACGCAAATAGTCATAGCAAATATATGCTTTATATAAAAATATATTTAATTTTTAAAATTATAAAATCTATGAAAATTGTCCCTGTTTTGAAGACAAAATGCTATATTCCAGAAGGTAAAAAGATATGAGACGTAATTCTGTTTCAATTGTTCATTTAAAAGAATAAAAATGCCTGCCTTCAGAAGATTAGAGGTGCTAAGTGACAATTGTCCCTCCCTGCAGCACAAATAACTGCAGGCCGATCTGTGTTCACAGCCCATTCCTGTGCCCTCTGAGCAGACTCATCCTGTGCAGCCCACTGATGAGTGTGCTGATTCCTACTAATTCCACCTCACAGCCTTTGTAGGCCAAAGGGTCACCTTTAAATGAAGGACTGTGGCAACTCTCTTCTAGTTGTTATATACAGCAGTGATTTATTCAATTTTTGTTGGTTTCCTGCTCTAATGTTCTGCAGAAGGTCTCCTAATCTAGAAATATACTAATCAATTATATGGTGACTCATAACTTGTAGTGAATTCTGATCTAGTTATGCCAACACTTTATTTTACTTTAAAATGTGTAAGAAAAATAACTTTATATTTAAAAATTGAGCAACTTGTAATTAAGTTTTATTGAAAACTATTATTTTCAAGGGTTTATATATTTTGCATTTATTATTAAATTATATTAATCACAGAATCTACTAGCTTCAAAAAGACTTCTGAGGTCTTTCAGTCTAACCTATGACCTAATACCACCCTGACAATTAAACCATGGCACTAAGTGCCACATCCAGTGTTTTGTTAAGGCATGTTTAAAAAATAAACTATTAACCAGTTTAGATTGGCTAACATGCACTTAGATTCTGATGTCATAGTTGGCTGAAGTAGAATTATTGTAAGAAAAAGAAGAATCTATAGGAGAATACATTATTCCAGATAAATCTGATCATGAATACTTGCCTGCTACTGGGTTCTGCTTTTCCTAAAACTGTCAAAAGAATTTCTATGTTGAATGCATGCAACTTGAAGGTTCTTCTGCTTGTTCTTGTCCTTTTAAGTTACATGCTTGGGTAATTGTTATTGATGGTGAAATTATGCACAGGTAAATGTAAAGAATCCATTCTTTAGCTAGCAAGGACATTATACAAGTACATGAATTCACTGCTATTAATGCTGATATGATCTCAAAAGATGTATTACAGGGTCTACTACATTCTGATTTACATTTGAAATAGAACCATTTATTAAACTGTGATACAATTGAGAAAGAGAGGGAGAAATAGCATAGAGACAAAACTAACCATGATGCAAAACATAAATAATATTCTAAACGAGAGACTAAGTTTAATAACTTTTTTCATACATTTGATATTTATGAAATGCATACAGGCATCTTCCACTTCTTAAACCTTTTATAGTTTGCAATAACTGAGATACTTCATTTTCTTAAGAGAGTACATTTTTTTAAGGATGTTATTGGACAGCGTTTCTCTGCCTTTCAATTACATTCACCCTATTTTCCCAAATATTTTTTCATCAGACAGCACTGAAATTAATATCAAAGTATATCACATCTTAGGGATAAAATACTGCATTTTTGTAGCGTATTAGAAACAATGCGCAAGATTTACTTGACAGGAGAATGTGAAAATTAGTGATGGAAAAGTACTTCTACACCAAATACAACAAGAGGCTAGGATCATGGTTCATCGTGTTGGTGGGAAAGAAAAGAATATTTCTCAAACAAAGCTCTCAAGTTAAACTGTTGCACACTTTCACTGTAATTCATAAGGTGTTTGAATTTTGAGACCAGCAGGGGTTCATTCTACTCAGCACCACTGTGGAGTGGGATATACAGGCCCTCGTTAAAGAACAGCAAAATTTCATGACTCAGACCTATCCCTGACTATAAGGTTATGTCTAACACTGACTCTAACCTTAATCATAAACCCAGATGGCATCAACTGAGAAGAATCTACCCCACAAAAGAAGAGCAGGTACTTGAAGAGGCCTTTTTCATTCTTCTTCTCTGGATTCTCTCTGAATCGTTCTCATACAATAGGGGAACTTCCATTTGCAGGACCACTAATAAAAGCCCAAGACTCATCTGGCTTTCAACGTGCAGCTCTTTTTCTATGTCATGGCTGTACGGCGTGCTCGCCAATGTAATCAGGAAAGGGGGGAGTTGACCCACAGAATCCATCCAGAACAAATACCTGAGAAAAAACTTTGAGAAAAAGAATGTGGAGAGAAAGAAGAACCTTCAAGCAAATAAAAGAAAAATGTTTATTAGTTCCCTTTCTAGCTTTTTGTGATTCTTTGGACGTCTGTGGCTGACAGGCATCTGGAGATACCTGGGGTATCCACCTGTTCCTCAACATTCACATCAGCAACAAAGGTATCTGATTGATGAAGACCTTCTGGAAAAAGGATCCCTAGTAATGAAAACAGATGAGACTTCAAGATGAGACAGTATTGCACAAATACGCACGGACAACCAGTTAGTTAAGAAATAAAAAATAAATTAAGAAAAAGCAACCTTCTCCCTTCCCCTCCACCAACAAAGACCTCAATAATCATTTGTTGGGATCTTCTGCACAGAGTAACACCTGTGGGTATTAGAATATAAACAGTGTGAGTGCCCATTCAAATAGCAACAAGTATTTTGAATCAGTGGATTTTGTGGCCAACCTATTAATCTCTTTTTGGTTTCACACTGTTGTTTCTGCTCAAGCAAATGATTCAAGAAACTTTGCATTGTCTGAATCCCTGGATCCCCTGTAGCATACCTGGAAGTTTGTACATACTTATTATATTTATCCATTGTGGAGACAGGAAAGATAAACTCATTTTTAGTCTGAATAAGCTACAGAGTTATCAAAATGAGCAATGTTTTCACTCTGTTATTGTGAATGTATGGATTTCCTTTCTGGAGAATGGCTGTTCTGTATTTTTTTGAATACCATTTGGCAAATTATTTATGAGATGCTAAGCTTCTGCAGAACATTTAGAAGTCTTGATCACTCTACCAAAGATTGCTTTTTATCAGGTGCAAATTCAGGTCAACAGTTTTATCAGCATTAGGTAAAATATCCATTTCATCACAAAAAGCTGTAATGTGTTTGATTGATTACAGCTAAAGCCATTGTTTTCTTGAAGACAAAACTAAATCCACTAGATGACAGATAGCCTTTAAAATACGTACTAAAAAGAAATAGTCCATGAATTTAAAACTGCTCTTCTCACAATTTATTAAAATATAGCCTCTGTGGGACATCTTCTAGTACTTGGTTATATAGTGGTAGCAGACAATGGGACAGGTACTGCTCTGCAGCAATACTGTTTTTTTTTAAGTAATTAAGAACACCACAAAATTGAAGAAAAAAACTTTATATTGTACAGCATAAACTATGTAACATAATTAGATAATTGAATTTGATTCCAGAGCATGTAGGTGAACTGATGCCCATGCAGATATCTTGCTGTTCGCTAGGCAAGTGTGTTCTGAGAAAATCAAGAAGCAAACAACCTTAAATGTGACATGTTTCCACCAGCACTGCTTTCTCATAAAGTAAAAACCCCAAAGTGCTTATAGTTATGAAGCTGTATTCTATTTATGTAGAACTTCGAATCAGTCTCATTTACTTTCAGAGAGTTTAAGGTTATACTGAGAGTTTTGCTTGTTAAATGTCACAGACAGACAGCATTTAGGGGAGGCAAGTCCTTCCTTCCTTGAATAATTTGTCCTTAGTGTTTCTAAAATCAGATAAAAGAACAAAATTGGTGCACAGAGGTGTTTGGAAAGTTCTGTGAGGCACACAAGATATAATGGTAAAGTACTAGAAATTAAATACCTAATACTCAGGGAACAAAGAGAAAACACAGCCTAAACCAGTTAATTTACAGTAGGAATCAAAAGTTCCTAAGAAAATCAAGACAGAACTATTTGATATATTACCAGATATCCATGGTATCAGATACAATATCAGGTACGATATCACATAGTACTTTTTATAAATGTGAAACTGTTTGCGTTTCATACTAATAACTGTTCAATACTAATAATTTCTCACTAATTGAAAAATATATAAAAAATATAGCAGTTTAGCTGTATTAATATTTTTCTCTTCCCAAAAAACCTGCTTGGCCAAGATAGACACATTTAAGTGGTCCATTAAAACTAGAAATACTTCAGACCTGTTTGTAGTCCTAAATCTGTTGTTAAGGAGAGGCACTTGGTATGACTTCTTAAAGCTCTCTATTGATCAGGAAGATTATTCAATTTTATTTAATCAAGGAGTTAGGGATTTATGCAGGTGGGATAGGCATATATCCCAATAAGGAAGGAGGAAGAGATGTCTCTCTTGGCTACCATTCTTCTAGCAAATTCATGACTGTGCATTCTAATCCTTAGATTATTTATAATTTCTTTTCAGTGATTGCACCACAGCGACTCTCCATACACCTTAGAAAAAGGTACTAAAAGTCTTATGTATGTAAGGATGTTATGCATTCTGAAAATCGGTTTACATGTTTCAGATAATGCCTACAAGAAGTGAATATTGGAGCTTTTTTCCTTTGGATTAAAAAAAATTGGTCTAATTTACAAGTGCTAGTTTAAGATCCAGCCTTCTATCCAGCAATGGCCTGGCTTTTTCTTCACTTCAAGTTGACCATCTCTATTCCTATATTGACACTTGAAATGCAAATTATGTGAGATTTTTCTTTCAGTTTGATATCTCCATCTTTTCTCTTGAAAAAGAAAGAATTATAAAACACATTTGAATATAAGTAAGGTCTTTACATAATGTAATCATCTGAAATGTTTCGAATGCATTTCCTTACTCCAGTTTTCTAGGTTCCATCCTATAAAGGAAACCATGCTCAAGACATGGAATGTGAACTTGATTATTGTTCTGTAAAAATGTATTCACACAAATGCAGAATAATTAACACACTTATTTTTTTCTTCTAATTGTTTTCAAAGTAAAGTAAAATAGAAAAAAAAAAAAAGAAAAGACTTGAACCTGCAAGTATTTCATTAAGTACTTTTGATCCCATATATTGCTTGTAACTGAAATAGTTACTGAAGTATGTATAATCAGTGTCTTTAAATATACCAGGCAATCATTAATCTACAATCAAACACCATGCAGTAATATTTTCCTACAATAAATATTGATGTATGACTATCTAATCCAACATGTACATAGATACACACACACACACACACACACACATATGCGCTGGTGATAATATATCTGTTTTACTTTGATTCACTTTTCACTAATATTGAGAGAGATATTATATGTTGTCCTCCCTGGGAGATATCTAGATTTTCTTTCATTCTACAATAAGGAATTTTGTCATTTTGATACCTTCTTTTATCATTACTGTTTTCTTAATATATTTTGATTTAAGTAGATTACAGTTTAGTAAAGCATAGGAGAAAACTGAAGTTTGTTGTTAATTGATTTTTGAAGATTTTCTGGCCTGCATCTGGTATTATGTGAGCTGTAACCTTTAGGAAGGTTTATTATGAAGAAAAAAAAAAAAAGAACCCCCCACTCTAAACTGCTAACCATTAATGTTGTATTTATTTTTGTTAAAGAAAATTTGTTCCAATGACAGACCAGCATATTAGGAAAACAAATTTTAACATTAGAAGATCTCTGTTGCTCTTCTGTCTATATAGTATTCAATACCTTTCTAAAAATAGTGAATGTATTACAATGACACTTGACATTCAAAGACTGGACTCCTAATTTATATCATCCCTTGTAGAATGGCACTAGTAGCACCAGGGGCAGATCCTCCACATCTGTTTACAATAAACAGATGTCAACACATCTTTGCTGGATCTTCTTTCCACACAGGCATTCATGTGGGAAAAATGTATTAAGAGATACTGTTACAAGTATCAAGCTTGTGTGCCACTTCTGGTGTTTTCAGGCATATTTAAAAAATATGTGTATATATTCTTCAAACTGTATAAAAAAATCAGTTTCATTTTTGCATGCTAATGATGCTCAGTTTATAAAGGAAACAGCTGGATACTGAAAATCAGAGGGATGTTCTTCTTGGGAACTTAATAAGCTACTGGAAAGATAATTCCCTATATGATCATTTTTGCAGACTTTCCACAAAGTAATGCTCATCATACTGAAGCACTGACAGAATGGCTTCAAATAACGAAATTAAAATTAGATGAGTTTAAAGAACTTTTTGGAAGTTTAAACATAAGTATGATCCTAAAGCAGCAGCTGAAGCTTTTAATTTCCTAGTTGTACATGCTGCAAAAGCAGAAAATGAAAATTAACTTCCCTTCTTTGAACAATGAAATGTAAAATCAGCATTATATGTTATGAAAGAAATATGATTTCTTAGACTTAATATTGAGCAGACTTGGCTGTGTTAGATTAACTGCTGGTATTCTGAAAATTTACATAAATAAAACACTATTACAGAACTACAATCAGTATGAGTTTTGCTTTGGTAAAGGCACTGGCATCAGAATTTTTATGAAATGTGTCTCTATTTTTTTTTTTTTTTAATATAGATGCCAAGTCATTGACAAAACTTGAAATGCATGTTGCAAGCACATTGCAAATTACACTTTAATCACTCTTATTTTACCTCAAAAGACTAATACTGTCCTTTCTTTTTCAGTGTAATTTTAGAAAATGCTTGATGATGTTAAAGGAAAATGTGAATTTAGAATTCTCTTTATTACAAAAGAGTTTGGACACTTTTAAACATTGACATAAACTACCCATCTGGTAGCTATAAAAGCCATCTTTATTGTTACTGACTAATTGCAGACAGTCATGTCAGTGGTCATCATAATCTTTCATTAAATAACTTTGCCAACTGTCAGTTATATTATTAAAGAGACAATGGTGATCTAAAAAAAAAAACAAACAAAAAAACCCCGAGTTAACAAGTGATTTCATCAGACTGACAGAGTCTATCTTGCTACCAAACCAGAAAGGCTGCATTAATGAAAAAGTAGCAAGTACAGTTTTGATTAAATCCATTAGTGTCAAAGCCTCCAGAAAGAGAGTAAAGCATGTCATGTCAGTCAGATTCAATAAGACTTCCTGTGTGGATTCATAGATTCATATTTATACTAAGTAGTGTGTAGCTTTTTAACTAGGCTTAAACATAAGTGACATCAGACCCTTCATACCAGAATAAGACTGTTTATAAGAGGAATAATAGTTTAAAATCACATCTCACAAGAATAATTTAACTGACATAAGTCAGTATAACTTTCCCATATATATGAAAATGTGAGTAATTTTCCAGGTTTCCAGGTTCCAGAAACCAAAAACCTTTGACAAGACCAAGAGAGAAAAAAGGGCATAAAATAAATAATGAATGAAGTTCTGTATGTATGCACCCTGAATGCAAAGGTTCCTGATAGTTTAACTTTGTTCATATCAATAAAATGTCAAATTGACAAGATGTGTTAATGATTTACAATACCTTTGGTCTTCATCACATATTTACCCCTATCTTCCATGCTACAAATCAAAATATCCCACGTACTTCTGAAATCTGAAAAAGAGTAGGTAAATTTTCAGTTTACAGGGAACACAGGACAATGAGCAAGAGTCTGTCTAAACAATTGGCTCCTCTAGTGTGGATGAAACTATTATTGACCCTAGATTAACAGCCATTCTGATGAAGTGTCCCTTAAAATGAAAGGTGAATATGATTGGTTCGATTACATAATCCCAAAGCAATGCATCAGACTGATATGTTAGCAAATAGTAAGCTGATTATGATAGCTTTGGCCAGAATCTTCAATAAAAGAAAGTTAAGAATAATTTTTGGTGTCACTGTAAATATAGAAAACATATGTACTTGATACTTCAGGGACATACCAAGATAAAACTACAGGACGATGGCAAGAGATATGTGTGGTAATAAGAAACAGAGATCATAAATTGAATGTAAATTAATTTTTTGTTAAAAGATGAATATTTTCAAAGCCTTTACCACAAACTTTGGGTTTGGGTTCTTGGCCTTGGTGGGGTTTTTTTGGGTTTTATTTTTGTTTGGTTTTTTTGTTTGTTTGTTTGGTTGGGGTTTTTTTTGGGGGGGACGGGTCATGATAATAGATAGGGGTTTTTTTGTTTATGTATGAGCTTTTCTGGTGGGTGTTTTTCGTGTTGTTTGTTTGTTTTTAATGTAGCTACTATTTCAGTTAAAGCAGTAAGCATAAAAAAGTATATACTGCTTTGAAAAGGCTTCAGGGCTTTAAGGAGTCCCAAATGTAGTCTACTTCTCAATTGTTTCACATTTCTGCTATTGATCAAAGTCTGATCTGTAGTCTGTACTCAAGCAGCAAATAAATCCAGCACAATCAGAAAGTGACTGGCTGCCTTTCATATCTGAGCAGTCATATGTGATTATACGTAAATATGAGTATTGTAGTGTCACACAAATGCATTTTCTGGAAAAGGAAGCTTCTTCCTTGCTGCCCAGTCAAATGACCACATTCTAACACTCAAAGATATTACCGTTTGACAGCAATCAGCTCATTATTTAAGGATATATTAATTTTATTTTGAATGATAATTATTTCCCTTCAATGAGTTTTTAACTTTCTGTTGTAAGACTTGGCAGTGTAAGAAAAGTACATTTGATCTCAGCCATCTGAAAGTCAAGCAGACTGTGAGCTCAATCACGCATTTGAGATTTGTCTCTTCATTGACCATACGGAGAATGTACTTATCTACATTAGACTACTGTCCATCTTTTACCACTTGAAGTTTGATGAAATTATTGCCATGCAAAGAAACTACTAAAACTTTGATATCTCAGCCAGTTCTGGAGGTTAAGTGGAAATTTATACATTCAAAGTAAAAGTTTAGGGTTTTTTCTACATGTGTCATCTAATACAAACTTCCTCACATGTAGTACTTCCACTGTGAGCTGCTGTAAGAGCTGGCATGATGACACCTGGAAGAAAAGGCAAAGCAAGCAAGCAGATGGCCTGAAAACTTAAAAAAGCAACATCAGCTGATTCCTGTCAGCATGGAGGTAGAGATTTGGCAGCTTTTCCTATCTCCAGTTGCTGGTTTTATTCTCATTATGTAGACGTCAAAGTCTCTTGCCATGGGCTGATATAAGACAAAGTGCTACACTGCAACCAGTTACTCATATTTCATGTGTCATTAGATCACTAGATATTGATGAATGGGAATTACACCTATTGCTCAGTGATTATAAGATTATAGAAGACTGATTGATGCATGTACTTGAATTTACTGACCTCTGAAGTCAGTGTTCTGATTGCCATTTAAGATAAGGTTTTGCTGCTATAATGGCAGGAGGTATGGTTTCAGTAGGTACAAAGAGCATGGTGGGCAGCCTGGAACCAAGGCTGAAAGAATCCTTTCATTCCTTGCTTAATCCTTCCCTTTTACTGGGATATCTGCTCTGTGTCAAATCACCTGCAGCTTTTTCAACATGTATTCCCTCTATGAAACTATATGGTATTTTGATTACATCATTTCTGCTGATTACTGACTGTTACGGGTTTACTGCTCTTTTGTAGTTCTGTAGTTCTTCAAATATTGCACAGGAGTTGAAAGCTGAAACACAGAACCTGCCTTCAACAATAATGAAGAAAGAGAAAGAATATGCTGTTTGGATGCAAAATTATATAATAGACCACAATTTCCTGCTTTTCAGGGGGAAAACCATGCCTGATACTGAAAAGTAGTATAAAAAATATGTGATTATTTAGCAACTGTGACTTGTTTAAAGTCAGAGACCACTTTTCTAAGTGCTTTGAAGGACTGGATGGAGAAATATATGAACATTTGTCTCTCAATATTTTATAGGTTCATTACTGCTGTTCTGTTTTGTAGCATGTGACCTGAACTATATCATTCAAGCAGAAGTATGAGGAAGATGCAGCCATGCACTTGTCTCCACATTAGACACAAGTTAATCAGAGATGAAGAACAGGGCAACAAATTTCCTACCCAGTTTCTTTTTTTCCCAGTGTATATGACTATTGTTGCTTATCCAGTTGATGAATCAGATATTTTACTTTTATGCCTGCTGCTAAATGAAGTTTAGAAAAAATGAGTGGGAGGAGGAGGAGGCTGAAGGTATGTAGGGACTACTGCTAGATGACTTTTTTTTCCAACTCACAAAAAGTTCCAAATTTCACTTGAAACTATCAAGAAACAACAAAAGATTATCATAGGTTCACTGATTTGGACTGAGATCCTTCACATGTATAAAATTTCATTTTCCTCTTCCTCTGCTACATAAACTTAATTGTATCGTGGGTTCAGGTTTTTTCTTTCATATTGAAGATAATGTATCTGAAATCATATTTGAAGTCTCCCTTCTGGTATGTCCACATTTTACAGTGTTTATACCTGTCTTGTTCTCCTTTCTCCTGCACAAATTTTCCCTGCAGTCTTTGTTTCTGCTGATACTTTTTCTGGGTTTTTTAGCAGATAATGACAGATGTTATCATGGAAAAGAGGTATTACAAAATAATGGTAGCAATAGAGAACTACAGATAAGGTTTAATTTATTCAAAAGCCTCAAAGCTAGATAATTCAAGAATACAAATAAAATATAAACTATTTGCACATTTTGGGCAATTAAACCACAAAGATAATTGGGCTTCTCTAATGATAACTGCAGGTTTATGAGCAATGTTCTGTTATTTTTTTTTGTCAAAAAACAGCCAAACTATGTTATTTACGAAATTTGTTCTGATAGGTTCCAGACTAATGTGAAATTTCCTTTAAATGAAGTCTTGCAATCAATTTACATTGCATACAGATACTTCTCTCAGTTTACTGATTTAAGTAAATATGAATATAAAGTTGATGTTAACATTGGTCAACAAAGATATCACCATTGTAATTGCTAAATAAACAACTCTTGCCTACAGAAGGCTCCCTAGCTTTCAGAGGCTTCTTCCCATTTCCATGTTAAATGACATGCCTCAGCACCGTACATCCAGCTGTTCTGCAGCTGCTTGGTCCACTAACTAGCTTTGATTCTTTGCACATTGATCTTTTGTTACAATAATGGTGCTTGCTGAGTTTCTAACACTGTTCACACATCTGCTCCAGATCCTCTTCCCACTTCCTGTCTTCTGAATAGGGGAATTATGTGGGATTTCTTAGGGACTGATTCTTTGTCTCCCTTTATGTGATTACTTAAATATTCCTGTGTATTCATTTTATACTGTGACATCATGGGATATAAGATGACTCTAACTTATATCTCCACAGACACGTTCATCTGAGCCACACAACAACAGGAAAAAAAGGTTCCTTTTAAAAATATCTGTTTTTTTAACTGATCTGTCCGGTTTCTCTCAACATCATAACTGGGAAAACAGTGGTAAAGCAGGGTTACTCTGGGAGTTAGGGTGTGACTGTATTGTGAAATATGAGCCAGTTTTCATACTTGAGAACAGCTTTTGTATACACTCAATCCCTTAGGTGATCTAAATCCTCCTCCCCCCCTTGTGCAAAAGAACAAGTTTGAGAAATCAGAAGCTATCATAGATATTAAATTGGGCTGGTAACTAAGGTCAAGTCACAAAGTCCCTAATCTATGAAAATTTTTAACCTTGGTGGGAATTTTGTCTGAAGTAGAACAGTTCGACTTCATATAATTAAGAAATTGGTAAGCTATTTTTTTTGGTGACAGATAATAAGAAGGTGGTGGATTAGCTTGTTCTGTTTGAAAGAAAAAGGTTCTCCAAGCTATGAAACTTCCTCCAAGCAAAACAACCTATACCAAGGGAACATAAGTATGTGTACAACAAAAACAGGGTGCCTTCCCATCTGTTAGTATCTTTCTATTTTCCTTTTCTAAACCAATTTTTATCATGTTACTAATACATGACTGTTTTGTTTTGACCAAATTGCTACTAGGGCAAAAGTTATATGTTTTAAAGGTTCTCATAGTTCATAAAATTTCTGGAAAATAATCTTAAGCAATACCCAAGTCAAAATCATTTGATTGGAGAAGC
This sequence comes from Acropternis orthonyx, assembly GCA_035583155.1. Lineage (NCBI taxonomy): Eukaryota > Metazoa > Chordata > Aves > Passeriformes > Rhinocryptidae > Acropternis > Acropternis orthonyx. The sequence goes on along the minus strand of JAWWEU010000040.1, from coordinate 40,646,697 downwards.
AGTTTACAATTATATATTACAAGGCAATCAAAATGCTTTTCTTAACTTTCAGCCTTTTGATTTCCTGTTATAGTGAAATATAATGTAAAATAACAAAAAAACCCCACATATAAATAATTTTAAAAACAGAGAAACCCAATTTTAGTTCCAGGAAATTTCAAATTAAAAGCTTATTTTGGAATGAATCAAATAAAAAACAATCATGAATGCAGCTTCTTATACTGATGTGATTCAGCTTTGTCAGTTACAGGTATTAGTGTGATCCTTATGAGCAAGTGAACCTGTTTCTGACACCTGTTAGTAGAAATTCTTCTCCAAACATTTCTCCGAATCAACACTAGAAAATTTTTGTAAATGACTTGGATTCAGAAAACTATGTGCAGCATTGTGATAAGTAACAAGCATTTATGTTCAAGAAAACTTCTGTAATAGCATATACATTATGTTTAACTTCACAACGTTTTTGGTAACTTTGTTATTGAAAGATCATTTTTCTAGTGATGAAAACATTACCAAGTGTAAACAACATGCCTTAGGTATCTGCATGCATGCTAATATTTTGATTCGCATATTAAAATTAGACCTGAAAAAAAAGAGCATGTCCTGTTTATCATCTCCCTTTTTTTAAAATGTGTTTAGTAAGGACCAGTCACAGTACAATCCTGAGAAATTCTTAAACTTTCAGGACTTCTATTGGGACTGAACTTAGATCATTTTGAAATGCCAATAAACAGTATGGGAGCATTTATATCTGTATCTGTTGAAGAAAACAAGAAAAAACTTAGGAAACTCAAATTCTACCTCAATATATTCCCAATCTATGGTATCTTAATCTGTCCCAGTGTAAAATAACAACATCATTTAAGAGAAGATACTTTGATTTGTAATGGGTTTTTCACTGTCCTGCTTCGAGGGCTCCATCATCAATTATAATCAGTTGTCAGTGAGATTATCTACTCTCAAAATCTGAAACAATCAAATACCTCAGGCAATGGCCTTTCCCTGGGACTCAAAACACAGCTTGCACTGTAAGTGAATTGACAACTCTTCCCCTGACAAAGGAGAGTTGTGCCATTTTAGTTATTGCATGGTGATGGCAGTCTAGCTCAGGACAAAAGGAAATATTGACTATTTGGCATGACTTTGAAATGCTACGCCTTCATTTTTGAAAGTGTCTCAAGCTATATGTGAGGAGATCAAAATGTGTGCTCAACTCATTAGCCCTAAAGGGCATATTTTGAAGGACATATGAGTGATATTTCAAAGGCTGATCTCACTTGTCTTCTTTCCTAAAACAATTATGTTTGTAAAATCGCATACGAAATCTGCAGACTTTGTGTTAGCTTTTGCTTTTTTTCTATAAGGGTTACTTATAGATCTACAAAATGTACTTTGTGTTATAATTTTGGTCAATTATAAAAATTCTCTGTCTAAACAAAGTGAAGTCTTTTGGCAGGCTGCCAGCCTTAACTCCCAGTACTATACTTTTTCCTTATTTTTTTGGTTATTTGTTCTATCACCATAGCTGCGTGGATTAAACATTTCACACCTGCAAATGACAAAAGGTCAAATAATTTTTTGGCATCTGTATCTTCAGGAAAAGCCTATGCCAAAATCTGCTATTGACCCCAATCTCTACATTGTTTAATCCAAGAGATCAGATGTTTATGCTTCTCGTTAATTCTTGTTTTAAGATTTTTGAAGTTTCTTGATACAGCGAAACACAAGTTAAAGAAACCAAATATTTGTGTACATATCTTTGTATATACATATGTCTGCGTGTTTGTATATATATAAGCAAATAATTTTATAGCATGTCAAGACATTTCACTTTTTAATATTGCTAAATATTTTGAAACTCACTGCAGAAGTCCTAAGTGGCTAGCCAGCCAAGATAATTATCTCACTTCACATGTTAAGAACAATACTAAATAAATAATGATAGCTGACACTGTAGGACTTCCTTGCAGCTAATGAACCACAGATTGAGGTTTAACCATTGCTTTAGTAACTCACATATGAAGACCAGGGTCATCACACAGACTTTATTGAAGAATATTTCAAGACCGTTATATATGGTCTTATATACATGCTGTCCATTGAACTATCATGTATTTTCTTTCTGTTCTGTCACACAGTTATTTTCTATCTCTTGATCTTATTTTTTACATACATTTTAATAAAAATTTGGAACATAACAAGAAAAAAAATTAAATAAACAAATTAAGACAAGTTTGAGGAAAAAAAACAAAACACAAAACCAAAAAAAAACCCCATAACTAAGAAAACCCCCAAAAACCCAACACAAACAAACAAACAAACAAAAACATTAAAGATCTTTTCAATTATTTCAGAACTGTTTTTCCAAACAAGAAAGTTTGGAAAATCTGTAGATTATATTCCTTCTTGTTCTAAAAGACTGCTATAGTTTTGTTCATTTGTTTGTTTTGGTCTGGCTTTTTTAAAGGAAAGGTTTTCCCGAAATTCCCACTGTTCAAAACTCTCCTAGACCAGGATTTTGGATTACAGTACTCTAGAGAATACAGAACAGTAAAAAAGAAATGCTGCTAGAAATGCTGTTTGGTTTTAAGGCATCAGTTTTACTAACTGTGTAAGAGGATGAGGTAAAAATGGACAAAAATATTTGATTCCCATCAGACTAGATTTCACAAAGCTTGGTCTGGTATATTTACTATGTCTGACCACTTGGATGACCTTCTCCAAGCTGCCTAGAGAGTGTTTTTTAACTGACATAGCATAGGGAAAGACAGAAAGAAGAACCTCTGGGGGCTTAATCAAACCTGCTAACTGTAATTAAGTTTTTTCCTGAAGTGAAAAGATTTTCTTACAGTGAATAAGAGAGATTCTCTTGTGAGATAAAGGACTTGTAAAACTGGAAAGGGGAGCACACTAGCAATGAATAAAACTACTCTTTCCAAGAGTACTTTCCAGCTAATATTTTGCAGACTTAGACTATTCAGGAGGGTATCTCAGAGCACCTCACTGAAAAAATAGCTCTGTGAAAGTGTGAAAGGTGCACAAGGATGCAGATTGTTAGTGAGAAATGCATTAAATCAAATGCACCACCAAAACCACACTAGTGACTAAATCTTATTAAAACAAATGTTACTAGAAACTGTAGGTGACTGGAAAATGTGTGTAGTGCTATGGTTTTACTATTCCTGACAAATATTCTGTAGCAACCAGAGTCTAGCTCCTGTTGGTCATTCTCAAGGTGCTCTACATGTCAGAAGAGAACAGTTCAGAGGTGGGATTAATCAACTTTGTGCTGTGTGGAGAAGGTCATATTGGAACTTACATTGGGAAAAACTCATTGGGAAGATATACATCCTTATCCATTTCCACTAGTGTACAATGTACTCTGTGTTAATTGCTACTGCCAGAAGATGATAACCAGTTGCCTACTTTAGCAAGAAAAAATTGAAGCTGTTCCCTGGAGGAAAAAAATAACAGGTCCAACCAGTATATAGTTTATTTCTTTTGGACTAAATTTGCTTCTACTTTTGTCTTCAATGATAACTGTTGCTTCTCTGAATTACTTCAGATCAGCATTCCTTTGTAAAATGAAAATAATTACGGAAAGTCTCCTCCTGACCAAGAGAATAAACATGTTCACAGTAAGCATGAGGTCTGTGCCTTACTTCTTGCTTTCTTTTGTGTTGGGAGACAAAACATACTGTTAGGAAATAAATTGCCCAAATGTTTATGATACGGTAGTGTACTAGCGAAAACCCAAGAAATGAAAATAATACGAATAATTCCTAATCCCATCTCTCTCTCTCTCTTTTTTCCTTTTTTTTTTTTTTTTTTTAATTAGCAGTCTGGTGATCACTTTTCCTTTCTCAATTTCTTTTGGTTTCTGTTGTGTAAAGTCAGCTGATCTATCTTGACAAAATTCCCAGAAGAGAGGGTAGTTGCTTCACCTACCAGTGGATGTCCAGCTGAAGAGACGTAGATCAGTGGCTTTACAGAAGGGGACCAATAAAAGCAATGTTAAAAGACTTCGAAAGTGTATCCCAGAAGAAACAGGAAGACTTCTTCGCTTTCAGTAGTATGTGTTTGAAAACAAGAATACTGATCTGAAGAGTAAGAGCCACTACTTGGCATTTTGAGACAATCATTATACTTTCCCTGTACTTTTACACTCTGTGGGTGAAAACACTACATCTTCTCTTCTGTTGGGCTCATTTTATCTCATATCAGGTTGTCTTGACTACAGCAAATAATCTGTATTTCTCTGTGCAGAACTTAAAACATGCTAGATCTTTGTGTAGTTCTGTACCCCCTGCAGAAAGAAACAAACAGTATGAGTAAATGCAATACTAACATTATTTAGGCAAATACATTGAGTTCCTTCATAGTGTTTTTTATTTTTAAACATGTCTCCAAACAAAAAATGAATGTCCCTCTCCCGTTGTGTTTTTTTATTTCTTCTTCCACGTGGAAAAAAAAAATTCTGTAGATTCTAGTTGGGTGGTCAATTTTTTTTCTTGTTTTATTTGGAAAATCATCTATTTGGATGAGAATAAAATTCACTGTACTTTTAGAAGGTTTTAGATTTTATAACCTAGTGAGTTTTATGGGAGTTATTTCAAAATTCTTCTTCTCCGGCATTTAGATATACACCAATGGAAATCCCTCCTATGCAATTAGCTTCCCTGACTGCACTGATACGCTTTATTATCTGTTTATTTTACATCATTTTGCTAAGGAACAAATTTTGCCCTTGGATGCACGAATGTGGCTTCCATTAACATAATGAAAGTTGCATGTGTGCATCCAAGGGTCAAATCTTTCCTTAAAAGTGAGATTTATCTTCAAATTAGCTACTCTAACAGCCCTGGCTAGGACTTCAACTACATGAATCAATTTTATTAAGAAAAGATGAACTGTATTGGAATTCTTTTTAAACCATACTTGTTAAAATGTGCAGAGATGAGATTTAGATATCAGGAGAAGTCTAACTCTGTAAACATTTTCTCTGGTGTAAATCTGGATAATTTCTGGTGATTCTTTCTGACACTTTGGCTCCAATGACATTTAGGTTGACAGTCCTAGAAAACAACTATCTTGTGACTTTGCAAAATCTCTTTGAAGTTAATGAGAATCCATGTGCATAAACTTCCCTTTACAAGATTGGATTCTGAATAACTAAGGAATTTGGATAGGTACCAAGGACAGTATGAGAAAAGGAGATTTAAAATTCTTCTCTAGAGATTTCAGTTTCCTTTATATTTCTTGGAGGAGACACATAATTCTTCATTTTTGAGATATGACGTGTGACTACTTGGTGGGTTTGGGTAAATACATGAACACATTTAAATTAATGTTACATATATTTCTAATTGTCAACTCTGTCTGCTGAACTAGTAAACATCACTGAATTATAGTACATTTAGTTAAAAGATTAATGATTACTTCAGGAATGGAGCATATCTTCCAAACTATGTACATCAGGATCTGCTATTATCAATTAGGACCAGAACAGTTAATTCTGAGCTTACTATGCTAAAATAAAAATTACCTCCAAATTGTCAAAGTAACCAGATGGTTCACATTTAGAAAATCCTTTCATAAGCATTACTGTGTCTTTTTAATGAAGACCTTTCTAAAAGTCTTTTCCTCTTATGCATACAGCTTAAGCTATTTTTTATTCTTTCCTGGAATAGTAACACATCATTATATACAAGCAGACAGAAATTACAAGGATTTGAGAGATGGGTCACTTTTTATAGGTATCTCGCTCAGAAAATTAAATAGTCATCTTCTGTTTCTGTCCTACAGCAAATAATTTACTTCTAGCTTGTTCAAAACAACGTACACACTCATGTTTATCTTTTCCTCCATAAAAATGCAACTGACAACTACATTTTAAAGGTGCATTCTATTCACCCTTTTAGTATAAGTTTGCTTCATTTCTCTGTTTCAGTGTATCTGTGGTCAGAGCTCAAGTTTAATTACTGCTGAGTATTATCCCACCTTGGATGCTAAGCTGCATGTGAAGACATGCAAATAGAAACACTGGATATATTAATGACAAAAACATAACTTGATAAAGGAGAAAATTAAAGACTTGCTCTTCTTATAAATTATTAGATCCTTGTCATCCTTTTAAATTAGGAACTATAAGTGAAATGCCTGGACACATGAATAAAGTATACATATCTTTTGTTCCATCTTAAATCTTATATATATAGTGGAGGCTTTATTCCTTTGTTGAACATATGCTAGGTTCAGTAAAAAAAATTGAACCTTTATCCTGAAAGACCAATTTTTAATCACATAATTTCAGTGGATATAAACATATTTGCCTAGTTACTGAAGCATATACTTAACATGCTTGGGCTCATAATCCGTTTGCAGAAAAGTTCAACTCCCACAGCCTTCAGACTAACAGAATACGGATTATTAGGGTCAATGACTGTGCAGCAGAAATGCAGTTTTCAGAAAATTAACATTTTCCAAAGAGGATAAGGGAGGGAAAACTCTGGTGCTTTTTTGGGTTTTATTAGGTTTTTTTTTTCCTTTCTACCTTAAATTCTAAATTAGGTGGACCTGAAATCAAAATATTTTTGAGAGTTCTATGGCCTCAAAAACATTGGTTCAAAAATTAATTTCATTTCCCTCTTGTGTCTGTTACAACATAGTAATCATAGAACAAACTCTCATTTTCTCCTGAAGAATAGACTCCTTGATTAGACTATATATTGTGTGACACAGCAGTCTTTTTTTTTTCTGATAGAATGGCCTGTGGTATTTCAGAAATCACATGGCTGTATATAGAGGAGGGAAATATAATTAATTCAGGAATTTAATTTTATAAATGAAGAAGAAAACAATAATAAAAACTGCAATTCCCATGCAGAAATCTACCCCAGCAGAGAGCCTGAGTTTAATGAGTGACTTAAAACAGTCCAGTTGTAGTGTAATATTCTTTCTATATTTCCTATATTCTCTCATCAGAATATTTTTTACTGAAAGCTAAAACAATGAAAAAATATTGCTTTAGTGTGAACTTTCACTCCATTACAGAACCATTTCAGTACATGTTGATGTATTCAATTTCCCACAAATTTGTAAATTCACACTTTTTGGTTATCTCTGACAACTAAGAAGACAATGAAAAAAAAACCCTACTGTTTTACAGACTTGTTACAGAGCTATGATATGTGAGGGAAGACTACATATGTCAGATTGTGGAATGTCAGTGAACCTGAAATTATGACAGCTAAATGTGGATGCCTGCATAATGTATCTATGATTGAGCCAACTTCTGGAGCTCTCCCTGTTCACTGATCTCAAGTGTTTGATTCTATTTCAGATGCTTAGAGGGTCAGTTAATTCTCCACTTGGGAATATATCTGACAGAGGACCCACATGAGACCAGAGTGGGCTGGAGTAGCAAGAGAAAAAAATGAGATATTCTGGAGCATCTCTAGTGGCCCTAGAGCCTGAAGGGTGACAACAGAATTGCACGGTTTGTATCAGGGTGACTCTTTCTTTCACCTGTTGACTTCTACTGGGTAAATTCAAGGATATGTCCAACAGAAAACACCAAAATATCAGGCAGGCATGTACCCTCTAATAACTGTAATGCAGAACTAGAGAATTACAGTGTCCTAGTTTCAACCAAGGATTAACCAAGGGTTAATTTTTCACAGTATCTGTGAGGGGGTGGAGCCTGGAGCCATGTGGGCATGTCTAGGTCATTATTCTATACCACCCAGGGCATCCCTTGGAGGGTGGAAATAAGGGATTCTCACTTCTGGGTGGAAGAGGCGTGGCTTGCAGTCAAGAAGAAAAGGTGGTGTGCAGAGAGTCTGTTCACAATTTTATTCATTGTCTCAGTGTTACATCAATGAGTGAGCAAATTTACATGTAAATCACCTCTTTTTGTGTCCCTTTGTTATTAATATTGTTGTCATTACTGATTGTTTCTTATCTCATTGCTGTTTACAGTAAATTGTTCTTATCTCAGTCTGTGATCTCTGCTTTTTGTATCTCCCATGGAGGGGGGGAAGGGTAGTGAGCAGGGGGTGGGCGGGGTACTATGTTTGGGAATGCCACTCCTAAACCACAACACAGCCGCATAGGAGAGCAATGGACTTCAAATAAAAAGCAGCCAGACTACTATGCTACAGAATGTGCCACACTCCCTTAATAACCTGCACTAGTGCTACCATCAAAGTCATAGCACTGGGATAAGTGGGTCATTGGTAAGCCTGTAGGAAGTTTCTTTTGTCAGTGGAGTCATTCTGCAGGGTCTATCAACTGCACTAACTAAATCTTTCTTGAATATATGACAAAGACACTTACTTCATATATAGTTCATGCACATATATGAACAAATGGGTTTAGATGTTTTAATCTGAAAGTCCATGGCAATCAGTGGCTTGGAAGAATAGAAATAGAACTGTTACTCTTATCCTCTGCTTTTTCTATATGTGATTTCTCCATTTGCAGACAATTTCAAAGATTCCATTAAAAACCTTCATTAGACAGTGAGTAGTAGCATCCTTCTTGTGGGACAGGTTCTACTGAGAAGTAGTGCATAAGGTGTTTAAGCTAAGGCAAACAATGTTCTTTGAGGTTAATCTGTGATAAAATGAATTTACTTTTTTTCCCCTCCATGTCTCTCTCTTTAGAATAACCAAAAAATCCCACACCTTTTTCTATTATTCACAATTGTTATTTCCTAACCATGTCAGGGTTTTTTAATACTACTGTAGTAACACAAGCAGAAATTGCTTTTGCCCTTTCAGAGATGTTTTCTAGGAAATGAAACCTGAGGTATGTCTTTTCCACAGCTATGCAATTCTAACCCTAAATTCCCAGTGATAATGCTTACAAAAATTTACTGGCACATTTGTGATGCATTTGACTCAGAACTCATTTTTATTTAATTTTGACCTGTAGTTTTTATTCCACAAAGTAATGTAGTCAAAGACATTAATTTTACATTATTTTCTGAATTCTCTCTGGTACTTTAATAATTTTAGCCTCTTTATCATGTAATTAACATGCATATTTTATTGGGCAGGGACTTGGTACTTGCATTAATTTACTTTTTAGATAAAAATGGGATGTTCGTTATTTACTAAAAAAAAAAAAAGATACTGTAGAGAAAGACTGGTATTATAAAACCAATATGCACGATACATAAGCAATTGATTAAAAAAAAAATTGAAGCAGAAAGCCTATTAAAGAAGTTCCAAAATCCTGAGTTCCATCCTGGATCTCAATGTCAAGGGGTATAAATCATTGCCGAGGAGTTTGAGGATTTCTAAATAATCAGAATGTTGCAAAGAAAAAAAAACTTCTATTGCGAGCTACAGAAATTATGAAATTATAATCGTATGGATGCAACAAATCTAATACAGAATATATCTCCAGGTCAGTTTCAGCAATTCTCATTTCTCCGTTGTGGAAGCCCATGCTAAGTCCAGAATGTTGATGGGGTTTGGAAGTGGACTGAGTCTGTTCAACCTTGTGCCCGTTTCCACAATGTGAGAGTCAGAGTTTTATTTAATCTGTCTGGTAGCTATCAAAAATCAGGATAAATTGATGGACAAGCACAGAATCCATCTGTCATCTTTACTCCATGCTTTAATCATTTAAAGCCTAGTTATAGTTTAAAAACCAAAATGAAAATATCTGTCTCGGTTTGAAACAATTGGTTGGGGTGGAGACCTCCAACAAGTCTCCTCCCTCGAATTCAATACCCCTGATTTCTCCAATACAGAGGGAGACACCAAATACACCCAGATGGAAGTGAAAATATAACCCTAATGACAGTGATAAAACTGATAGAAATGACCAACTGATGAGGAGAAACTTCCCAGGTCCCACCCACTGTAACAAATCAAGATGGTGCCTGGCCTCATCACTTGGAAAAAACACATGTGGCCACAGGACAGAGACAAGATGGCCACCCTTCCACGTGATTTGCCTCCCCCACACCCAGAAAACTGGCAGGAAGCGTTGAGAGTCTGTGCTGGAAGAAAACAGATGATAGTTGGGATTTGATACAAACCGCCACTTGCGTGCCACTGGAATGAGGCTGCAGTGCTGCTACAGGCAGTCAGAGCAAGGCTGTGGAACTCCCAGTGGACTGGAAGAACCCGCCAGACACCTGTTGGATCCAGCATGAGACTTGGTTGTTGCAATTTAGATGTTTATTGGTCAAAGTGGTGGAGAGGGAAGACTCAGGTGGTAAGGAAAGTCCCATGTGGTGAGGGAAGAACACCCAGTGTTAAGTCAATGTCAAGTGTGGCTTTTTGTTGAGCTTAGGGTAGGTGGTAATGTCTTTGATATCTCCCCTGGTACTGGGAGTTCTACACTGGATCATGGGACATTTCAGGAGCTTTGGACGCCTTCTAAGATGTTACATCTGCCTGTTACAGCACCAGTGCCTGTCAGTACAGGGGGATCCATTATGGCCCATCAGCAGAGATGAATACCTTGAGGCTTCATGTGAATGTTCGGTACTTCCCCAAAGTGGAGTTATCACAGCTGAGTCATCTTTGTCTCAGAAGGACAAAGAAGCCACCCCATCTAACAGGACTTTATTCTGTCCTTATCTTGTTCAACACCCAGCTTGTAGCCTGAGGTGTCGGATGTGCAGGTCCTTAGCACCTGGGTGGCCACTCCACACATTGTTAGCAAAGCACTCTGCTGATTAAGCCATCAGCACCAATAGGCCAGTCTCTTACAGCATCTGGGTGGTACTACAGGTGGGTGAATGTTTGAGTCATTAATCACTAGCAGTTCAGTCTCCTTAAAGAAGGCAAAACACCAAAAAGCCAAAAAGGCATATTAGGAGGAAAGAAATGTTCACCACAATAAAAACTAAACACTTACTGAAAAAGGAACTTTTCAGTCTCCACATTTATGAAGTCATCAGAAAACGTTCCTGTTCTCTCTACAGTTGTCAAAGGTTGTTTCCCCTAAGTTTATCACATTTCAAAGATCAAAAACTTGACATTTTTCTTTTGTAGATAAAGGGAGGCAAACAGGACAAAGACTAGGGTAACCGTTTATTGTTATGTCAACACAAATTAAAATAAACAAGCTTCTCTTTTTACTGTTTCAGTGCCATGAAAGTACTTTTATTGCATATGTCCAAGGCTGTGCAAAGCAGCAGAAGAAAGCCTTCCTGCAGAAAGAGTAAAACAAACAAATAAATTTGTTTCCTGACTGGCAATTACCACTATAGCTTGTGAGGGAAGATTGCATCTTAAATCTGTACTTTTTAGAAGCATTTCATTTAAACCTGGTTATGAGCTAGTACCAAAAAACCCTTGTAAGTAATAAGGAAAATTCCATTAATTAATATTTGTATGGCATATTACTTCCATATAAATTAAACTACATTTTTGAAAAATGCTACTCTGCTGTTGATCAAATATCAATTTCACTGCTACAATTATTTCTGGAATTAAAGGGTGATTTTTTAAATAAAAGAAATTAATGCAGTCTAATTTTTCTCCATGACCTTCTGTAAAAAGAATATATTCCTTTAAAAATATGGCAGGAAATATATAAAATTTCATATTGATTTATCATATAAATAGCATTCAGCATTTTATTTTTTGTGGATGAGGTTTTAGATTGCTATTCCCTGACATTATTTATAGGCAGCCAAGGTAAAGAATTCATATATATCTATCTGTCTATATTCTTGTAAGGTCACCATTCACTCCAGTGTTATGATTATAAATAAATTAGAAGAAATAGAAAGTCTTGCAGTCTCTTGATATATTCTGATGTATTTCTATTTCTACTTTACAGAAGGTTTCTACAGCAGATGACCACAGAGAAAATTGTTCTAAGGAGGAATGGGATCTAATCATTAGTAGTTGAATTTTAATGGAGGTAGATCATTCTCACACTTACTCCTGTATCCTTCAGAAATATGCCTGGAATTCCAGCACAGTAGCTTGGGTCCAGTTATCATCCCAAAAAGGTAGATCACCATTGTAAGTTCTTAATTAAGACCCAGAAGTGAGTCACGTGTATATTGAACTTTCTTGATATAGTTAGATAAAAAGGGAGATGAATTTACATGCATCACACAAGGACACGGACTTTTCAGTATAACTCAGCCCCTGGACATGCGAGTTAAAAATTCTCTCTAGTGAGATAAATTTCTAGTGACTGCAGAATAGGTCTTATGAATTTGCAGCCGTCATAGAAACTTGAGTTCAACAGCCCAAAGGAACCAGAAATATTTTGCAGCTGTCCTTTGATTCGCAGAGAGGTTAGGTGCTTATCTGTTTCTTTTTACTGACAAGACTCATATACCTAAGATAGAACTTGTCAGCTGTATGGAGTATACTTTAGAGCACCTTTGTGAAGCAAATGTGGTTTTCTGTCTTCTGGTTCTTGGATCAGCCTGGGACTTTTGTCTGAAGGAATATAGCAGTCTCAGAACTGCTCTAAGCTATGCCTGGATGTAACCAGATCTCAGGCAGAGTGTAAAAGCAATTAATTAAATATCTCAACTCTAGCTTATGAGTTTTTCATCAATTAGCAAAACAAAGCCACATCCTCTTACTCACCACTTGTTTTTCATTATATGGAAATAAGTCAAAAGGAGAAGAGTTTTTCTACAAGTAATGTGAAAAAACTATACTGATGATTTGCAGTATTTTTCTGGCATGATATATGAACAGAATGCTTCAACTTCACTCCTCTTGAGATTTGGCATAGTAATGGAAGCTTGTGTCATGCTAGGTTCCACTTTGAATAGCTATATTCTAGCAAATGCATTTTTTTATAAGCTTATGAATACTTGAATATATCAAATGTGATCTGAATTTCTCAGATGAAATAAAAAACATGGCTTGAATGCCTTGTATATATCAGCAGAAATATAAATTAATCTCAATAAAACTAAATGTACATTTTGTTCCACAATTATGGATACAAATATAAAAGGCTCCTAAATATTATTAAAATTAAAAAATAAATCTAAATAAATAGAAAAACAAATATATGTGTTACCAGGTAACTTACTGTGTAAAGTAACCTTTACTTGATACATAAGAAAAAGGTATAATTTAATTTTACAATTTGACTACTAGAACTTTTCATAGAATAAATCAGTTATCCATTCATATATAACTTTTCAGCTATATCTGGTAATTATGCTAGATATTTGTATATATGAAGAAGTTAATACTACCTTTTTTATGTGGGTTTAAATACACATATTGATCTAAATGAGTAATTTATTTTGCAAATGAAATATATGAATCAATTCTTCACTGGTAAATGAGCAGAGTATTCATAAGAGTTTGTAAAGTGCAAAGGGACTATGAAAACAAATGGTTATATTTGCATAATGTGCAGCACTGTCATCTTAGTGCTGCTGGGAAGCACTGATAAAAAAGGACAAACTTTGAGTGCTTTTTCCTATTTAGAATACAAGCTTTTAATCTAATTGAAATATGGCAGATGTAACAAGAATTAAGGTGAAAATGTTCAGGTTGACAATTCTGAAACTGAAAGGAGACAAGCATGAAGATAATTTTAAAAGCTATTTCATTAGTAATAGTACCTTTTCCATGCAATTAATGCATAAAACTACGGCTAAAACTGCAGACAAAGCAGTAATTTAAATTTCTGAAACTAGTTGTTTCACAGTCACTAAATTCACCAGCCTCAACATGTCACTAAATTCTATTATGACTTGTTATGACTGTGACTTGAACTGCCAATTTATGGAAAAATGTTCTGGGAAAAGAAAAACATTGTTTCTTCCACCAGCTTTAAAGTTAAATGAAGAAATTGCAATTGCTGCAGAGCAGGTGAATCAGACCTGAAGTCTGCCAGGTTGGCCAGCTCCTTCAAAACTAAGGTGTAAATCCTGACCATAAATAAAAACCAAAATTGCACAGCTTTAGCAGGTCTTAGATTAGTTCACAGTAAATCGTAGTTATATTACTTTACTTTTCCATAAATGTATTTTGCCCAGAAAAATGCCCAGCTTGGTACCAGTCTACATCTACTTTAAATAGATTCTGTAACCTTTATTCCACTGTCACAGAAAAATCCAGTCTTACATGTGTGTAAAGAGGGATATTTGAAGTTTGTTATGCCTGTTCAGTGACTACTAAGTTTTAATGTGGAATAAATAACAAAACTGTAAGCATTTTACTGAGTTTCACTGCTGCACCACACATTGTTTGTTTAGTTTCCATGAAATGTCTTGGCATTAAGATGTATGACATATGAATCATGAATCAATACTTAATCCAGCAGTGGTCCAAAACTGAAAACTCTGAAGGAATTGTGCTAGTGCAGTGCTCAGTTCCTGAACTAAGGGAACTTCAGGGGAAGCCAAGGGAGCCTTCAGAAGCCACCAGCTCAGACAAGAGCACTCTCTGGGACCTGAGTGAGGCCAGGAGCAGTGGTAGCCCCCAACCCCCCTGCCCCCCATTAGAAGTGTGCCTGCAAGTTTGCATAGCAAGATGGGCACAGAAGCCCTGCCAGCTTGACCAGTGGGCAATGGTATCTATGTGGTAGAAAGCCATGGCCTCGCTGAGATCTGCACCCACCACCACTGGTGCAGCTGCCCAAAACTCTGAGGGGACCACACTGTCACCCCAGAGCCATCTGCAGGGTGTGCCTGGCTGTCCTGGCAGTACCTGCTGGCAGCAGAGAGCACAGCCAGGGCCAGTACGCGCATGTTAAGTGTATGGGTAAGAATCAAGGTGAAGGCCAACAAGGCAGACATCCCAGTGGGAGTCTGTTATAAATCACCCAACCAGGATGAAGAGGCAGATGATATATTTTAAAAGCAGCTGGGAGAAGTCTATATGATTGCTAGCCCTCATGGGACTTCAATTTGCCAGGTGTCTGCTGAAAATACAAGGCAGCAGAGTTGGAACAGTCTAGGTGGTTCCTGGAATGTGTGGAAGATAGCTTCCTGATACAGACAGTGAGCAAGTCAGCTGAGGAAGGTGCCCCACTGGACTTGCCCTTTGTGGTCAGGGAAGGACTAGTGGGTGACGTGATGGTTGGAGGCCATCTTGGGTGTAGTCATCATGAAATGTGATACTGTATTTGCCTCAGCCTTTAAGAGTAAGACCAGTTTTTCTCTTGGTTCCCAGCCCTCTGAGCTGGAAGATAGGGACAGGGAGTAGAATGCAGCCCCCACCACTGCTTATCACATGTATACATACACAAGTTTATGGGGCTGGATGTGATTCACCCAAGGCTGTTGAGGGAGGTGGCAGAAGTGCTCACCAAATCACTTTCAATAATTTGCTGAGTTGAATGCAATAATTTCTGCAGAAATATATATATCCACACCTCCTCCCACCCTAACATCAGTTAAACACCATTGCCATCATTGACAGGAAGACTGTGGATGCAGATTGATTACAATTGGTTGGATTTATGCCACAATCTCAAGAACACTTAATCCCATATCAGTCTTTTTCCATGTGAGCATTTCTAATCAATCATGGAAAGCACATGCATATATGACACCAGATACTTGCTTAATTATTGCAGGATCAACGTTTTGAGCCAAGATAGTCATAAATTTCAGACAGGTTTCTGGGCTTAAAACGGCATTTTTGTTTTAAATTTTCTATTTCTGTTAAATTTTTTCCTTTTCCCCTTTTAGCCTCTTTAGTCAACTAAAATTCAACTCAACAGTAAAAAGAATAATGATGAAACTTGCTGACAAAGAGGCTCATTATGCATTATGTTTACCAAAATTTATGTAGGGTTCTTGCTAAAGATCGCAATCTTTCATATTCATATATCATCCATAACAAAATATCTAGGAAGACTATACCAATGGCAGGTAAGCATGCAAGGAAACAAGAACTAAAAATGGTTTTGGGGGAAAGCAGTCACCTATACAGTTTTCTGAGTGTAATGTCTTAGGGTATCTGCAGCAGCTTCTTACAAGTGATGCAGAAAAATGATGAGGAGGGTCTTACAGTGCTGACTCTTTACTTCATTTTGATCTAAAGCCTGTTGGCCCTAACAGAAAGAAATTCATTTTGGTATTAACAGTTTGGCATAGAACTTATATTACTATCCACTTCAAGCCAGACAGATAACGGGACCAACCTCTACAAATAATAGTTCAGGGACACTAAGGATAAAAAATTTCTCCCCAAAGCAAAAGCCTGTGCATGTTTGTCTTCTCTTTATCCAGTTTGAAAAGGAATTTTAAGATTGCTTCTTCAGAGAAGATGACATTCATGGTATCTACGTAGTATTTATACACAGTTTGAAATTAGAGACTGATGAAATTTCCTTAATATTTGTACCTGTCAGAGATGTGGAGGTATAACTATAGCTTTCATTACTGTGATTTATGTTCCCTAAATTCTATACCATTTAAAGTAAAAATATGAGCCAAACACATATGCATATGTTTATAGATGTTTATGTGTATATGTCTACATGTGTTAATATAAAATATTTTGAGGTAGATTGTTAATAGTAAATGGTGCAAATACGAAGAATTATCTTGTAAAAACCATACATGCAAAGAAACTGTATGATTTATAGTAGCTGACAGTACTACTCTTGCTGATTAATAAAAATTGGCCTCATGTCCAGGATAATTTCAAATTTGTAGTCATTCCAACATCTTTTGTTCTGTTTAATTTTTCAGAGGCTGCTGAGGTTAGGCAGATTTCCTCCTCAGCTGTTTTAGGAAAAAGCAGGAGGGCGGATGGAGTTAATGATTTGATATCTTCTTAAACAAAGGCAAAAATCTCTAATGTATGTATTACATAAAATTAAAACTGTCCTTGTTCTCAATTTATTAAACTAGCTGGCAAAAATGTAACAAAATTTAAACTGCAAACTGCAGTTGACTAATCTTATAGCAAGTCACAAGATTAGTTGTTTACTTTTCTTGGGCTTATTACCACCAATTGACCTAATTATTTTGACACTTCTACAGTAATACTTAAGGATAAAAATAAATTGACAGAAGTTGTAATATTTTCCCCCTCAGGTTTAAAAGTAGGAAGTAATGCTTTTCTAAAAAGGAGTCAAAATAAGTTATCTTTAAAGATTTAATGTAAATATTTTAATTAAAATTTCTTACCACAGATTGAGTGAAGATCTTTTCTTAAAGAGAAGGAAAATTTAGGGCTTTCAGAACAATAAAAAGAGATTAAAGCTTAAACTCTGCACTTTGATTATTTTTTATGCCAGAGCAGTGTTATATAGATCAAATGAATCCTACTTGCAGAGCTCAGACTATAAAAGAAAATGGAGAATGGGGATTCAGAAAATGATCATAATAATATTGTTACTAGAAAAAATAATCACTTCTTTTATTAAAATTATGGACAGACATGTACAAGTAGTGATTGAGTGAGAAGAAAGGCCTTTTTATTCTACCAGCAACATGGTCATTTTTTCAAAACATGCCAGAGATTTGGAATGCTCCAACTCCAGTCTTTTACAGATAAGAACAATCATTTACAGATATGGACAACTGGACTGCCTAGGAGATTAGCAGGCAATCAACATTTTTTTTTAAGAATATACATACACTTACATAGACAGACACCAAATTATTCTGGTTTTGCAAGGAAAAATGGATTTATGGAATTGTCCTGCTTACTTTGTTGGGAAGGAAAAATATTAGCTACCTAAAACACAGTATTGCCAGGAAAATTAAAGGAAAGTGGGTTTTTAAAGTTACAGACACTTTCATCAGGAGAAGAAAAATTTAGAAATTTTTTTTTTTGTTCAGAAAGCAAGTTAAAAGTATCTCTTTCTTTTTGTAATCTATTTAGTATGTGTCACTCTGATATCATTGTCATATCTATTTCTTCAAGATTTAAGTTTTGAAGATTGTTCTTCACTTCCTAATAGAGTCCCTCTCATGTAGGACTCCCATCACAAAACTTATCACCTTGGCCATAAATTGAATCCAAATACAAATTCTTGATTGTAAGAAAACATGAAACAAATCAGAAAGAAGAAAATAATGTTGATCCTTATATCAAGATTGCACTGGTATATTCAGAATGGTTAGAGGTGAGAAATAATATCATTTAACTTTTAGGACCTGTCCTTGTCTCTAGCTAACCACTGTAAGGAATAGCTTGAACAGTAGCAGCAGATCAAAACCACTGAAACTGGCAAAGTCACAAAGATAAAGGCTGGCACTGAGTTTTATACTCTTTAACTTCACTGGATTACTTCCAGAAGCAACATACAAAGTCTTTCAAAGGCTTTTGTCCAAATATATCCATCTCTGAGGACACGGTCCCTTTCTTTTTTCTTGCTTGTTGCATGAAAGAGCAGCACCATGAGGAAATTGCCTTGCCAAGCAACAGTGTGCAAAATCCTGCCAAAACTTCTAATCTAAGCTTCTAGAATCCAAGTGATATACCCGTTCTCAAAACCAGCAGGTAAGAACCCCAGACCTTTAACAGTCTGTACTTCCTCCATGGCTGCCAGGAATCATGCTTTTTCCTCCCATGTAACTGCTACCCAATCATTGTTGAAATTTTAGAAACAGGAGTCACTGCTATCAAGGTCACAAATCTGACAGCAGTCAGAAAAACTGAGTAATTAAGCTTATTAACTTCAAAAGCATTGATTCACATCTTGTTCCACAGGCAGCAGAGGGTGATGATCCTTTGTCATAAATTAATTGTCTTTAAGAAGGATATTATGTATTTTGGGCTTAAGATACTCATTTATTTTGACAAACTCAACTTTCTCTCCCGCAGTTTCAAGGCAGTGATAAAAAAATCTGCTTAATTCCATCCTGAAAAGTTTTTTTAAAAGGGATTTTATTTTTACAAGCTCAATATAAAGTTGAGTTTTCTAGAGTTAAAGATAAGGTGAGTCATGTATATTTTATGAATGTTGCTACAAATCAAATTAAAGTCTATACAAATGTCACTGTGTTAAGAGTCAGCTTTGCTTTTGCCAGTTTAGTCAAACTACTGTCAATATCTAATAACTTACAGAAAAGTGAAAATCTTCAGAGTACAACTATGCAATTAGAAAGTTGTCATGGTGCGCTCTCTCTTCCTACTCCCTAAGATCCTGCATGCAACAACCTCCCCTTGTGTAGGGACAACTTCTCAAGGTTATTCCTCAAGGTTTAGAAATTCCATGTTGCAACAGGTTCTCAGTTTTTAAATCCTAGCTAAATGACATAAAGGATTGATTGTACATATATATTCCTTTAGACATAAATCATTGACCAAGTCTGGGACTAGGAGTGGATCCAGTCACACCTAGACTCCTCTTTGAGAAGGAGTTTAGAAAGCAAGGGAGTCCTTTAAGTATCTCATGTCTCAATGGGAGGGTCTCACCGATGGTTCTGACTGACCCTGTCTTCTACACAGTAAATAATCAAGTGTATCTTACCACTGAATCTTGTTAAACCAGTGTTTTATTTATCATTGAACTTTATTATATGAAAAAAGTATTTTTGTTTCTCTCTTACAGGTGAAGTGCATGAGTTCATCCATGACAAAAGGAAAAGATGCAGACCTGTGCTGTCAAGGAAGCTTTATCATTTATGTCAATTTATAAGATAAATGTTGATGCCCTATTACTATATTAATTTTTAGTCTGATAATGTTATTTAATTATCCTAGTGCTATCTATACAGTCCAGCAAAACCATGATCTCTTACAGCAAAGCTATTAAGGATTTACTGTTCCCTTCACTAAATTATGCTTCCTTTAATAGATCTGGCTTTTCAAATATTAGCTCCAGCAAGTTTCCTCTTCTTAGTATGGAAGAGTTTAAAGCAAGAAACAAATCTTTTTTTCTTTAGAATTGTTATAATGATAAATTATTCTACCTTCATTTTTTCACAGGTTAAATGTAAATTACTGATCCTTTTTCAAACTGAATCTTTCCTTGTAGAAAATGTTATCCACCACTGTCCTACTCCCCAGCCCCCAAGGTAAGTCTCAACTTGCTTATTCACCAGTCATGAAAATTACTATCCTTTTTCCATGCGGAAATGACATGCAAAATTTTCCTTTGGGACAAATATGTTTTAGAAGAAAGAAACAGTCCTGACAGTTTCTACACATATGGATCTAAGAATTGAGCCTATGTGAATTTCATACTTATGAGGATTTTAAGGTTTTTATGGTAAAACATCTCCTACCATGCCCTCTAGTTCATACATTGTTTAACTGAATGAGCGACACCTGTATATATGATTTATTATACAGCAATCCCTCAGCTGCCTTCCCATCTTTCTGCGAAGAGTGCATACTACTGCTAATTTTCTCAATTTTCTGCAGTAAAAGCTAATGAAAAAAGATTATATTACTAAAATCATATTAAGCAAAACTTGTAAAAAACTGTCACAGTGAGCAAGATGCCTACATACATGGGCATGGTATAATTTGTGCTTTTTTGCAAATTTCTTTCCACTCTTTTTCTTTGCATTTCAACATTCCACAAATGTAAAATCTGTATCAGCACCTGTGTACATAGTGAATGTCTCTGGTGTTGCATTAATTTCCTCCTACTTGTTAGAACAATTCACCTGCTGAGATATGGAGAGTTTTTTAAACAAAGGTCGAGATAAAACCTGCCAGAATTAGACATACAATGCTGACAACAATACTATGATTTATTATTGTGCATCCAAGGAATTTTTGGGATTCATTTGCACAATTTTTCTGTGGGATAGGCTTTTTACAATTGCATCTCACTTTAAGTCTTCTGAAAAAAAAAAAAAAAAACCAAAGAAAAACAACAAAAACACCTGTACAAAACACTACCACCACTAAGAGTATGTATTAAAAGACAGGTGTACTGAGCTTCAGCCAGACAAATTTCTTGGAAAAAGTTCAGACAGGACTCAGGCAGCTTGTTCATTGGATATCAATAAAAATAGATTATTACATTTCCTGCAGATGATTTTTTAATGTCTACAACTGCCAAGTTTCTAAACTATGAACATAGACATCAATAACAGAGACAGAACAAAATAAGACTTCTAGTAGAAGACGATTTGTTATTTCATCATTGGTCTGCCAATGTGTAATTTTAGAGAAGCCATATCTAATTTTCACCAGTAATTCACTACACCCAATATCAATTCATGTTCTTTAATCCTATGAACTATGGGAGAATTAAGAGAACATTTCTTATTATAGTCAGTAAACCTTTAGTGTCTTGGACACAATATTTACATTGTGTATTATCTCAAATTTAGTGCAATGTATATTTCAAATATGTTCTGCAAGATATTGTGCTTTTTATTTTATTGTGTCTTTTTATTGCTATATGTTCAAGAAATTATTCTTTACTAAATTACCATGTGAGTCAAAAAAGGAGACACGAGGATTGTACAAAAACCTTTAGAAATACCGAAGCAGCCATGCATGTTTGGTGGACTGAATGCTCAGCACAGAATTTTCATTAGTCCTGTCAAATCAGATAAGAAAAACACTCTTTTTTTCTCTTTAATTACAAGAAACTAGACAGTTGAGCACCAACACTACTTGGATCTTGCATTCTTTCCCC
Organism: Acropternis orthonyx; assembly: GCA_035583155.1. NCBI lineage: Eukaryota > Metazoa > Chordata > Aves > Passeriformes > Rhinocryptidae > Acropternis > Acropternis orthonyx. The sequence continues at coordinate 40,625,166 of JAWWEU010000040.1, read as the reverse complement.
ATTGTTATCATACTGAATTATCATAACAGAAAAATAAATGTATATCTAAATAGCAAAAGACTATGTGTTGAGGGATTACACCAGATAAGGTGCTATCACATTATTTCATCTACTCTACAGAGGAAGAAGGAAGAAGACAGCAGCAACTCTTAATGTTGGCAAAGCTAATGATTTATATTTGCAGGTATTTCTGTAAAGCACATTAGAAGGATAAAGTAATAAAAGTATTTTAATATAGCTTCTGATGATGTCCCTGCTACTTCAGTAGATGTAGAGATGATCCTTTACTTTTTTCTTTTTTTTCTTTTTTTTTCAACCCCACTCTGCAAAGTGAATTTGACCCAAGGTACACATTTGCTAAAAGTTATATGAAAGCAAAAAAGTGCAATGAAATATTATCACATGGAACATAGGCAATAGGATTTATTGCCTAATGTGGACTGCAATGAACTTTCCACTAACCTGAATAATATGAAGCTGGGCTACTGACTAAACCTAAAAAACATGCAGCATCCTATAGTAGTACATTAAGCAGTGATGGGTAATATTGCCATGCACTGAAATTACACCACTGAAGCCATGAAACTGTTCAAATGTCTCCTGGCATGCCTTTGTCCCTATCAAATTGCTGTCTGCTAAGCAATCCCTGGAATAGCTGGCCAGTAACTGTGAGCCAGAGACCATTAGCAAAAGAACATTTTATATGGCTACTGGAAAGAGCTATATGGAGGGCTCCTGTTCTCTGTGTGTCTGCAGAGAACACATTTTGGTGAGGCAGGCTTTTGAATTTTATGTCAGCGATAGCCATGCCAGACTTAGTTTGGCTCCCGCAGAGTCACTGCTTTACTTTTACCCGCATTTGGATGAAGTGACTCATAGAAGCAAAACTGTGGCCTTGCCAGAACGGAGTCTCAGCCGATATCTAGCACTGCACCAGAATGCCATCTGGGAAGTGCCATGACACTACCTCTGCCCTAATGGGCACTAAAGATCCAGTGTCAAAGACTGATTCCCTGGGAGCTGGCCTGGCTAGACAACTGCACTTGGGCTGAGTCTGTGTTGGAACACTCTGCCTCAGCAGGCTTAGATCCAGGATCTCAAGGTGTTTAAGGGACTGTCTTTATGTGATGCCAGTTTCCTCCTAGATGCACTTTCTTACTGAAGCTCCACGTGGTCTGAAACCTTTGGAAGCAGTACAGCTGCCCACACACAGCTCTGCACCTCCATTAACCTGGGGAAGTCTGAGCTCTTTCTGGGCAACTGACTGTATCATTAAACAATTGAGTGTGTTTTCTAACTTAATATTTCAGGTATATGAATACGGGGGGGGGGGGGGGGGGAGGG
>JAWWEU010000040.1:40598343-40617647 GCA_035583155.1 Acropternis orthonyx | reverse complement strand
GGGAAGGGGGGAGAGCTTGCCCCCTGGTAAGGATCGCAGCAGCCGTGCCAGGGGGAAACCCACCACCCGCTATAGGCTAGTGCTCTGGATTTACCGTTGCAGGGGACCTGCAGACAGCAAAAGAGTTCAGCAAGAATCTGTGAGTGTAAAGGAAGAACAACTTATTCTTTCTCCCCTCCACCCCCCCCACCCCCCCCACCCCCCCTCCCTCGCCCAAGGGAAAAGTCTCAATTATTTGGATTTGAAGGCATTTCAATAATGTTCTTCCACAGCAACAGATCAGGAAATGCATAGAAAAAGAAAATTGCAAAATTAGAGCTAAGAAGCATCTTGTCTGGTTTTGTTACTGTGTGTGTGTACTGTGTTGGATTTTTGGATTTGGTTCTTTTTTTTTTTTTCCTGCTTAGAGTTTTTGCAGCTTAAACCAGACTGCATGTATTATGCCTGAGGTAGGGTTTTTCAAGCTGCTGCAGGGATTCTAGAAGACATAGGACTGTGTTCTGCACTCATGTTTTTCAAAGATCCCTTAAAATTGGTAGGTTTCTTTCTCAACATAGATATCTTTCATATGTGTTTTGTAGCATGAAGCAAAATTGGATCCTGTATGCTGCTTATAGCTCAACAAGGATGCTTATCTCTAGGAGTGACATTGCTCACTTCACAACTCAATTGCTTAAACACAGTGGGCATACTGGATAGAGATTTTACTTTGCAGCTGCATCAACTACCATTACAACTTTGTCATTGCAATTTTTCACACTCCTGGTTTAGAACAAAGCACAGCCTGTGTCTAAATATAAATTTTTAAACTCTCAGGAAGCCCCAAGAATATTAATCACCACAGACACTAGTATCTGTTCTGCTCCTACAAGCTCTGTAAATCATACAGCAGCAGTAGAGCACAGTTAAAGATGATTGTTTTGAAAATCCATTACTAAGAGCACACTTCTAGCAAGACAAAGTCACTGAATGAGTAGATTTATGTCTGCCAAAGCTACAGGATCTTCAGGATCTTCATGTCTTACAAGCAAGTTAATTCATGCATGTTACCGTCGCTTATCCATTTTTCATCTGCTATCTTGTATCTAACCCATACCAACTCCTTGGGTGAAAGCTACTCTTGTTTAGAACAATCTTGTGACTGGACTGAAGGCTAATTTTGATATCCATCAATGAATGATGCTTTCATGTGGGATCATTGTAAAGCTCAGACTATACTGTCTTTGTTTCTTCCAGGGGAAAAACCCTACCTTTACAACTAAATTTAGCCAGCACATTTGGATCTTTGTGTTACATATATATACCCTATATACCCTAATATACCCTTATATTAGAGTATGTTGTGATCCAGAAGACTCAGATTAAGTAGATAAATTACAAGGATTCATCTCTTAATCAACTTAAAGATCAGATGAGTTTTGCTGTCAGTCCAAATTCAGGCTGTTGACAAGGAAAAATCAGAGACAAAAGATGTTAAATCTTCAAAACCATTATAAAACATCTCTGTTAAAGCAACACAGAAATACTGCTAAAGAGACTCTCCTACACATTTGTGCTGATGTTCTTGTCTATGTAAGCCTATATCATCCCCAGAAAATCAATGTTTTCTCACTTTGCTTGCAGATGGATATTCAGATTCATACAGTTATTACCAAACCATACACATAACACTTTATACTATTGTGCTCAACAAAAAAAAGTTTTCACAGAATATGCTGAGTTGGAAGGGACTCACAAGGGAGTAGTCTAATGCTTAATTTATTATGTATTTTGTTTTATGTTTATTTTATTTACAATTTATTAATTTATCATAAAATATTTAATAATTATTAAAAATAAATATTTTAAAGATAAAAGTAAAAAGAAACATTTAAAATATTTTAAATAATATTTAAATATCAATGTTTAATTTTATTATTTTATAACTATTTATTTATTTATTTATTTTGGAAGATACTCAGTTTTAAGGGAACACAAAAGCAGTATTATACTGGTGATGTATTAAAAAAAAAAAAAAAGAGCTAAGGTAACACATGGAAGCCAATTAAAATTAGGCCTTTTTAGCCATCAGCATGCTTGCAGCAAGCGTGGGTAGAGCCCTTCCCAAATCTTCATTCACGAAGCCTAGCCATGAAAGCTATAGGGATAATTTCCCTGCGTTGAAGGAATATTTTCAGGAATACGGTTCCAACAGGAGAAATAAGAATGCACGTGATTGGTTTGCTGATAGAGTTTGAACAGTTCAGATAAAGCACTCTACAGTATAAAATCTAATATCAGTCCAGAAAAGACAGTGTAAAAGAAGCCACAATTAAAAGCTTACCTACTGATTAATATTCCTTCTGCAAGGAATTTCTGTACTATAACACCTCAAAGAATGAAGCATGTGTTACCGTACCAAAATAACTGTAAAAGAGAAAATGCTGAGAAAGTGGTAGAAATTGCAATACATATAGAAACTGGACATATTTGTTTCTCTATGAAAATGTGAATGAAGCTAAATTTATATGTATTTAATTTGTTATGAATTCTTTCTTTTCTGTTTATTTTCTTTCTTCACCTTCATTATTCATCTGTTTGTATTAATGTGTACCTCCAATTACAGTTGCTAAAACTCTCACTGTATGTAATTTATGTGCTGCAGAGAGCTGGTAATTTTTCAACCAAAGAACGAATACTAAAAAGGTTATAAGTTAGAGGGGAAGATATGCACTAAAAGTAGACTTCCTGATGAAAACATAAGAAGACCTATTTTATATGAAATTATGGTTATTATATGCCTCTGCATTTGGTTGAACAATGATTGTTAGGGCACTGCTCTGATTGCAGTCATGCTGCAAAAGCCCCCCAGAGTGCCCTCAGCAGAATCACCCAGAACAAGTAAGGCAGTTTTCTTTTTTCACCTAACAAGAGATTCAGCTTTTTATTTCAAATCAAACTCTTCATGCTTATCAAAAAGTCTTTCTCTTGCAAGCTGTAATATATGGAATTGTTCCAGTATGGACATGAACTTGAAAGAAAACCGCACCTACATTTACTATTCAAAGGAATTAGTCTGAAAAATATGATAGTCCCCAAGACAGACACCTTTACCCAAAGAGATTTTAGGCACAGAAATAATAATACTTCATTCCTTAAATCACCTACATTATCTGAATTTTGCAAGGGGCAACTGACATAGAAATTCTGAGAGGATAAAGAAACACAAAAGAAGAATTAGATACTTTGTGTTACCTGTATTTCTCTTTATTATCAAATAAATATTTTTTTATTCCAGATATTACTGTCAGAGTTTCAGGGTGTTTCCTAAGATTAATAGTATTTCGAGATAAAATGATGAGGCAGACATGAACAGAACTTCATAATTCTTGAATGATGTGGTACTATGCATACAATCCTGAGACTGACAAACAGAAAAGAGTGATATACCTCTCAGATATTTGGAATAAACTCCAGTTAATATAATGAAAGTGATGTAAAATCATAGAACAACAGAAAAAAAATGAACTGGAGGGGACCCTGGAAAGTTAGGTGTTCAAAGGTAGGATTGGCAAGATCTAAACCATTCTTGACAGGGGGTTGTCCAACTTGTTCTTAAAACTTTCGGTTATTTAAACTTTAAATGGTGGTAGACTTTGTATTCTGGGGCTCTTCAGTCTTTAATTACTAATTTTTTTATTATTATTACTATTTTTTTGTAATTCCAACTTGAAAATCCCTTAAATCTACCGTAAACTCGTATTTGATTTCTAACTTTTGAATGGTCTTATAGTAATTCCAGGGTTAAACCTGAAGAATATCTGATAACCACTAAATCTCTGCATGATCTGGATTTTTCTATTATAGTCAGCACATGGGGAACTACTACAATAACAAAGTCATGGCTTTATTATCCTTCTCTTACTGAAGCACAATTCTTCTGGCTCAATGGCAGTTAGTCCAGTGTTGTTGGATCAGGTTTCCTGACAAGAGAAAATGAGGACATTTGTATATTTGAGAAATTCAGTTTATTAGTACTAATATGCTTGGACATCATGGATAGTCATTCAAACTGCTTAAAAGAATCAAGAGGTAGAATATTACATTCTATACTATTGTTTTTGCTTAGCTTCAAGCAGAACCCTGATGTGGTCAGATAGGTCTTGCAGCACTGTCCCAGACTACTGACCTGTACCTCGACTGTTCGTCTAGTCCCACATTGTTGTCAACTTTGCTAAACAAGTAATTTCTAGAGATGATCAAACTTTGTACATCATAAGGGCAGCTACAGTTTGTCACTGCCCAAAGCCTGAGTTGTGCATCCTCTAACTTGCTATTTGTAGAAGATGAAGCTGTTCAGTTTCTCAGCTCTCCTCTGTAGCTTGTACAGACAAAAGTTTGAGACTTTACTGTAAAGCATCTGCAATATTTAGAAATGGTGGATGATGGGAATAGTGTATTGGCACACAAAAATTTTGAGGGACAGATTTCTCCTAAAAACTGTCTCTCAAATGCTGAGAAACAGCCACAGTATCTGTTGTTTCCCTAAGGATAGGATTTATGTTTGTCATGCAAATTTACAGTTTATAATGAGTGCTTATCTATCTTATTATAGAGGGACTTGAGGTTTTTTTCTTCAGAGTGCATATCCATCAGAAAACATTAATTTGTTCAAAATAATAGTATGAAAAAAGTTTGAAACATTTACATTTTAATGAAATTTTTATTGTCTAAATATCTTAATAGCCAGGGATTTAGGAGACACTCTTCACAATATAGGATTCTTTCTGGTATAGGAAACTATGAGTTTATCATTTGACAATAGAAAATGTTGCTTGCATTATAGGGTGGTCAAGGCTCAAGGTCTAGGTTTAAATCAAGCAACTTCAGGTAAAGTCTTTTCTCCACAGGATTTCTTACAGGTTTTTTTTAAGTTGATTTCTGAAGAAAACTGTCTTCTTTCCATGTTGGAATTAGACCACATGGTGAAAATATAGATCTTGCATGTGTTCCTTTGTAAAATCAATTATCACTTTCCATTCAGTCCTTTTCATTTAAGTCCTGTGTTGTAACTTGAAAAGCTACCTAAATGCAAGTTGAAATGTTCTATTTGAAGAAAAGATAGTACCAAGAATAGAAAAGTTGATTCTTTCTGTTGTCCATTCTATCTTTTTTGTAGGACTAGGCAGGAAAAATATAGATCTGCTAAATGGTCCTGTGCTTTGTAAGTGCATTTTCTTTAGCTTACCTTACTTTCTAGACAACTTCTTCCTGAAACAGAATATTACATTTTTTTTTCTCTAAGTCAGCTGTCCATAGGAATAGAAGACACTGCTTTGCACATCTTTATAAGGCAAACCAAACCGCACTATGTGTTTCACCATCTCATGAAGGCAAGAAGGAAGACAATTAAAATCAGAGAAGTCAAAATCTAACAATGGATGAAATCTGTAAAGAGATTTTCTTAGAAGATTTTGTCCTATTTTTCTTCTTTGATTCTGACAAACATGATGAATATTTAATGCAATGTATTGTGCATGAAATGTTAGATAAAGTTTAATTTATATCTTTCTTTGAGATAACCTGGAGATATTAAGAACATAGTTGCCTGCTGATTCCAAAAATTCTGAATAATGTTTTAAAGGTATATCAAATGGAACAGGATGAATGTTCTCATCAGAGATGAGAAGATTCATATTTAAAATGTGCACATTAAAAGATGCTTTTTTCCAATCTACTTCATGGGCACAGAAATATGAAATAAAAAGGTATTGATAGAGCTTCAGGTTTTCAATTTTCTCTGAAGAAATATCCAGCTAAAATGAAAGCTAGTCTCAGCAAGTACCTGCTGTGCAAATAATGTTTAATGAGATTAAGGAACAGAAGCTGAAAAGTGTGTAGAAAGTGCCTAATCATAGAAATCTGTGTGCCTAGATGGTTCTTTCTCATACTTTTCAAGCTTTTCAGAGCAGAAATGAGAACAAAATACGAAAATGTCAGACCTTTTCTTCTTATATTCCTTACTTGAATGGAATTTCTTTATACATTGTGTATAAAGAAATATTTCCCAGGAGGTGTCCAGGATCATTTGTACAAAACATAACGGTTTTGCAATATTGAGACATTTTTTGATCATTATGAGAATGAAAAGAGTTCAGGAAAACACATATCCTGCACAAAGTGCTTAAGGCCCACAGAAACACTATTATTCAATTTTGCTGAAGATGTTCCCCACAAAGACACTCTTACAGCAGGCAGTCCCTTCTGGCAATTTGAAATCACTCTGTGACTAAGAGACCAATCTTGCCCTCTCAGATTGTGCTGTTGTGTTATTGCTGCTTTATTCCTTATCTCAGAAAGCTGTTTTTCATCACCTATGAGAATTTTGATAAGACGAATACAGCAATGCTGACAAAAATCTTTTTTGTTATGAATATGAGTAGTTATGTTTAACAGTGACACAAACTAAACTTCTGAATTGTTTCTTGGTCTACAAGAAATCTACATGTATTATGTAACCCCTATTTAGTAATCTGTGTTATTCTGGGAGATCTTCAACAATAGTGTTATAACTACATCGCAAATTAACTCCAAATAATATTCTTGGGAAAAAATGTGCCTTTGAAAATATAGCTCAAAGGTGAGATTTTTTTTTTTTTTCCTCATATCAAGCATAAGCACACTTGGTAAGTGATTCCTGAATCTACCTATGGTTAACCTAAACACTAAAAGCTTAACCTAAAGTAATTTTTCTTAGCAATAAGTCAACTCTTATTAACTAAAAGTGGCTTTGCTTCAGGCCCTATGTAAATAAAATATAACTAATTGGATATCTGAGCAGAAATTGAACTCATACAAAGGGCAATTTTCCAGCTCTTTTAATTTGATGTGACAAAACTCCATGTACGGCATAGCAACAGGGAATTGCAAGCACAAGCATATGAGAATTCCGAAATTATACAGATTTGAATACTTTATGAAAATGCCACTGGAAATCAATCTTTAAAATTATCTTTTATTATTTTATTGTTGTAATGTAGTTGCACAGTGAGACAATATATCATATAATGCTATTCACAGTCTTGGTCAAAGTTGTTGAAGACTTTTAACAATATATATTCAAATTTTATTTTCTCCTGAAATATATATACCTTTAAACATGTAACAAATTCCTTCTTTGCATCCATATACTCTGAGAATTCTAATTTTATAATCATATACTTTAGTGAGTTAAAAATGAGAAGGAAGATTTTTATAACATAATATATAATTATAAATAAGATCACTATACGGTGGTCAAGACTTACAAAAAGAGATTGGAAATAGATTAATGAAATGTAAGTTGAATTGTCTGAAGAATGCACCAAAGAAAGACAGTTTCACTGGACAAATTTTTCTTCATAGTGTGCAATACTTTTGCAATAACTTTTGCCATTTCAGCCTCAGAGAAAAAAACTACTATTGAAAAGATTCTTTCTGACCAAAATATGCAGCTTTCAGAGCAGCAAGCATTTACTATTACAATTTAGATCATAAACCATATTGATTAAACAAAGACTAGTTAATATTTTAATCTGTTCATTGTCAATTTTTGGCAATGCAGGTAAAATTGTGCAAATACTTGATATAATTCAGGAGTGGAAATCTTCAAAATCAAAATGAAATACCTAAAGAACCACTGGCAGTAATGGTATAAGAATACCTAAATCAGCAATTGAAAGGTGAGCTAATGTTGCCTAAGAAAATCATATAGATGAAACCTTTGCTACACAACATCACCTTTATTTTTGCTGAGCCACTGGCATTTCATAAAACATGTGCATAAAAATACCCAAAAAAACCCCCAAACAAACAAACAAACAAACAAACAAAAACCCCCAACCCAAACAAACAAAAACAACCACAAAACCAAAACAATACAGAGCAGAATTTTCTGTGTGAAGTTCCTGAACACTTCTAACTTCTTTGGACAGGTAGCAATTTCAGGTTATGTTCAGCTCCTGACATAACTCATCAAAAGTGCTAGATTATAATATGCAGTAGAGCACAGTTAATTCTGAACCCGGACTAACATCCTTGGAGTTATAAATAGGTTTACTACTTCCGACTACATGAATAGGTTTACTACTTTACTACAGCAGTAGCCAAGGTGAGTGCCTCTGGTGCTGGCATGATTGGCAGTGGTCTCTAGCACAGTGCACAAAGGGGATATCCTGAACTGGAGGAACCTCAAGAGGAGCCAAGGGAGCTGCCAGGGGCCACCAGCTCACATGAGAGAAGCAGATGACATGCGGCTGGGGCCAGAAGCAGCAGCAGCCAAGCCTCCCATGTGCATAAAAGGCCTTAGGGAGCACTAGTGACCAGGAGCATCACCCACAAGGTGGGCAAACAGGGCATGGCATGGCAGTGTGCACAGGAGGGCAGGAGGTGAAACCCAGTGAACAATGGTCTCCACGCGTCAGAAAGCCATGACCTCTCTGAGCTCTGCACCCACCGCCACTGATGCAGCTGTCCAGACAAAGTTCCAGTGGGAACACACTGTCACCTCAAAGCCAGCTGCAGGGCATGCCTGACTGTCGTGCCAGTATCTGCTGGCAGCAGAGAGCACAGACTTGGGAAGTGCACCCATGTAAAGGAATTGCTCTGCCCCAGGAGCAGGCAAGTAGGTTAAGGAGTACTGGGGAGCGTGAGAGGTAGATCCTGTTCTCTGGGACTCAGTCCTGGGGCCAGTTCTGTTTAATATCTGGATGAGGGAGTTGAGGGTACCCTCAGTCCGTTCACAGATGACACCAGTTTGGGCAGGAGTTTTGATCTGCTGGACAGTAGGATGGCACAGTAGAGGGCTCTGGACAGGCTGGGTCAATGGGCCAAGGCCAACTGTATGAGGTTATGAATATGGTTATGTATGAATATTGTGTTCTGTTCTGGCCTCTCACTACAAGACATTGGTGCTGGAGCAGGCACAGAGAAGGGCAATGAAAGTGGTAAAGGGTCTGAAGAACAAATCTGAAGAAGAGCAGCTGAGGGAGGTGGGGTTCTTTAGCCTGGAGAAAAGGAGCCTGAAGGGAGACCTTATTGGTCTCTACAATCATATGAAATTAGTTTGTAGCCAGATGGTCAGCCTCTTCTTCCAAGTAACAAGGGATAGGAGAAGATGAAACTGTCTCAAGTTGTGCCAGGAAAAGTTCAGTTTGGATATTAGAAGATTTTGGTTTTTTTGCCAAAAGAGTGGTAAGTATTGGCTGTTTGTCAAGGCTAGTTCATTTCAGTAAGCAAAATTCATATGTGCTTTGACTGTACTGAAAGCATTAGAGGTCTTTCATAATTTGAGGAGATGTGTAATTTTTTTATCTATCCACCCTAAAGCTAATGCTTCTTCCACCATTCTGTAGAAATCCAAATTGGTCAAAGATAAAACAGTCCTCACTCTTCTTCAGATATAATGGAAAATACAGATCTCTCCTCTTAGTGATGAAGGGAGCTAAAATAATTTATAATAGTCAAATAGGAATATGAGTTCCAGAAAGTTTACTTTAAAGTATGTTATTGTTAAAGATAATTTATTTTAATGGCAGATTTTAACAGTGTAGTATTTTTCATGGTCTCGATTGAAGAGTCCAAAATCTGAAGACTGATTGGTACAGATGACTCAGCAGCATGAATACAAAATAATTTGCAAGATAAAGGCCAAGAATTCTATTTTATGATGTTTCATTATTCAGTCAACAAAGGTTTAATTTCTACAATTATTTCCTTGAAATTTAAATAAACTTTGGGAGCATTGCTATTCAAAATGCACTGTTGCAGCCAATTTTTTACTAATAAGAATGCTAAATGAGAAAAGCTGGATTATGCCTTGCAGATACATTTCTGTAGTGTTTGTTGAACAGTTTAGATTTACTATATGAGTTAACAATAGATACATTAGAGTACACAGGGGACACTCTAAAGAATTGTTATTATTGCTGTTTATTGGTGTGGTTCTTCTGCAGTGTAATGTACTGCACAGTAGAGTAATTGCTTTCAAGAAAACAATAAATATCAACCCTTAGTGAGGGTGTTTTATGGAAAAATATGTTGCCTAAAATTAACAGCCAATGATACACTTTTCCTCTAGGTTCACTTAGCTACTTTAGTTTTATCACATTTTATCCTTTTTATGCTTGAAGAAATATTTTGTATTAACTTCTCTACTTGAACAAGGCCAAGTCATAAACTCAGGTAGATTTATTACTTCCTTCACCATTACATTTATCTGGCTTTTGTTATGGGGAACAGCAAATATACATGAATATCTTGTACCATATTACCAAGAGGTTCAAGTACATAAAGTGAAACTCTTTTCATAAAATGAAATAAATATGGTGCAATTTAAAAAGCATTTGAGCTTTTCAGCAGGAAAAACTAGTTTAAGATGGAGTGCTCATATCCAGCCACTGTGTAAGTGCATCAAAATAATTTGCATCATAATAATTTGCATCATAATCTGCTGATTTAAACATCCCAACCCAAAATACCATGTGACAGCTCAATCAGCTGACAAAGGTTGAAGTCCTCCACAGAATTTCCTCTTTAACTGCTTTGTTAAGAGAATCTCAGAGTATGGTTAGTGCCTAAAACTATTTATTGACTAACTTTGCAACATTACTTAGACAAAAGTAAAAATCTTAACATATTAGAGTATAAAATAGAATAAAGAACTTTTTAACAATACAAAATTACATTAAATAGTATTATCAACACTATTATTTAATAAATTTGTTATTTCTCAGAAAGATGACACTCTAAATAGTTTTGAATGCTGTTTAATATCATACTAAAATGTTTAATATTATTATGAGACATATTACCTAAATGAACTTTACATGGTATTGTTCACATAATCATCTTCTACTAGTATAAATTCAGTTCCTAAATTTCTTTCTATCTGTCTTAGGAGGTTTCCTTATAAAGTCTAAAGAAACTGTGGAAGAGTTTAAAATTTGACTTCTTAGCTGGCCACATTAGGCTATTCACAGAGCAAATAATTGAAAAGAACCCCAAACTTTTATAATTATCTGCCTGTCTACTGAAAAACAAAAAGAAAAAACATCTTGTTAACACAATAATTGCTAAAGAAGTTTGATACTGAAAATATGGAAACACCTTCAGAGACTAAAAAATTAAATAACTAAATATAGAACATCTGACAATTTAGTGGATCTTAGAATTCTCGCACCCATTTGGTCTTACTATCTGGTATCTTTAATCATTATTTGGAAATATATTATCCCAAAATATAGGAGCTTTTAAATGTAGATATTCCTATTTTTATTTTCAGGACTCAGATTTGTACCTGTTTAAGGAAAATCAAAAGGGTTCAAATTAAAAAGATGATAAATGTTAAATTATGGAGGAACAATCTGTCTCTTTGGCAGCAAACAAATCAGAGCAACAGCAGGAAAATTAGAAACAGGAATGACACAAATAAGGCAGAGATCATGTCAGTTCATGAGATTTTTCTCTTTTTAATGAATATTATTAAACCAGAAGACAACTGAAAAACTCAACAGAATTTTAAAATAACCAGTTCCACTTTGGAAAGAAAATAAAAAGACACTAAAAGAAAATGAAAATAAACAGATAAGAAAAGCTATTTCAGTGTTGTCTGGCATCCTGAATCCCAGTTTCAGTATCCTCCATGTGCTCAGCTATCTGGTAGCTTTTGAAAGACTATTAAGGTCAAAGCAGGAAAATCTGAAAATCAAAAAAGTGAAGAGCAAAAGAATAGATTCTAAAAGTACTTCTTTTAATATTTTCTATTAAAATGATTTCCAACAGGTTTAAAATGCATAAAGAGCTAGAAGAAAATGGAAACATTCTTTTTCAGATCATCAATCATTTTTATGTAACACACAAGTTTGCTCTGTAAAGGCAAACATACCTAGTCACATATTGAGGGCATCTTTGGAAATTGTCTGGAAGCAACAGAAACATTTTATTTATTATTTTTCCTTCACTGATAGCTACCTGAAGAGTGTGGTGCTTACCATCCCATTTTTACAAACACACTAATGCTTCAGCTACTCAAATATATGCTTCAGTAAATAAGTCTAACATACTCTGAAAAAATCCTCCTGGGAAACAGTATAAAAGTTTCAGTTTCTTAGTTTGCAATTAAAAAAAAAATTAAGCAAACTTAAATCCAAACATACAATAATAAAACAATAGTGCAGGGTGCATAAAAGAAAAAAAACAGTTAATGTGCTCTAAGATGCAACAGTCATAAACTTTTATTAGCAAGTGTAGTGGCAGAATTTCAGTTTAAAGCTGAAACTATGAAGTGGGTTCTTGCTTGCTTTTGCAGAGTTTTCCATAAGCATGTAATTTTGTCCTGAATGGTTCTATAAAGCTTCCATATAAAAATAATACTAAGTGAAAAATTAAAAACAATTAAGAAAGTAGATTGGAAGCCTGTCAGTTTTAAAGCAAGCTACAATTGCAAGATGCAATACAAGAAAAATGAGTAAAAATGTTAGACAATTCAAAAACTACTGAAACAAACTTATTTTATTTCATTATTGTTTTATCTCAATTATATGAAATGTTTAATGAGTTAATTATACTATGATTGCATAAACAGCCAATACTGTTTATCAAATTTTCATTAATTTAAAAAGAATGTCTCTTACCAGAAACAAAAATACACAAAGGAGGATTAGGTTTCATTTCTCCTAACCTATGCCTTCGAAACATGATATGTCTCAACTTCTAGTCGAGTTTCCCATGATAATGAAAAGAGAATTAGGCACTGGAAGTGCCTAAATAGTTGACTCTCTGAGGGTATTCTCCTCTTCCAAACAGGCTATCAACATGGGAAGCTAAGCCAAAATAACTTGCATCTAGAAAGATGAAGTGCAAATTAATATATCTTACTATAGGAGACTCAAGGAAGAAACAGAAAGCATTTATATTAGTGATAAAGTAATGTACATGAACACTATGCAAAGTTAAATTATCTTTTAGAACTTTCTGAGATAGGCTGCCTCCTTAAAGCGCATACAGGACTTCTTAGAAGACTTAATTCTTTCTGTAGTCCCAGTTAGTAAGAGTATTCCTTCAGAAATAATGATTTTCAACAGTAACAAGGAAAATGAGCATATATCTCAAGTATGATGTACCTGAAAGAATACATTCTGCATCATATTTACAACCTTCATTACTTAACTTGTTTTTTACATGTTTGATGTAAGAATACTGGATCATAACAAATTTACTGGGATGGGTTGGGAGGCAGGGGAAAAGAAGAAATCCATTTTCTTTTTTTTTTTTTTTTTTATAATACAATTTGAAATCTAATTTATTTTGATTGTATGTTGAGATTACCACATGATTTTATGGAAATACATTTATGAAAAATATAAACCGAAATGTTTTTAAGGTACACAGAGAAAAGAAGAAAAACAAAACCATGATAGGAACTGAACTGTACAAAATGCACAACAATTTAAGGCAAAAGTAAGTGGAATAATATGCATTGAAATGTCATCTTTTAAAAGAATATTAAATTCCCCTCATGCTGTGTAGAATTAATAGTTCTCAACAAAAGCACACAGCATGAACACATAATAATACACAAAAATTTGAAAAAAAAAGTTTCCAGATTAATCACACAAATTATCTATATTGTTTGAATAAAGAGAAAAAAAATCTACATTTTTTAAAAAGACCCACTAATTAAATGGAAATAATTTCATTACACATGCAGAATCTACAGTAACATTGCATTACTAAAATTTCCTGTGATTATCTTCCCTACGGGAGTGGAAAGGGTTTGGTGAGTGGAAGAAAATCAAGAGCAGTAATGAAAAGGGGGGGAAAGGTCACTGTTTGAAAAATTCAAATAGCTCAAATTTCTTATTCAGTTTTGTGAGTGTGTGAACAACACTGGAAATAGTCAGAGAGTTTGAATAAAGTTATTCTCCAAGGACTAGGCTGAACTTGTGTTCTACAGTGATCTTGCTTTGTATCTATTCTGTCTGGGTAAAAATTAATGCTAGAAACAGCTCACAGGAGTGAGATTTCTTCATTCAAAATGGATAGTTCCCTAGATCATTATCTTGTCTCAGAAAGCCTTATTAGTATGGAAAGAATGGCTGTACTAGAAATATTTGCTATTTTCAGTGTCATTCATGCGTAAAGCAGCAATATAGCAAAGGGAGACATTCTGCAGCTTTGGAGCAATTGAAACCAGGATAAAACCATTTTAATGAATACAAGTATTCACAGATTCTATTCACCCCATCAGATCAGTGATGGGCTGACAAGGTTTGCTTTACTCAAAGTATATCAGTAAAATGAGCTAATTAACTGATAGAGACCCTACATAATGCTGATTACATCAAAACAAATAAAATACCATATTATTATGACCCAGATATGTGTCAAATTCTTACATATTCTAAATTGCTCCTCTTTGCTATGCCTTCTTGTGTTGATTACCATGTCACTTCTCAACATTCCTGTTTATTTTCACTTAATATACTTACCTGAATCTATACACTAAACAAAGTTAAATGAATACATAATTTATAAATTATTTTGTCTTGGATCCTGGAATTTCTTCCAAGGAAGAAATTTATGGAGACAATTTATGCTTTACTGATAAATATTTATCCAATCTCTTTTTAGAAATGTTTCAGAATGCTTAAAAACTTCCAATTAGTGACAGTTCTCCAAACCTATCCGGTGTTTCACTATCTTTTACTATTGGAAAGATATTCCTTATAGTCAGCTTCAGTCTCTTCTTTATTGAAACCTGTGACTTTTTGTCTGAGCCATAGCAGATTATTTTTTTCTTATTGCAGCATCACTCACTGGAATAAATTCCTTATATGATTTAAATCAAATCATTGATGAAATGCAATTAACCAACAATCTCTGAACTATACATAGAGTATCAAACTGGGCATTCACAATATGTTTGTAAACATTTATACATTTCATTACCTTTCTGTAAGTAATCCCCAGAAGTCCTCCTCCCCACCTGCCTCCCCACCTCCCCTCCTCCCAAAATGTGGTTGGTTATGTGCCCTTCCCTCTATTCGCTTACAGGAGACATGGGTTACAAAGGTTACAAATACCTCCCACCTCTTCCAGGCATACTTCCCTTACTTGTCTTCACCTTTTGTTGGAGGTGAAAGGGGGACTTCTACCTTTATGTGCAGCTATGCTGCTCCCCACAATCCACTAATCCACCTACCAGTGAGAAAGCACCCCATGAGGTTGTACACACACCTCTGACTTGTGAGTCCCTACTTTTTGCACTCCTTAGTGTCAAATATCTATTTAGATTTAAGCTGCTCATGGCATTCAAAGGGAAGGATGTTCAGACAGATCTAAAAAAATGCTCACATGGAATCCAGCCTGATTATCATGCTGTTGTGCAGTGTTGAACCCCACTGTCACAAATTTCTGTGCTTCTTTTTTATGTCTTTGTAAACTGACTCCTTTTCTCAAAAGTATGAACCTACAAAACCTACCATCCTTTCATAGAAGAGAATGAAATTAGTTTGACTTTGATTGTTTTTTTAAAAACTCAACCTGACCTTTCCTAATTTGTTTTTCCAATTTAGTTACAGATAGTTGTTTGATTATGTCTTTCTTTAAAGCACATTTGTATTTTCCATTACTCAGAGATGTTACACTCAAAGTCTTGTTATAAGCAAAAGGGAACATATGGCCCTAAGAATCATTATTAGGCCAATAATTGCATTAACATATCAAATTATCTGATATAGTATGTAGGAGTCCCATATAGCTAAAAAGGTCATATAAAACCTTCTAGTTATGTTTCCTGTTTCTTTGGTTTTACAATCACCCTCTCAAAAATTCTCTGGTACTAATGCTGTCACTTCAGTCTTGCTCAAAAAGAAGGAGAAGAAAGATACTAAAAGCAATTGATATGCCAGGATCTCTGCCTGGAGCTCATGGTGCTGATTTCTCCCTTCACTCTCTGGGAGGAGTGTGGTGTAGAAGCTTTCTTCCACATCACTTGGGCTCTGCCTAGGTTTCCCTCTTTCCCTGTTTGTCCTGAGAGACAGGCTACTCAAGAGCATGCTCTAACTTACATGTGCTACTTCAACATGCTAGCTCTTCTGAAAACTACTTGATTCTGAAACAACTAAACTATCAAACAGTGTTTAATTTAAATTTCAGCAATTTAGAAATATTTAGCCCTTGTGTTAGGCAGCATGGAAAATATGGTGGCCTCAGAGAGGGGAGATATTTTCCTAGGTTACAGACATCGATAAGCAGGAAAGTTTATACTCCATGAAGTGTAGTTTTATGTAGTGTGAAAAGCTTTATGAGCACATTCTATGCAGTACTGTGTTCTGTAGGCCATGCTGTATGGTTTCTCACTACTTGAGTAAAGTTCTTCAAAGCAATTATGTTATTTTAGAAGAACATGAAGGAACCTTAAACCAATCTCTTCTCCATGAAAAAGTCATACACAGGAAAGGTCAGTAGTGTTAGTGAAAAGAACTGCACAGGAAGAACAGAACAGAAATCTTCTGTTGAGCAATGGTAAATAAAATGTATTCTCTGAAGCATAAATGTAAACAGTATATCAGCTGTGTATCAATCCTATATGTTCTATTACTTACTACTATTTAACCACCAAGAAATATTTAGGACTAGGAAGCATATCTTAACTAATAACAAGGGAAATAATTAAGTTGAATGGTGGAACACATTTACAGACACTGAGATTCACTCGTGTAGAACTTCTTAATGAATTCTGTAGGAACACCCATGCCTTTGGGTACTTAAAACTGGAGAGGAAAAAGCATTGCAAATTGTGTTTAAGGAACAATTCTTCATTAGTAATAAGATGAACTGCATGCTAACTTGATAGAACCTTCTTGAATCTATGATTCAAATTACCCTGAAAATAGTCCCTGAAGGGATCAAGTAGACATAAAATATCATTAAGTCTTGAAGTGCATTTGTATATGCCATGCAAAATCTTAGTTTCTCTTGATTTTCATTTTATTCTATTTTATATAAACAGACTTCTTATTTTACAGTCTATCCATGAAGGCAAATCTGCCAGGTTTTTTCCAAGTTCAGTCCAATAAATTCTTCTTTCCTTGTCAGATCATTAATTTTTATTTCAACTTCTCCATTAAACTTTGTTCTTACTTAGAAAATAAGTTTATGGCTAAGGTAAGTTTATAATTCAAGATAACAAGTCCCACTTTTCCATTAGAATACAGAATTAATGTTTTTATTAACTTTTCCATGTTTGGCCACAGATCATGGAGCACTTCTATCTAAATGATTGTTTCTGGCATTCAGACAATTTTTCTTACTGTCTTTTGAGCAATGATTATTAGCAGAGTGCAAGATGAAAAGAAAATCATTTAGCTGATAGAAACATCTACCACCTTATATTTGCAAATCAAGGATTATATTTTTCTTTCTGAACCACACCAGTGAACCAAAGCATAACAGTTTTAAAAGTTTATTTATTAGTCTGAAATGTGTCTTTAAGTAACTCTTAATCTATCTATAAAGCACTTCTGCTTTCTAGGCAAAAAGGCTCTTTTGTGCAAGAATCTCAAAGTAATATTATCAGTAGCAGAGACAGAAGCAATGTACACATGAGGTTACCATAATAAACTCGGTTGATTTTATCAGAGGAAAGAAATATTGCTTTAGTGCTGGTCAGTGAAACATGCACTCTTACATATTACAACATAGTTGCATTCATGCAGCTTGACAGCTTTTCTTATTATTACCCCTTGTGTACAATTATAACAATTTTTCCTTCTCTCAGCTAAATCTTGCAGCACGTGGAAAGACTATAGGTATTGATTGCTTACAACCTGAGTGGAAAAGATAATTACCATAGGACAAGAAATGTCTTACCAATTAATAAATTAATTTTAAAGGACATATCTTTTTGCCAGCATGTTCTGATAGTCTATGATTCAGAAGTAGCTTATTGGAGTAAATAAAATGAACACTAATCTGTCTTATTGGAGGTGAATTTCTGAAATTCTGAAGACCACTTTGTCAGCTAAAGCATTTTGAACCCATATACACCTCCTTCTAGAGGAAAAAAAGAAAAAATCCTGCAAAAAACAGGCTATTGTGCAGAGTGAAGTGAGAACCCTTTCAGTTGCTCTACTAACTCTTGTTTACTGTGTTGCATGAGACCTAAAGAGGGAGGAATGTTCACACACTAGAGAGACAGGAGAAGAGATTTCTATAGCTTGTGTATCACTAAGGGTACTTTCCTGCTAGGAGGTCTGTGGCTTATGTGTACTAGGAGCTCAAAGTGGTCTCTAGTCCTGTGCTCTGCCATCATTGGGCAGGCAGAAGATCCATGCCTCCTTCATATAGAGGGTGTTATTCTCCCAGATAATAGCTTACTCCATCTCTGCATTGTCTGCCCTTCTTTTTAACATGGCAGCCTTATATCCTTCTTGGCAAGCAACTTAATGTTCACACTATCAGCATCTTTAATGGACTACAAGTTGTATTGAGCTGAACAGACAGCGCCAGAAAAAAATCAGTCGCTTGATCATCCCTACTGGCAACTCAGCCTTCTCATCTCTTTGTGGGCTGTCAGACAGATTACCAAGTGCTGTACTCAGACTCCTAAACAATCTTGAATGTCTTCTGTTCAGCCTTTGTGGCAAACAAATACATTTCCCAGAAAGATCGGCTAAAACTGTGTTCTTCTCAGTGCATTCCTCATAGCCTGTTTTTTTCTTGTGTGGCCTTGTACAGTTTCAATGGCAAGGCGGGGAGGTGCTCCAGAAGAAAGAACAGAGATTCCCCTGCAGTCCATGGTACAGACCATCTGAAGAAGGCTGGACCCCTACAGCCCATGGAGGTCTGCAGGGAAGCAAATATCCACCTGCAGCCCACAAAGGACTCCATGCCAGAGCAGATGGAGGCCCAAAGGAGAGTGTGACCCCATGGGAAACCCACAGTGGGACTTGTGACCCTGTGAGGAACTCACTCTCAGTCAGTGAAGGTATTATCAAGATTAGGTTTTACTTCTCATTATCGTGCTCTGATTTGATTGCCAGTAAATTGAATTTCCCTACATTGAATCTGTTTTAACCATAACAGTAATTGGTGGATGATGACTCCCTGTCCTCATCTCGATGCAGGAACCTTTTCTTACATTTGGTCTCCTCTGCCCAGCTGAGGAAGAGAGGGCTAGAGTGGCTTTAGTGGGCATTTGGATCCTGTTATAAATTATGAAGACCAATTTAAAATAAAAGAAGATTTATTACAAATTTAGCAAGCAGCAGCAGGCGTAGCAG
>JAWWEU010000040.1:40554085-40592754 GCA_035583155.1 Acropternis orthonyx | reverse complement strand
AGTAAAATGACCCCTCTCCCTTGAAAAGCCCGGTAGCACCGGAAATAAACTCTCTTTGCCTCCCTCTCTCCGTGAGTCGTGTGCTGCAGTTCCCGGTCCCCTGGGAACCACGTGGAGGGGGGAAGGACGGAGAGCGTGCCCCCTGGTAAGGAACGCAGCACCCATGCCAGGGGGAACCCCACCACCCGCTATACTTATCCCCTGCCATTTCACCCCTCACCTGTTGCTGCAGGGCTTTGCAAATGTGGGTGTAGCCTTCAAGCCTGCGCAGTGGATTTTTAGGTGAGGCACAGCGTGTGCAGAACTGGCCCCACTCTTTACTCCTAAGGTTCATCTGCCAGGTCCTAGCAAGCTTGGACGGTGACAGTGAAGTCCTCAGGATGTAGGTTTGGTTAGAGTATCCTTCTCTTAGATGGATGGCCTTACAGGGCTAAGCAAGCTCCATTTGCCTGGGTTTGGAGTTAGAGTTGTCCTTCTCCTAGGATGGTTGTCTTAAGGCTAGCGAGCCCATCCTGCCTGTGGACACACTTTGTCTGACCCTTCAGTTGAGACCTGACTAGCATGGGAGACCTTACCGGAGGCACAAACCACAGCCAGCATAGCTCACAACCTCATAAGGACATGCAAGCTTCTCCCCTGTGACAAGGGGATGCCCGTGGAGAATATATTTATATATACACACATATATATATATATATGTATGTATGTATGTATAGATAGATAGATACACCATGGATAAATTATCAGCAAATGCCACATTCTGCAAATTTAAAACATATCTGAAATAAGATTTCTATATCTAATTTCTATTTCTGACTTAGTCAAGTTGGGAAAAAACTGTTTCTTTCTCTATTTAACATACTATTTTTGTGGTTATGGAAAGGTTGCTTCAGAGAAACTAAGAAAAATTTCAGAATAGGCTTCTGAGAAGGGATTTAGGCTTTTTTTTTCCTTTCTTTTTTTTTTTCTGCTAGGACTAGTTACAGCTATATGTCTTTGAGAAGTTAGCTTAATTTACATCATGTTGAAGATGGTGCCAGCAGCTGTTGGGTGTGATTCAGTGTAAATAAAGCTAGGTTGGAGATTGTGAAAGAATTGTGCAAGAGATTTAAAATTAAAGACTTGACTTCAAATAATCAACAATAATCCATAATGGTCCCTATACACTTGAAATGTTTTGTTAGCTTTTACAAACAGCATAAATCAACATTTTTACTAAGTAGCTCCCTCACTTTCCCTAAATTGGTGGTAATTTGTAACTGCTTTTTCAGGGAGGGAAGTGATTTGCTAGTATTATCTATGCAGGTGAAGTTTATATTTTTAGTTTCCCTAAAGTTCCAAAGCTATAATAGCTTCCATTAAAAATAATAGTTTAATATATTGTTTATTTACAACTAGAAAGTATAAAAACAGGAAAAAGTCTACATTAGGGAGCAGAATGTATATAGGACTTAGAGACAGCTAAGCTTTGTGAAGTCAGATCATTTCAGTTTGTAATAATACTTCAAGCAATCTTTAAACTTTGCCTGATGATTTCACAGAGTTTTAAAAAAGAAAAAGGATATAAAAAAGTCTGCTACTATACATGCTTACTGACTTGCTAATAGAGTAATGTTTCACTAATAAATAATTTGGGAGATAACGCTGTGACTTGCCCACATAGGAAGAAATTAGTGTGCTTAGTATGAAATTGTGTCCTTTAAAGCATCTTCTAATATATTGCCAAAACACTGTTTCTGGACAACAGTTTAATAACTGCCTTATCTGTTGATTTAATTTAATTAGTGTTGTCAATGGAAAATACTATCAATAAATATAAATATTTACACTGTAAGAAATATTTTAGGAGATGATTTGTTGTTAGTAATAGCATAGCCCTCATTGTAAGCAGCATTTCCAGTTACATTACAGCTTGTTAATAATGCCAAGTGTTCTGGAAGTAAATCACACAAAGTACAGTTCTCTCTACAGTGCTTTTCTTTCTCTGTTTCCTATATCAAATATTCTTTCTCTTTCCTCTGTGTCAGCTCAGTGTAATTTTAGAGTGAGTTACTACACATATGTAAAAAAAGAAAATCCATTTTGTCCAATCACTCCTCCTTAGGTTGGAACACCTAGCAGTTAATTTTGTCATAGTGTGTTTTCACCTTTCAGTCATGTTCATTAATGTGGAAAGTACTGAAATATTCATTATATGTAGTCCACAGAGTTCAGCTATGTCCTTTTCTGCTGGAAATATTTTTTTTAAAAGAAATACTTACAGGGTTTGAGGATATTTTTATTTGTTTTGGTTGGTTGGGTTTTTGTTGGTAAAGTATACCCAACACAGTAAACCCTTTATCAGGTGCCAATTCAGATCCCTTAATCTTGTTGTGTTGTAAAAGGTGGTCAAAGTTCAACCTAGAAAGGAAACATAAACATGATTCCCACTCAAGCTATAATTTATGTAAATAGAAAGACAAAAAAAAAACTTCCAAAAGAGGTAAAAACACAAAAGTACATCTTCCTTACCATCTAGCAATAAGTATTTCCTAGAAAGTATATGGCTTCTTCAGTTCCTTCCAATATAATTGGGGATATACAATGCAATACAATACAACAGGGAAGTTAAGTGTCTAATCTTAGACACAAGACGCTTAAGAGGTGGGCATTTACAAAGACAGAATTATTGAATGATACCAGGGATAGAGTATGCAAATCCTATGGGCATATCTTAGCTAAACTCTCGTGCAGGATCCAAAGACGTCTGTGCTGGAACAAAACCCGAGGTGTTTACGTCGTTAGCCATGCTCAAGTGGAGCATCACTTTTTTGGAACTTTAGCAGTATTTTTGTTTGGTATCTACATTATACTACCAAAACAAAACAGCCTATTCAGGTGGAAAACTCCTTCTTCCTAAGTGTTTTTTTATATATATTTCATTCTCAGGTTATGGAATTGTTCTTCAAACACTGTCATGTCCAACTTATTGTCAGACCATATAAGAATAAGTATTGCAAAGTCTTTATACTATATCAAAACAATTCAGTGACTTACTTATCAGAAAAAGTAGACTGTGAGGCACATCTTAGTATGTTAATACACTAACAGACCACTTAGGAAGGAAGAAATGAAAAAGAGAGAAAATAAATCTCATGCTGTTGATCAGGAGTAACAGTCTGCTGTGAATTGTAAATACCATACTGATGCTGGCTGACACTCCTAGCTATAAGGTTTACTTTTAACTAGTTCTGCAAGGAACAGGGAGTTGGACTTGATGAGCCTTATGGGTCCCTTCCGATTTGAGATTTTCTATGATTCTATGCTGTTAAAAAAGGTGAGTTGAAAATATGAACAGTGTGTAAATAAACAATGTAGTAATTCATAGCAAATATAATAAATAAACTCAGTACCACAGGAATATAAAATGCAAAAATAATTATGATTCTATGTCTTAAAGAGGTTTATGTAGAGAGATAATATTATTCTTAATGGACAAAGACAATCTTTCTGTTAGTCATTGCCTATCATTATGTGATGCCTGCTGGTTATTGGAAATATTTTATCTTAGCTTGTCTCTTTCCATTAATAATAATGAAAAACTGCCTGAGTTTCCTGGGGGGAAAAAAAAAAAAGCAGCCAATATTGTGTCTATAGATGTGTTTTTGTGGGTCTTCTCTAAGTCCATTTAAAAATATGAAGAAAGAGAACTTTGTCTGCTGCAGTCCTGTGGTAGAAATCATCAACTATGTTATTTGCTGACTACATGGATTTAGTTATTGTATCATAGTGGGAGGGGAAAAAAAACAAAGATCAAGGAATAGTTATCTGTAACACATTAGATCTACACTTGAAACTGGATGCTGTCTCAAGGGTGGAATTTGTATAGGGCCTTATTTGCCCGCATAAAACCATGTAAAAGCTCAAACAACCTGGCCTGAAAGAAAAAGCATTCAGGATGACAAAAGGATGTCTCATGAGCCCCACATTAACCTGGGCTCAAGATGATCCAGAAGCAGGGCCAATAGTGCAGCAAACTCATCAGCCAGTTTCTAAATAAGCCAAGGAATGAGAACTGTTCTTTGAAAAATATAAAAGGCTTACAGGAATTTATGAATTGGAAAGACTATTTCTTAGAATAATTAACAGCACTTCACTGTTTAAAACTTGATCTCCCACAGGTGCTCGTGCCATATGTTGGATGTTGAAAGACTGAGTAACTTTTTGAATGTAGGAAAAGGAACTGCAATTCAATGGCAGTCACCTGGGATGTAAGCAGTGAAGATACTCATAACATTTAAGGAAAATTGTATAGAGGTTTATGTAGAGCCAACACCAACAGGAAACTTCCTCAAAGAGAGACTGAAGGCTAATGAATGAACACTGTATAATTTTTGGAAAGAAGTTTCAATAGGAAAAGTAAAGCAATAACAAATCTAAAATTACAGAAACAAGGAACCTCTATAAGAATAACACATTTATGGCCAACTACTGACTAGGGACATAGCTAGAGAGTAAAATTCAAAAGTTGTTGTGTTTGGTTTGGTTGGGGTTTTTTATTAACATGATCTTCTCAGTAAAAGAAACAATTAAAGTCTGTACATTCTCTCCCCTACTACTCCTAAAACTTGTGATGTTATTACATGAGGGAAAATAAATTAAAATAAATAAATGTCTGGAAAGGTCATCAGAATGGGGGGAAAAAACCAACCAACCAAACAAAAAACCCAACTAATCACCAAGCAGGATTTGTCAAAAGATGAAAGGCCACCTTTGGAGGTCTATCAATATCATACAATATTCAACAGAGATTCTAAGCAGCAGTCATCCAGCACCCATGGGCATACCTTTAAAGTTGTGCATTTGTGTCACTCCAGAGAATAAAACCCTTTCTCCACTTTTTATCTTACTAATATAGTGTTTTGTTTGCTTCTTGTTTTTAAAATAAGTCACTATATTTAGAAAGTACAGTGATTAATAGAGTAAGATCTCTCCTTTTGGAAACATAATAATGAACTGAATATTTGGAATGTTCAATAGTGGATCAAGGCTTGTGAGGTCAACCAGGACCTGCACAGTAATGATTTTATTCTTAACTAGACCATTATTTTTGCTATATTGTAAAATTATATTATTTTTACTCATCTAGCATAAGGAAAAATCCTCAAATTATGAGTTTTGTTGTTAATTAAGGTAGTACAAATAAATATCTTTGCTAAACAGCAGATGTAGATTTCACTGTTTAGATCTTGATTAATGTCTTTTTATTACAAATTTGTAAAATAAAACCTCATAGATTGTGGCTTTATAATAAAACACATGAAGCATTCTGTGAACCCTCTTTAATGTAAAAAAAAATAAATCTCATTCAAAGACATAGATGGTCACACTGGGAAATGCCGACAAAACAGAGTGACACGGCTATCTATGGAGCGATGACTCAATGTCAGACCCTCATGGTTATATCAACATGTACATAACAGCTACCCTGTGTATCACTCACTTCTATAAAGATGCTATTAAAACTGAATGAGCTCCTTTAGAACTTCTGAGCAGCTGAGATCTCCTTGGGTGTTCCTTTTATTTTCATTATTTATCCCAGATTGCCATATGTCAGCAGCCAACAGAAACAAGAATGGTGAGCTTGTCAATTATTCTTCTATGCAAAAAAAGTATTCTTATCTGAGTACATGAAGTATTATATCAGTAAAGAGTGATGAGGTTGAGGTACACAATAGCGCTTTTTCTTAATTCAGCAAACAAAGACAGGACAAATGCTATTGACTGCCAGATGATTTCTCTGTGCTTTTCCCTGTGAAACAAAGAATGTATACAACAGAAATTACAACAGTTGTTTTAGGCTCTAATGCTGGAGATCCAAGAATTATGGCAAAATTTTATCCCTGGAAGAATGACAGAACTGTAGGGATAGAAACAGATCCTCTCATGTTAAAAGGTACCAAAATGCATCGCTGGGAACATTAATTTCTCTCCTCTTTCAAGAAAAATCTAGTTCAAATTTTTCTGGATGAGTCTGCCTTGCACTTCAGAAGACCCAGTGGGATATGATGCAGATTTTGCAGTCCGAACCTGATTAGTACCATTTTAACAGAACCTCCCTACCTTGCACTTCCCTTCCCAAACAGAAAAGTGCATAAGGCATCCCACAGAACTTGTGGTTTAATAAGCTTACTTAGATACTATTCTTAATCTATTCAGTCCATCCCCATTTGGCCTGTATTTGTTCATTTTTTGAGGAGATAGAACAAAAATCGAGAACTAGATTTACAATTATTAATTACCATTGACATCAATTATGTTTAGAAACTGTATTTTATGATAATTCTGTATTTCTAAGCCTATGTTATAATTTCATTATTTAAACAAACCTTACTTTAGAATTAAGGTGAAACAAAATTTTCATTTTTAAAATAAAATAGAATTGAATTGTTTTCTAAACTCTGATAATATTTTATGTGTATATATATGTGCTGATAAATCCCTTTCACCATCAATAATCTCCTTATATAATTAGGGACCATACATAGGCAACAGTTCATTGTAAACTAGCCACATAATGTAGTATAACAATAACAAATAATATTTTGCAAAGGTCAAGTCTCTTCCCCTCACCACAGCATGACAGAGACCAAAAGTAGCAAAAAATATGCTCTGTACCTAACTTCTTTAAATCATGTACTATTGGTCAGAGTTTCCACATAGGAAAGTGTCTGTTTTAAAAACCCGTGAACACGTGGAACAGTGTTTTCAGTTTCATAGGACTCAGAAGTTTTATATAATATTAAATGCATAAAATGCTAAGTATTAATCTGACAGATAAAGAATCAGAGTAAATGCTTTCATCAACATAGGCAAGTGCAATAGTACCCACAATGGTCTGTGTTGGACACATAGTGCATAAAGACAATCTTCTTACTAACAGTCCTTTAAAAAGTCTTTTATTATGGTGCAGCCCAAGTTAAGCAGATAATTTCTTAACTTTGAAATATACTACATGGTTTACTAAGTTTTTTGAGAATATCTATTACTTTCACACAGACTGTCATTGTCTTTGCAACTATGTACAATGGAGACATTTGCCCTCTTTGAGCCACAGCCTGGAATTATTTAACTACTGAGGGTTACACTCGCATCCAAACAGTACCATTAGTCTTTAACAATGGCAAAACAGCTGTTCCCATTTAAATTGTCATTAGCGTCTAATGACATGAGTGAAGTCTTCCCCTCATGGTATAGATATGACAAAAATCAAGTTTGTTGACCATACCATGTTTCTGCAGTTTTGAGTGGGTCAGAACATACATGTTTCATATTTTTATTTAGTAGAATGAGTGCAAATTATCCAGCTCCACCTCTGTTAATAAAGTAGCTGACAGGAATGGATTTTTTTGAAAACAGGTTTTGCTTACAGGGTTTCAGCTTAAAATGTAACTGGTCAAATAGTATATGTCGATATAAGATCTAAACACAGTGTTTGTCTATTGTTTATACAACTCTCTTCTGCTAGTAAGAGTTATCTGGAAACTCCTTAGGAAATCTAAGAAAACAGTATTAACTATAAAGTTTGAAACACTGTTAATACAAGATGGATTGGGAGTATTAGAGGGATATTTCAAAGAGTTGGATATTTCACCATAATTAGTGTTATAAGCAGAAAAATGCTGAAAGGATCTTATTGTCTAGTGAAAGATGCAAACTTAGAGTACACATAATGTAAATGAGATAAAAATTTGTTCTTGCTTAAATACTTAGAGATGACAAGAGAAATGGAGTTTGGCAATGATTTGGAGGATTTCTGATTTTGAATTTTTTTCTTTTTTTTTAGATTATGGTGATTATAAAAGCATCAAGAGAGATAGGAGGAAAGTGCTCTAATATGGAAGGAAGACATATCAATTAAAAAGAAAAAGTGTCCATACCAAACAAAACAGGAAAGATTAATAATCTGAAGAGACTTTATGATGACAGTTATTTTGCATTATTGTTTTAAACAATAGTGTTTCTTTTGTACAGAATTGAGTAAAGATCTGTAGGATCAATCATAGACTCTTAAGGGTTGGAAGGGACCTTAAGGATCATCTATCCCAACCCTCCATGCCATGGGCAGGGACATCTGCCCCTAGACCAGATTGCTCAGATCCAACCTGGTATTGAACACCACCAGGACTGGGGCATCCACAGCCTCCCTGGGCACCCTGTTCCAGTGTCTCACCACCCTCACAGTAAAGAATTTCTTCCTAATATCTAACCTAAATTTACTGTCTTTCAATTTGTAGCTGTTACTCCTTGTCCTATTGCTACAATTCCTGATAAAGAATCAAAGAATATGTCGAGTTGGAAGGGATCCACAAGGATCATCGAGCCCGACTCTTAGCCCTGCACTGGACCTTCAATAAGAGTCACACCAGTGATGTTACTGCATGAGTTGTGTTCCCTTCCTTCATGCATTTTAGTGTAAAATCAGCCCAGGTTTACTTCTTTGTCTGAAATATATCTCATTTTTTTCCACTTCATTTTAGTGAAGATAAGCATTTGATATAGTAACTGCTACTTTATATCTTCTAAAAAAATTCATTCGCCTGAACAGCCCCACTACTGAGAATTTGCTGGCACAAGCTGTTTTATACTCGTAATTTTTCCCTGAAAAGGAAATATTTGTGTTCCCTAATTCTAGGACCTTTAATCAGCTCTTTAATATACTTCTAGTTGTAATTCATAGTTTATAGGGTTTGTTTCTTAAAAGCACTCTTTTGGCCATGTCTGCAGTGCACAAATTCAGTGTTATGTTAAAGATCACCTGGTGAACTGGTATATTTACCCAGGGAAGTCAAGGATATATATATATATAACTGTAGGTTACAGTAAAACTGGATTAGCCTGGTAGTTAGCAGCCAAGCTAATTAACCCCATCTGAAGGCAGCACAAATTATCTGATTCCCAGCATTGTGCTGAACTCTATTGCTTACTTATGCTTTCTCCAGTTCCTGAGCAATTTCAGTGGGATCCAGCTCATGTTTTGTCCAGCAGTGTACATACACCCTGAGGCAAAATGTACAGAGTCATGCCGCCAGAGCTGCTTCACAACCAGCCTCTTCCACTGTCAAGAACCAGCTATTTCAACATATGGCAACTAATCAGATAAATAGAGATTTAGAAACCTGCCTTCAGGCAGGGTTCCTTTTCTAAACACGGGCTGCTCTGTGCTGCCAATTTTCAAAATATTCTCTTTGATTTGTGTAAAAAACCAAGAAAATATATCTCACTTAAAGATGAAGGACCATGTAATTCTCATCAGTGGAACAATTTTATCTATATGCTTCCTTTACTAATATGAGAAAATATGCTGATATTCACCTACATGATGGCCTTTTATGTGACCAAATAAAGATCAAACTGTATGTACTCTTGAGTGGTACTTTGCTATAATGTTTTTTATTTACAGTAAGTTCCTCCTGATGTTGTGGCATTCTTCTCACTGATGTCTGTTACCAGAAAATTAAAACCAAATCAAACCGAAACAAAACTGTTTTTAAAAAACAGTCTGTGCAACAGAGTTATTTGAGATCAAAGCCATTTTGCTAAGACTGGGAAGGTTCCCCTAGGCTGTATACTTCCATCAGATTAATATAGATTATAGACCACCTTTTATACAGGAGATACTCAGTTTGTTACGAGTAATGGCACTGCACTCCAGAAATAGAGATATACCAATTTTGTGATGTGCTTCCCATATTGTATTAATAAGTTGATAGATTGAGCCTGTTATGTGGCATTACAAATGTTTTCAGTACTTTCTGACTTCAGATGAAAAGTGCAACAAGAGTATGTCCAACCCTAAACAGCAAGTAAGTAGGTCTGATGAATGTAAGTAAGTCTAATATAAAAACAGATACAATAATTGCACTGAGTGTTCACTTTTGGCTAAATCTGTAAATGCAATGAAATTATTGGAATGAAAACCCAAGTTTTCATTGCATTGCACTACTGCTTTTTATCCCATTACAGATTTTTCTTGGTTTTTTTTTTGTTTGTTTGTTTCTTTTTTTTTTTTCCATAAAACAATTAAACTTTTCAAAGTAAAAGTTAACACTAGGGTTAAAAAAAACACCACAGTTAAAATAGGTACCTCAACAAATCGTTATGTCAGAAAGGATAGAAAAAAATAAATGGATGTTGATAGGTTTACAGTTTTGTCAGAATAATGTCACTAAAACTTTTAATAAATTATCTTTTAAAGAATGTATAAAAGAAAAATGGATAAAATAGAATTAAATGAAACTTGCAGGCTTCAGATATTTATGTCTGTTACTATGAGAGACTGCTTTCTTAAAATGCTTTCAGCAAGTTCCCTGTCTTTAAAATTATTTTGTAAAACAAATGTATTGAAAATAAATAATAAGGACATATTTGCTTAAAGTTTAAAATAAAGTAGTTATCCAATTCTTTCAATTAGAGGGCAACTTTCATACCAACATTTTTGAGAGAGACAGCTTGTGACATAAAAAAAAGACTGAAGAAAGAAAGGAGTTTTGGTTATTAGTCACCTTTGTGACTAACTAGTAAAATTTCAATGTTAGAATTCTCATGTAGAAAATTTGAACTGAAATGTCAACTGTATTTTACTTTAGTAACATTTCAGGAAGCATAATGTAATTTCTGTTGGTTAATAAAGGATCTTGAACTGTCAGTAATATGTAGCATTTTTATATGTTCCTAGACTTTGATTAAGATGTTTTTAATGGTGACAGTCTAATTATTTTGGCCAAAAAAGACAAATGCAATCTAAGAACAAATGCATGCTCTGCTTTTGTGATCTTTGCAAGTACAATTACAGTTACATTTTGAAAAATAGCCTCCAAAGACTGTTAAAATCAGTAGAGAGGAAAAGACATAAAATCTTAGGTCTTATGGATGTTTTTGAGAAATAATAGCTGTATTTACTCATGGATACACTTCTTATTTTCTGACAATTTGCTTGACATTACAGTCTAATTGATTCCATGTGGGATTGCTTGAAAATGTTCTAGTGAGACACTTGCAAGCAAATGTGTTAAGTTTGGGGCCTTATTGTTTTGTTTAAATAGTCTACTAGATTGGGTTTATTTGAAGGGTCATTTGGTTTTGACAGCATGTGGAGGGAAGAATCATAAGTATGTTTGCATTTTCAACAGTCTTCTCAAAGACCAGAAGCCAACTGTACCTCTGCCTCTCTCTCTCCGCTGATAAAAACATTCTCTTCACAAAAAAAAGATACCGCAGTTTCTTTACTGCTAAAGCAGCTGGAAGGATATATTTCAATGAAAACTTCAGGAGTCAGGATTTCCAGAAGCTACAAATTTTGGTGCAGCCTAACTTCCTGAGGTGGGCGGGGGGGGGGGGGAAGCCCAACTTGAAAACATGGAAATTTAAAGCTTTCAAAAAAGCTTTCCTTTGGTCCAGCTTCTACAAAAAGCAATATTCTTTTCTTTTGCATTTGTTTGCGTTTTATGGGTAAAGAGGATAGAAATCTGTTTCAAAGTCTGCCATCATCAATGGAGGGACTTTAACTGACATCATTAAATTTTGTAGCAGTCTTCCAAAGTGCTCCATGAAAACATTCACTTGAAACAGGAATATCTGTATGTTCAAAAGAAAAGATACTCAGTTTTCATTTAAAAGTAACTGCCCATTGGTTTAGTACATATACTACAAAACCTTAAATAAAAGTAAAAATAAATAATAAAAATAATAATAAAGTAAAATAATAAAATAAGTAATAATAAAAATAATAAATAAAGTAATAAATAATAATAAAGTAAAAATAAATAATAGATAATAAATAAAGAGTAAAAATAGAATCCTTGACAGATACATGCAGTAGAATTAGGTATAAAAAAATGTGGGTTTTTTTTTTCCTTATGTGCACAGTATTCTGCTCTAGTTTAATGCTGTAAGGACTATAAATATATTTACTCTCTTTGAGTTTGAACTTATTAGGCTTTGGATACAAATAAACACCCCAATGGTGGAAGCTGATGTAGATGTTATGGCTGTTACCACTCTGGAGGTTTGTGGATCATCAGCTTACCCTACAAATGCTTTTAATTCATTCATATAGGAAGGTGGCAAGGAGAATGGGTCACAATTTCTCTCATACAGAGGAAGTGCAAAATATCATTTTAAGTACAACAGATGGCTAAAGAAAAGCAGCCAGTTGCATGTCCATGAGACTAGAAATCTTCCAGCCCCTCCTTTTTTTTTTTTTTTTTTTTTATTTTTATTTTAAATAAAAATAAGAACAAAATAGCATGTCAGATTCTTTCCTAAAATGCTGTTTGGCTTATATATTGCAAGTACTGTGAAGGAAAATGCCCAAAAGTTAAATTCTCAGCTTGTTTGCTTTATAACCATGTGTATTATTTTTCCATGAAATCAACAATTCTGCTAAAGTGGTTTTCAACAATTTCACTTCTGTATGTATTCATGCTGTGCCCAGAGTTCAGGAACTCAAGGTGTCCCTGAAAACTAGCACTCAAGCAAAAAACATCTCTCACACTAATTTCCTCTGTACATGTCACTTCCCGCTGTCCTCTTTCTTATTTTTGGCTTGAGAAACCCATAACATGTTATCTTTGGCAATTGCTCAGAAACCACAAGCAAAACATGTATTCCAAGCCTGTCCCTTGGTATTTGAAATTTACATATTATTCCCAGTCTTTCCATTACTGCTCAGAACACTTGCCAAAATAGGAGTAAGGCATAAGTCTTTAAAATCAAAGATTGGGCTCAAAACACTGTCAAACATTTTTCTTTTGTCCTGAGTTTTAGAGCTGAAATGTCTAAAGATAACAGCTTTAAAATGGGTCCTCAGAACTAAGCACATCTCCACATACAACTAGGTCTAGGAGTCTCACTTTAGGTACAGAATTTATCTAGGGTAGAAAACTCCTGATTTTGTATACATAAAAGGCTGTTTAGATGCAAACCCTGTGGAAGATACTACACTCCTAGACAGCTTTATTTAAATTAAAATTTAGAAAGATGATAAAAAAACAATACATTGTTGATGAACTTTAGAGGTCACCTTTAAAGTGTGAAGCATTCTGTAATTTACTATTGATATGTATAGGATTTGCCAGTGTATGTTTACCAGTGCTATCCCTAACCTTATTAATTTTATGCTCCAGGAATGAGTCACAAGGATAAGTAGAGATATGTGCAACAGCATCTTTCCTATTATAACAAGTGGTAAATGGAGAGGAGCCTTTTCCAGTCATAACTATAGCTCATAAGATTTGTCAAATTCCATAATAAAAGGTTAAATTAAAAAAGTTCCAGTTGTAAGCTGCATGTAAGTCTATGAATTTCTAAATACCTCCCACTGCTCACACTACTATACATCTGGGTTTTATTCCCATCAAAAATGCATACGCAAATCATACACATTTTGAAAGAGCCCCATATACTTTGTTACAGTACAAACCCCTGGATATGACTGAAATATGTGAAGCAAGTCTTAATGACCAAGATAA
This sequence comes from Acropternis orthonyx, assembly GCA_035583155.1. Lineage (NCBI taxonomy): Eukaryota > Metazoa > Chordata > Aves > Passeriformes > Rhinocryptidae > Acropternis > Acropternis orthonyx. Next base: position 40,579,243 of record JAWWEU010000040.1, on the reverse strand, counting down.
AAGATAATAAGTTTCCAATGCCCAATATTAAATAGGTCAAGTATATTTTTATCTGTAGAAATTGTGTCCCCATCACTAACTTATGACATTTTAGCAATTTTACTTTTCATTTATTCAATATCTATGCATCTAACAACAACCTGCTGTTAATTAAAATCTCAGTGAAAGACCTTATGAAGGCAAGTTTTTATCAGGTCTAATAAAATCTTATGCATTACTTTGGCTCACTTAAGTTATTGTCCAAGTTTTCTGACTTGATTGAACCTGTTGAGTGAATTGTGTGTTCCTATTTCTGATTGGCACAGAAGGATTGCTTTTCTTTCTTAGAGTCATGATCTTATGGATAAACTGGAATGGCTGATGACTGCACATTGTGCTTCAGCTGGTGTGATATTGCTTGTACATTTAAGGTTCTGGTTCCACTACTCTACAGACTTACCCCTTTTCCTGTTATACCGATCATAATGATATCCTTAGGAGTCACAGAAGGAAAGGGACAAAGTGTGTGAGCACTTTTCAAAGACATTATGACACCCTTGATTTTGTTGCATATGTATAATTATTGGCAAAGTGTCACATCTACAAAACATATGAAAACAAAGTGTTGGCAATAAACAAGAACAGCTTAGGATGTTCAGACTACTTCTATGGTTTTGTCCTGGTCCAATGTCTGCAGGTCTGCTTCAACAGGGAAATGAGGGAGGAAATAAGGGTGATCTATGCACAGGCTGTGCCTCCACTATTGGAAAGTGGTTCCAGAGGGTCTGAGCACTGCCAGCAGAGTTGGGGAATGGTGATAGGGTTCAATGACAGCCCCAGAAGGGATGAAAGGATAAATAAAGTCCATCATCTCTCCAAGGTCCATACTGGGAACCAAGCGAGTAGGAGCTGGAGACAAGGTTGTAGTGGATGCAATGTAGGTCAAACCTAAGGCTGAAAGCTGGGGTGCCTCAGCTCAGACCTGAGCAGAAATGGGACTTCTGGTTCCATGAGCAAGAGTGGGAGCGCTCAAAGCAATTAAGGCCTCTCTGTTCACTCAAGGCCCTGACAAATACCTGCCTCTATATCTTGTGTCTAGAAACATTTTATCCTCTGGAAATCTGTATTTTTTTCTATTTACTTAAGCATTCAGTACAGAAGACTATTCTTGCTTTCTCTTAGAGTTTACATTTAAACACACAGGAAAGGGTTTTACACCAAAGCAAGCTACAGGGTCCCCAGGTAATTGTTTGGGAAAGTTTATTTCTTATTTATCTTGGTAGGTTGTTGAAAGACTGTCTTTCTCTTCTGTCTGTTTGTGCTGCTTCAGCAATAACAGCTCAGCAGGCTGGCAAAGCTTCCTATGTCCTGTTTACCTTTGACTCAGTCTAAGATGAAAAAAGTTGTGTATTACAGAAAGAAAAAAAGATATAAAATCTCCCAAACCTCAAGTAGACTATAGGTTATAAATTTATTCTAACACTAAGATGTGAAGACCTCAATTTTTTATGAAACACTCACTTCTACATGCTTCTTTGTCATTAGTTCAACTAAGATTCATTCAGAAGTGTATTAGCTATTGACATAGAGCAGTAGTCTATATTTGCTCTGAATACTTCAAAGGCTTGTAATTAGCTTGTAATAAATGATATATGTAAGCTACTCTTGATTCAGACACATTAACAATAGAAGTACTTTACTAAAAAACCAAACAAACAAAACAAAGAGAGTAACTTTTCACATTCCTTGTTATCTTCCAGTTATCAAAATAATTAGAAATATGCGTCTGCCTGAATTAAGGTGCAGAGGAGGCCATATGCCAAAGTCAATAGTACGGATTTTCTTTAACAGTAAATGTGAGGCAGAGAGAGGGACAGAGAGAGAGAGAGAGAGAGAGAGAGAGAGAGAGAGAGAGAGAGAGAGAGAGAGAGAGAGAGAGAGAGAAATGGGGAAAAGGAGGAGGGCAGGGGAAAAAGAGAGTGACAGAGATTAAATAGAAAATGTATCACCACTCCATGGAATCCGGTGGCATCCCGTGGGTCCTCTTCTTCTAGTCTTCTCAGTGGTAAGGGTTCTGCAAAACATGTAGTCCAATGGATTGATATGGCAGGCACCTCCCCTGAGTGGGGACACTTCGCACTCTCTTGCAACATGTTGATTTGTTGCATCACTTGGATCACATGCAGTCCTCTGGTGGTGGAAGACCTCAGAATGAGTCAGGGAGTGCTTTGAGGGTATTTGATGGTTCATGACCCCTTCTCAGCTCCCTCTTTTGTGAATGTCCCGTGTGTGCATGGTCCTTCAAAAGAGCGGCTTTAGTCCTTCTGTTTGGTGCGGAGAGATTTCACCATCACACACCCAAAATTCTTCTCCTCCACCTGCTGAGGCCAGCTACTGCTAATTCTTGACACAGATACATTCTTCTTCCCTGATACTTGTTTACTTCTCAGACCTGAGTTGATTAGACAATAGTCTTATCTCAAGTTCCCAGTCATGGTTTAAATTTCAGTCAGGAGGCATATTCAGGACGGGGGTTAGTCCCAGATGCTTCTGTGTTCCCAGACAGGGAGTTGCTTCTTTGCAGTTTGACAAAGAGTGTTTCTATGATTTTGACAATGTTTAAGATATTACCATTTCAATCTCTCAGACTCATTAAAAGGAATTTGCTGGCCAAAGAGATTTCCCAAAAACTGTGAATTTCATTTATCTTGAACCAATTATATTTTAAGTATATTGTGAGTTCCCATAATCATACAGCAGTAACTTGGGGAAGGGCCTTGGTTTTTCGGTTTGGGTATTTTCCTTGCTTGGTTGGTGTCCTGGTTGCAGAGAGAAGAGTGGAGCTTAGTGCCGTGGGCATGACCAGGGTATTATTCTGTACCACCCACATTGTCACTAGGGGGTGTGATTTTGGAAAGAAAACCCAGGCCTCTCACCAGAAGTCAGACATTTTGCCTTGATCTCTCTGGCGGGAAGGTGTCAGTGTCAGACCTCCCAAACCCATCTTCTGTGGCCCATCCAATCTTTTCTGCCCTCACTGTTTCTCCAGAGGCTCTTGCAGAGTGTGGTGCTGCAGAGAGGCCACAGCGCAGTTCTGGAGTGCGGTGCTGAAGGGACAGCGACCAGGCATGGCTGAGCCCAGTAGGGCCAGGACAACACAGGGTCTGGGACAGTTTCTCTTTTCCATAGACATTTCAAATTATTAATATTTGACAGAGAAAATAAGGAAATTGTGTAAGCCAGGACAGAGCTCAGAAGCATGTGGAAGGGGCCATCCATTTGCAAATACATACTATCTAATATTATCAATAGAAAGCAGTGTAAGTGGACATCATTTACACAATAGTAGTCTTTGCAGTTGGAATCAAAATTTTAAAACGTTCCATAATTTCTAAAAGTATTTATTCAAACTGGCTGGTGCTTAGGGGTCCCTACTATAATTTAATTAATCTTCTTGTTAGAGTTGTTCCAGCTGAACCTCTTTCTTCCCTGCCAACTGCTCTAACTCACTCCATCTTCTCTGTGACAACTGGGAAAAAATGTGTTTTATATCAGACTAAATATTAGACTATTGAGTTTGTCTTTTTAAATTTCTATTCTTTGCCAGACCAAACATTTGAGTTTACTGTAAATCAGAAGTGTATATTTTTGGGAAGTTGAATCTATCAATTATATGTTGGAGAAATATTCTATGCCAGCAAACTGCTCATCCTAAACATTTTATTTAGTTTAAATAAATCCTGTGCTTTAAAAGACAATAGAGCCTATGGAGATAATTGCCATACTATTATCATATCTCTAAACAACAGTGATTTAACTTCCAGGAACTTCACAAAAGGGATAAAGGAAGAGTGCACACTTTTAAATGTGAATAATCATAAGTACCTTTTTTGGTGTTTTCTCTGCTCTCGGCTTCATGTTTCTATACAGAAATTTTTCATACAACAACAGAAGGAAAGTAGTTTGTGTTCAAGCAGAGAAATAGAAAAGATAAAGAATTTTTCATAAGAACTAGGTGGAATTAGACTTATAAAACACCTGGACCAATATAATATGTGGAGCAAAGAAAAACATTTGTTCTTTACTGTCAGAGTAGTAGTCAGAGATTAGTTAGTTGGATTAATTTATTTCAACTTTATGAAATATTAGATTAAATTCTTTCAAGTCAACAATAAATACTTGTCATGATTAAAATTTTTTATGACAAAAATAGCAATAAAAAATTGCTGATTGACAGCTTGCTCAAAACATCATTGGCTATTTAATTCAGAGGTTAAAATTTGAGTTGGTGTCATTGAAAGTTCTTACCGCATGTACATAAAGATTTATCATATCAAATTAAGAGCAAAATAATTGATATTGTATTTTGCTACATGTTGCAAAAATAGAGTGAGAAATAACACCTGTACAAAAAAAACCCCAAATTTGTAAATGTGGTTGAAACACTGACTCATCACCTAGAAATTCTAAGATTACATTTTCAGTTTTCTTTAAGGCAAGACTGCAATCCTTACATCAGTGAATATTCTGCAATTATTTGCTTATGTTTCTTTTAATAAAACAGAAATAAGACATTCTAAATTGATCAAAATATTTTGGTAACAAGAAATAGAAAAAGAATCTTATTTCACAAGGAGAAAACAAAATATCAAGAAATTCTCATAAGGTCATTTACTGAGACAAATGATTTCGTTAGAAAGCTTACGTCTTGATCTAAAAAAAAAAAAAAAAGGTAAGAAAAAAATACATAATTCCCTTTTCAATTGCATTGGGATGGTAGAAAATTTAGCAAAAAGATTTGGCAGGCAAATATAACAAAATTGCTCTTTCCTTCCTTCTGCATTTTCACAAATGAAATTATATATCATGATTTCTAAGGAAACATTTCTTTACCAAGAGGACAGTCAAATACTGGAACAGACTTTCTGGAGAGGTGGTCAGTCCCCAAGTCTGTCAGTGTTTAAGAGGCATTAATAACATGCTTTAACTTTTGGTCAGCCCTGAAGTGGTCAGTTAGACTACATGGTCGTTTTTTCCCCATCGCTTCTCCCTCCCTCTCTTCTGCCTCTCTCTATTCTCCTTCTCTCCTCATCCTGCCTCTTTTAATGATGTCTATTTAAATAAGTACTGGTTAAATTTTCAGTGGTCAGGTGGATCCAACAAAGAGGAAGATATAGACATCTTAGCATTTAAAGTGTAACATACTAAAATCTAACATCTTCTTGTATTTCAAAGTGTAAATTTATGTTTGTTGGGATGGAATCCATTATGCAACAAATTTTCTTTAAAAAGGATAGAAATGAGCTGTTAATTCTGCCATTTCAAATTAATAACTTACTAAAATTAATGCATCTTAGTTCTTTTCAGAAGTCGGGGTTTTTTTTCCTTATATATTAGGTGCTTTGCATCAGTGGCCACAATCAGTCTCAGATTCTGATTCTCTTGCAATTCTTTTATCCTTAATCACCCTGGCTTCCACTCCACAGAAAAGTAGCCGTTCCTTTCTAGCTTTCTAACTCTATTGTCTTCTGGGGAGCTACTATTCACTTGGCAAAATCACAGTCAGTTATAGCAAGCATCCATTAGGCCTCAAGGGGATGGTAAAATTTGTAAAACTTCTCTCCCAGAAAGGCAATTTGAAGACCTAGGTGTTCTTTCCTCAGCAGCATTTGTTTCAGTTGAGAATATAACTATTAGACCTGTTCTGGAGGGATACAGAAAAGAAGACTTTTAATCCCATTAAATAAGGTTTTTAATGAGAAGTTGTTACAGAAACTGTTTTAAACCTCTTCATGGTTCCTTTCTATTCAGAATGAAAGCACGGTAACCTTAATTTTATTTCTGGTGTTTCAAGTCTCTGCTGCTAATTGTGAAGCCCCCATATGACTCAAATTGTAATTTAAACTATTTTGAAATGATTGTTAATACTTACTTCTATATCTTCACAAATCAACTCAAGTTCCAATAACATAACTTTAAAGTGTGATAATTATTTTGACTGTAGAGCCAGTGAATCTTACTTTGTCCTCACTGGCAATGGTCACAGGCTTTGCATGGACGTTCTGGCTCCTCAGTACAAGCTCTCAGGACTTGTCTGAACTTGACCTGGTTTTACCTTATTTTAACTGCTGTCACTCTGCCAAGTGCCTATCAAACTGCCTGTTTTAGCTAAAACCCTGTGGTGAAGGTCTGACAAACCTCAGACAAAGCGATTGCAAAGCAAACAGTATCCTTTTGCTTCCTCTGAGACTGGAGGAAGGTATTCTGGGCTTTGAGGGCAACAGATGAGTAGGAAGCAGCCTATGTGAAGAAAATGTGTACAGGGACACCCATGCAGAGCCCAAGAGTGATACGTAAGGAAGCTGCTACATCACACTCCTCCCAGAGACAGGAGGGCAAAGTCCCCACATGAGCTCCTGGCAAAAACCTGTTTCACTTTTTCCAAAATTTGTCTCAAGTAATTAAGTTTGCAATGAAAGATGTTGATGCTGGAGTAGGACTGGTTTACTAATGTTCAAAAATTACCTGAACCATATAGAGTTTGGGTGTACTAGTAGAGCTGGTCTTAGCTTTTCATCTCTCATTGCTGAACATGGATATGTCACTGCAGTCAGTTTTCAGTCATTTGTCAGATTTCAGGTTACATGGAAGTGGCTTGACAATATCTCATTTTTCCTACATTACTTTTATTTGTTGGAGTCACATAAGCAGTAATGGTATCTTTCCTAGCAAATATAATTATCCAATGTTGGTTTTGGACATTAATAATTTTCAACACTACTTTATGAACTAGAAAAAATATTAACTTTTTAACCAAATTCAGTTTGATTGACCATGATTCTTCTTCCTTTTTAGTCGCAGCCTCATCTTCAGTCTTTGCTGTGAAGAAATCCTCTTTCTTCAAGGTCACAAAGTTAGTTTTCACAATTCCTTCACATTCTTTTTCATTTTAGAGTTACATTTTTTCATTGGCAAATTACCAAATAATCAAATACAGATAGTGAAAATCTCAAATAACTGTAAGAGTTTGTGATTGAAATTAATTTTGACAGATACTAGAGGATTATTATTTGCTTTCCTCACCTTGTCTTCAAATATCTGAGCTATGAAGAAATATTCTTTTTATATGTGACAAACATATCTGTTTACACATTTAAAGATGTAGATATTGTTTTCTCCAAACATCAACCATTAAAATATATACCCTGTAGAAATTCAGAAATGTATTTAAGGAGTAAATATGTCAGAGATTATCAGAATAATAAAGGATATCAAAGCGGTGTGTGTGCTTTCTCTCACAGAGTTTCACTCCTCTTGCAAATTGTCTGCATAATTTGTATGAAATTGATACTAAAATCTTGCCTGCTTTTATTAAGACATCAGCAATTTGTTTATAGAAGAAAAATATCTGTTTTCTATGAAATTTTAAAAATAACACTGTAACTTCTGACATCCATAAAAAAAGCTGCCAAGATGCTCAATTTCAGACAGCACTCTACATTGTTTATTAAATTAAAATAATAGTTTCATACTAAGCATAAAAAAGAAAATGTGAAATAAAAAGTGGCCACAGTTATTTGAAAACTACAAAAGGAAGAACAAAAATTCTGGGAACAGCACCTTTCATATAAATACTAAACCTCTCAGTTTGTATCTTTTTTTCCCCAGTCACATAATTAGAATCAAGGATCCTTTGGGGTCACCTGACCAGACACCTGCTTAAAATAGGGAGAACTTCAAACCTAAGTCCAACTTTAAATTTTGATCAATTTGACCAATGCCTTTACTTGTTAAATATAAATATGTTTTTTAATTCTTCTTTTCATTAACTATGTGTTATTACTACAACCTTGCCAATATTTTTTCTCTTTCTCTGATTTCTACCTATACAGCATTACAAAACATCTCCAAGGTAAGGTTATATAAGGCTTGTGTCTTTGTCATGATTTGGCCCTGACTGGAGGCCACCAAAGCCTGCTCCAGCACAGACTTCCCATGGGGTTGCAGCCCTCTTTTGAGTATCCCCCTCATCTGGCATGGAGCTCCTCCATGGGCTGAAGAAGAACAAGCTGCTTCACCATGGGAATCTCAGCTTTGGCACCTGGAGCACTCCTTTTCCTTATTCTGAATTTGGTGTCTTCATAGTTCTTTCTCTCACATATTCTCACTCCTCTCTTCTCTGGTCACAATTACCTCTGTTCAATAACCCTTTTTCCCTCCCTTCCTAACTATGCTATCCTAGAGACATTACTACTATTGCTCCCACCAACAGCAAGTCCGTGTTGGGTCCTTTCAGAGATTTATTTTGATCCCACATAAAAAGTTTTTATTCAGGGTGAATAACTGGGGAAAGAATTTTATTGGAATGGGAAGTGCAACTGCGTGGTACTTTCAACTGACAGATTTGTCATTTTCCGAATTGCAGCTACATGGAAGGTAAGGTATAGTAGAAGTAAACGTGCCTCCTTTCTCCGCTTTTCAAAGGAAGTCGCGTATGAAAATACCCATCCCTGAAGGACAGCTTTCAAATATAAATGGCTTTATTTCCCCGTGTAGATGTCATCCCAACATAGACATATTTCTGATGCCTACTGTCTTTTGTAAATGAGAAGTGTAATTATGAGTAAGAATAAACAATATGTTACTGTGAAAATGTTTTTCATGTGTCTTTTCAAAGTAACATTAAAGAGAGAAGTTTGTCTGCTGAATACTGTGTAAATATTGTTGTTTGGCTTGCCTTTTATTGTCAGTAAAAAGCTCTCCTTTTCTACTTTCTGTGCTGTATTGTTGCTTATTTATTTCATTCTCCATTTAATAATTGTTTTCACAACATCTTTGTGTTTGCTACAACTAAGTATCAGTCAAAAAAGCCATAAAAATGCAATTATTTACAACTTACTCTCCATCTGTTTAGAGTCATATTAATACCAGTAAACTATCTCTTTATGGTCTAAAAGGAGTTTGTCTCTAAATACTAAGTGTTAAGTTACAGCTTCCTGGTTCCACTATATCTTTCAGACGTCACTCCCAGAAAAAAACCTTCTAGCTAAAATATTTAATAGTTTGCATTTGGATCATAAACCCACACTTATCAACGAAGATTTAGCAAAATGGGTTTTGAGAGGAAATATAAAAGAAATCTTTGAGCTAACATTTTGTTTGATCCTTCTTATAACTTTGAAAATAAAAGGGATATAAAGTGGATATAGAACTGGTCAAATTTTTACAGTGTCTTTTGTTTACTTGTCTGTTACATTTGAAGACACTTTACTTTTACTGAAGCATACCTGTAGAAAACCCAAGCAAAATAAGTGCACTTTTTTTCTAAAACCTTCAGGTTTGAAATAAAATTTATTTGATTTCTAGATTCTTTGAACACTTAGGTTGTAAAATAAAATTATCCAGAAGTGAAATATTTTTACTTCCATAATTATTTTTTCAGTAGCAGGGAAATATTTCACAGAGAAATACTGAATGAAGGAGCTTGGCAGAGTTTCCTGGAGATGATCTAGTCCATCCCCCTGATCAGAGCAGAATTAACTAGAGTAGGTTTCTCTGGGCTGTGTCCAGATGGATTATGAGTGCCAGGGCAACCTGGCACAGGGTTTGATCACCCTCAGAGCAGAAAAGTTTATTCTGTTTAAACATAATTTCCCCTGTTTCAGTTTGTGCCCATTAACTCTTCTTCATTCACTGGACATCACTGGTCTGTCTCCTTTATCTTTAGTTTACCCTGTCAGGTAGTTATATACATTGCAAAGGTCCTTCTGAGTGAGCCTTCCTGTATCTTCTCTCAGCCTTTCCTTGTGTGGCAGATTCTCTGGACCCTCAATGATCTTGTGGCCCTTCCCTGGTCTCACTACAGTGTGTCCCTGTCTCTCTTGCACAATTTGTTTACACAATCTGAAGTACCTAACACTGTAAGGATCATTTCTTTTCCTAATGATAAGAAAATTCTGTCTGTGTTTCTTCTCTTGAGATCCTGTACACACCATTTTCCTTCCTCTACCGCTAATGAGAAAGTGTCCTCTGAAGAGTAAGATTTTACTAGTGAAAAAAGGCAACAATTTTCTATGTAACTTGTCCCCCTCAGTCACCCAAATTATTTGTGTAGCCAAAATAATAAAAGCTACTTTTGCAAAAGTAACTTCACCCTTCTCTCGCTTCTAGCACTTCACACACTGAACTAGGACAGAAAGATACTACACATTGTGTCCTTTATTTGCGTTCTCATTTTCTGCAATAAAAATCTGGCTTTTTGTCCTAATTTTCCCCCTCTTTAAACCACTATTTTGTAGAGAACAAAAAAAAAAATCAACGCACTTTTGGTAACAAAGATGTTTCATTTTAATATTTTTCAATCCATTAAAAAAAATCCAACAATGCTATTCTTTTCCCCTTTTTGCTTTAGGAAGTGTGTTTCACTTCTTATTTCTTTAAATTTATTTTGCTTCATCTACTTTGGCTTGTCTTCCAATTTTTCTCTTTCCCTCCCACCTGCTCCTGAAGAAAACATTTAGAGAAAACAGAAAACTGTGGGAAACATACATTAAAAAGATTTATTAAACCAAATTAAGGTTTTGAGAATTACCACATTCATCAGTCTAACTCCATACCTTTTGATGTCTTTGACATCTTGCATTCAGTTATGCAATCTACCTTCAAATCTGAAGATACAGCAGAGGCTCAAAGCCCATTTCAGCTCTGTGAGAATAGGAACTATTTATAGGATAAAATACTTGTTTGTTAAAAATCAATTATTTTTTCCACATTATGTCTTCCAGAAAGTCTAAGCTTTAAAAGTTGTTTTTAATTTCCCAAAACAGTCCTGTGGTGCATGCTTGTAGTAATTTTGAGATTTTGAGTCCTTTTAGGTTTTTTCACATTGAATCTTCATGGTTTCATATTAACCTGCCAAATTTAACCATGGTGAAAAGAGCTCAAAGGACTCAGGGCTATTTTGTTTTAATGTTACTAACATACCATTTGCTAACATGAATTCAAAATCTAAAAAGCATTTATTTTGCTCCTCAGATGTGGAAACTTCAAATTGCTGTGGTGTTTCCATGACTTAGGGTCTTGGTTTCATGCATTATAAGTAAATTTCTCACTGCCTATTATGATTTATTACACTGAGAGGTGTTGAAAGTTTAGTCATGAAATCTGAAGTCTGGATTCAGACCAAAAACACCACAGGCATATATTTTGCACTAGGGATGCTATGAAAATAGGCCATTCTGTTGCCAAATGTATATTAAGAAGCCCCCCAAAATGCTAACTGTCATAATTTCAGACTTTGAAGTTTAAGAACTTCTATGCTAGCTATCAAGAGATTTTTAACTTGGAGCTTGCTTATTTTACATACTGCTTTGGTGCTCTGACCCTCTGTTGCTTTTTTCTGATGTATTTCCATTGTGTAAAATTCTAACAATAGAACTGTAATGACAACCAGAGTAAAAGAGTAAATAATTACCAAAATAGTTATACTGGATATTTTTTTTAGTTTTAAATTATTTTAAGTGTTTGAAGAATAAGAAGTAAATTGCTTCTTGCATATAATTAAATTTAGGTTAAAGAAAGTACAGAAATATTTGGAAATACCACACTGACAATTATCTACTGTCTTCGTATAGGTCTATGTCAGAACCACAGAGTGTTATTTTAGATACACCCAGAATAACGAACTGTTCATTCCTTAGTATTAGTGCACCATACTGTATAATTTGTATGAATGATACAGTTACATTTCCACTTGCAGTTTAGACATTTTGCAAAAGCATCATACGTTAAAATTTGAAAAATAATTAGTTTTTCTCACACAAGCCAATTTAAGACTGTTGAAAACTCTCTACAGTGTTTATTGAATTATGAGTAATTTGATTAGCCAATGCAACACACATTACAGACCCAGAATTATTTGATAGATTTTGCTAAGACAGCATTCAAAATACTAATGTACATTAAGTACTGGATTAAATTATTTATTTAGGTGAAAAAACCAGAATGTTATGTTAATTATTCAGACTATCCTGCTTACTAAAATGCACAAGTAAGATCTAGAGTGTTGTTATGTTGGTGGAACTTGATTAATTTGGTTGCCCTTAAATTCATGACACAAATAAAAACCTAATCATTGTTATTCACATGAACTACAGTAACATCATAAAAATTCAGGGTTTGAAGGTGTTAATAGTACCTGTGATAATAGGTAAGAACCTAATGACTTTTAAGAATGAAGAAAGGAAATAATTTCAGTAATTTTAAAGTAAAATAACTTCATAAAAACAATATTAATAGATACATTCCTCCTTATTTTTCTGATATAATTTTATAGACTTCTTTTAAACTGTTTTAAAATTTTATTTCCTAAAATCATTATTACATTTATTTGATCTAAAAAAATAAGCAGTATCTTTTCAACTTTTCAATTTTTTTTTTAAATTAGGGACCTAGAGGCTGCATTTGTACTAATAAATTAAACAGTGACTATAAGTGTCATCTAGCACTGGAATATGATCATCTGTAGTTTTAAATTAATAGCATGATCCTTAGCAGGCTTCTGGTCCATGTCAGCCATTATTATCCCAGCAGTTGCCAAATACAGCTACAACACTCAAAGGTTATTCCCAGCAGGCAGCTTGAACGCATTCATTCTGTTGTAAAGGCCAAGATAGTTTATTAGTACCATGATGGGCTACTCCAGGCCAATTGGCCTGAGCACCAGTGAGCATTCCTGAGCACACCTGGTGCCTGTTAGTGTAGGCTTGGACTCATTGTCCAAGGTGACATCCTTTCTGACCCTTTTGTCATTACTTAGCAGTGCACAAAATGCGTCTTCATAAGTTAAATACCATCATATATCTACTATGTGCAATAAATTAGGGCAAATAGAAGGGTTGTATTTTTGACCACTACATGCTGAGTCATTTTCAAGGACTCTCATCTTGTTAAATATATTAATTTTGCTAATGTCTTCTCTCTATTTGGAATAATAATTTTTTTCACCTGTGTAAACAGCATCTGCTTAAAAAGCAAATTTAAATATTGGTTGTTAAAGATACAAAGTCACTGAAGAAAAAATACAGAAAATATCTAAATATGGGGAAATCTGGACAGGAGCTTGGTTCTGTTCTGTATACTGTCCATCACAGGCTTACAGAACTCATGATCTTATTATGCAAACTTTTTTTTTTTTTCTAGAAATGAGCCAAAGACATCATCTTTCAAGCTAACAGCCCATTTTTTTATGTTTATGAACTTTAGGAGTCAGCAAGGAAGGCTCACTCTGCTTAAAAACTCTCAGGCCTTTTTTATATTTTTTGTATTGGTTTTGAAAAATAAAAGAATTACATTAAGTCACCCTTTACTCCCCATCCCCTATAATACCATTTGAATCTATATTTTAAAAAGATACAAGTTTGTTGCAACTTTTTATGCTTGATAGGTAAGAAATTGGTCAGAAAATCTGCATATATAGCATTAGACATTTAGATCATCCAATAGAAATTTCAGCCATTCTGTAAATGAAATAATTCATTAGAGGGATTATAAAGTAGAAGTTCTTGCTTTACATACTTTTCCCCCCCTATTCTGCTTTTCCCCTCTGTTTTCTTCCTTGGCAGTATCATTGGTATGTTCTGTATGCTTTCCAACTAGAAAAAGAAGAGCATCATATTCAAGTGCCATTTTAATCTGTCTCTCTCACAGAGAGATGACTCCTGCCAATAGCTCTGAACTAGACTGGTCACAGAGGAGCATAGCACAGGGATATTACTTGCAGCCCAACACCACATACATTAAAGTATTCTTCGGAGTCAGTAATTTGTGGAGTTAAGGGAAGTGTTTCCACCTCCTCTCCTGCCTTCCCCTGGTTTTGGAATTGGTTGGAGTAATTATGTTTGACTTTATTTGGTTTTGTGATGGGAAGTCTCCTTTTCCTACGGTTTCGGTAAAATATGCAATCCCTTCTGCTGTTTTCCCTGGGTGTATTACCTGTTATAATATAGGTTGGACTGCTGTGAAGATTATATGCTCTATGTCTGGGCATTGTAGAAAGACACTCCCTCTTGAAGGAAGAAAGTAATCAGCAAAAAACATCTGCCAATACCTGCAGCAGCAAACCCCTGTTAAATCAAGAGGAACAAAGAAGGAAAAATGAACAGCATCTATCAAGTAATACAGCAGCTCAGCATGCCTTTTGAATTAGGGCTTATATGCAGGTGCACTTGAAAAATATCCTTTTCAAGCAAAAGCTGTTAAAAGGTTGGGAGTTCAGATGCCACCTGTCTTTCTGTGTGAGTAAATCTTTCCAGACAAGAGCTGAATCAACCACCTTTAGAATTTATGTACCACAGACTCATAAATCACATTCCTAGGGAATCACCATGTTGTCACTGCTGTTGTCAGCCTCAGTTGTCTGAAAAAAATTCCCTGTGACAATGTACATTTATTCCGTTAGCTGGATATACTGATTATATAATGCTCTTCAAATTAAAAAAAAAAAAAAAAAATTACATTATCAGGAATGTATGACATTCTTAAAAGTCAGAATACGCTCTGTCCAGTGTATTCTGCATATTTTCAGTATGTACCATATGTTTTATGACTGTAGACATATCCACTGCAAAGTTTTCTCCTGACAACAATTTATATTTTTCCCCATGTAATTACTGAAATTACTAAAATTCAAAGACAGCATTAGTTGCATGCTGACAGTTTTCACAACAATTGTTTCAACAGAATAAGTCACAAAAATTAATGAAGTTCAGAGTGGTTTATTTAAACTCAATTAACTAGCTACATCATATTCTTATTCATCTTTAAAGTTACCTGAAAGGAATTTAACTTAATTCTCTTCTAACAAAGATCTACGGGTATATATTAGTATTTATTTTTATATATTTTTGTTTGCAATAGGAGCCATAGAGGGGCTTCTACTTGTGGCTAAGATCTTCACAATTAGCAGGATAGAACTGAGTGCTAGAAATTAAATTACATTAAACATGATTTTATTCTAAATGAGAAGGAGCCATAAAGATATTTAAACCAGTTTCTGTAATATTGTTTCAATAATGTAATTATTTAGTTGGGATTAAAGGCTTCCTTTCCAGGTATCTTCAGAAAGTGTCTAATAGTTACTATTAGTATTTTAGGAATGGGTTTGCATATTTACCTTTTTTCTGCTGTTAGAATTTTTTCCCTTTTCCAACTCTTTACCTTTGAAAATGAACAAAGGATCATGGAAGTGAGACAAAATCTGCATTAAAGCATATTTTATGAGAAAATAAGAAGATAAGGAACTAAATTAAAATATTACTAATAAAATATAATTTCCATGTGTTAAAGTTGATTATAATGCTACTGAATCTTTCACAACATCTTCTGAGATATCTTCCAAAATAGAAGCAATGATACCCACACATGGTTGTGAAATATCTGAACAAGTAAACAATGTTAAGTCAGTCATTACAGCCTGAGGATTTATTTTTTTTTTTTTTATTTTGTCATCTGAGTTAAACAAAAGTTTATAGTGTAGGGACCAATGTCAGATTTTTCTAAAGTGGCTTTAAATGCTCATTTTTATGGGAATATATACTGAGAGACCTTTCAAGTTGGCATCTTTTAAAAATCCGGGCCACAAAATTGTTTCAAGATGGACAAAAATTCCTAGGATTCTTTTTTATCTCAATCTTGACCTGAAAACTTTGCCTTTAAAAACATAACAAAATTTTCAAATGTGGAATAGATTATCTCCAGTGGCTATCTAGATGTGTATTACATGCTCTTTACTATAATTTTAGGATGATGGAGCTCCAAGTATAATATATTCAAGCACCCTACATTATTCCTGATGAGGTTTCAAGAGAATTATTCTGAGCAGGGAATGTCATGCTTCACATGCATCTGCTCTAGCTTTGGAGTAAAAGCAAGAATGTCTGGGTTAGAATGTTAATGCATACATTTTTTTCTACTCAGTAAAAGGGACCCCTATATACAGTATATCTCCTGTTCTAACAAGTGCAGAATCTCCACAGCCAAAAGCAGAAAATTGTTCCAGCACAGTACATACTTGGAATACACACCATTTCAGGGCAGTGCAAACAAGACTACATCAGATTCAACACATGAAAGAACTGCAATCACTAGTTGGGTATCGTTATAAAGGCTATCCCATCTGGATTTGGATACAGAGCCTTGAATACAAAAGTAGCTGTCAATCATGGAAATGCTTATACCGAGTCTGTGCTTACAGTTATACAGGAGGCTACAGAAGATGGTAACATTTTCTACTCACAGGAAATTATGCCAGTAGCTGAAAATTTTGATTTTTTTTTTTTTTCAATGGAAAAACACCTCTGCCGTGGGATAAGGATGTTCCATCTGCCTGAGTTTAATGTCATTGAATACTTACCTGAAACAATATTTTGTGTGATCACAGTCACCACAGACAATAAAAGAAGAAAAAAAAAAAATCACCCAGACTATCAGTTCTGACCTCCATTTTCCTGCCTTTTCTTCATGGTGTTACAATTAATATGAGACATTAGTGCTGTGAAATTTGCAAGTGATCAGGCAGCGGCTCAGTGGCTTAATTGTGAATTAAGGTCAAAAATCTGCAGTGTTACCAATTTCTAACCACCTCAGATCATAATTTTTGTCATTGAGCAGCAGGAAGGATGATATATAAAACTGAATTATTGATATAAGAATTCCATAATTTTGACCTGATGAAAAAACTTGGACTTTTATTGAATTTCTGAGTAAAATAATCACTAATTTTGTAGACAAACATCATCTCTGTTACTAGTACATGGAAAAATAGAATCTTAGCAGATTTATGTTTTAAAAGATCTCCTGTGGTTTTAGTGATAAAAATGAAGATGAATAGTTAGTTTTATATTCAGCCTGTTAAAGAAATGGACTACATTCCCTATGAACTTTGCAGCTCAAACATGTTCCTAATACTTTGCTGTATAAAAGGTAGCCTTGCTGGCTGCCACTGTGTCACAGTTAATTCAAGTTGGGTTGACGTAAGGCTGTTGGCATTAGGAATTTACTTTGTGTACACTTTATGTCACAAGCTACATTTGTGTCACTGGACAGCCTACAAGCTCTCTTGACATATGATGCTGATTTGTAGAGCTAATATGGCCCTTGCAAACAGTTTAAGGAAAATGACATCTTTTTCTAGGACTCTTTTTTGTGTTGACTGTCTTTTCATCCATCTTATTCCCTAAAAATAATTTAAAAATATCTATAAAATTCAGTATGTATTCTTAGGAAGTTGAACTGGCCTTTATTCCCCCTTTTCTGTTGTTTTGGTCATTTTTTTCCTTCTTTTGATGCAGAATTTCCTTTCTTTTTTTTTTTCTGTAGAAATTCTGCTTTACTTGGGTCCTTATTAGCCAAATTGCTTCTAGTACATATGTGTAACATTCTAGTTTATGAAAGGCACAACATAAGAGTGCCAGAGTTGCATAGAAAAGTGTTTATGTGATTATCACACATTTATATTCAAAGTACACTTTCAGTAAATCATTGCTGTAAAAAGTGAGTGTAACAGGTTTAGATCTGTTTAGACCCTTGCGCTGCTTCATCTTTTTTTCAGAATTTTTTATTTGTTTCAAGCAGTAAATAATTTTTATGTCTACAGGGATTCTTTTGATTGCTATCAAGACTAGCAAACCACAAAACTTTAAGGGAACATCTCTGCAGGATGGTATAACAAAATAATTTTATATTGCACTCAGCAATTTTGTGGGACACTAGTCATACATACAAATTTATGGTTTGGTTTTTTTTCTTTTTTTGCTCTTGTCAAAGATGAGACTCTTGACTATGGTAAGTTATCTTTGAATGTAGAGAATGCAGTCTACTCCAACTGCTGAAGTGGAATGCACTTGCTCAGGAAGCAATTAGTTGCCTGGAATAAAGTTTTGTAGCAGACAGCTATACACATCAATGGCTACAAATTCACAGCTGTTTGCTAGAATAGGCCACAGACTTAGAAGGAAATAGCAATTAAACAGAACACGTAGACTTCACATGGATTTGCAACTTGAAATTTAGTCTGCTGCCTACTAAAGATACCTGATTGTTAGATAGTGGGATATTTCGGAGGGAAGGGATCAGAAGAAAGATTTTGCAGTCAGTAGAAGTGAAGAATATAATAGCCTACAGGTCTGTGTTTACTGAACCTCTTACATATGCTATTTCAGCAGTTATCCTGTGAAGTTTTAACTCCTCACTGCACTATAGATTTGAATTTTCAGCAATTTGAAGGACTTCTTTTTCTACTCCCAAAGTAGTTGTCCACAGCATCTGTGCAGAGCTGGCAGCACAGAAAGCAGGATTTCATTACCATAACAGCTGCTTAAAAGATCCCAAAGACATGACTTGGGCTGATGTGATATTTGGAAAATAGATCCATCTTCAATTAAAAAACAAACAAACAAACAAAAAGGTACATCACTCACCTGAGCCAGTACAGATGTTAGTAATCACATCAGCTTTATTACAGATGAGAAAATATATTTGCTAAATATCCTGGATGAGGCTGTGCTGAAAAACAATCACTACATCCAATACTGAACAGTTCATGTGTAGTCAGTGAAATCTTTCCATCAGCTAATTTAAAAATTGTAATGTATATAATTGAGGTAATCTGAGAATTTGATACACAGGGGAAGATTCAGACAAATAATCAGAACGGGAACTAGAGAAACAAAATGTGATGTTCATGATAATGAGATCCTTTAATAGTCCTACCAGGTCATTAAAAGATGAAAATGCAAAGAGTGGAAGTCTAAATAATATCAGTAGAGCTTTCCTGCAAAAGAAAATGGTCACAGTGGAAGAATGAATGAAAGGAGGAGAAAAATATTTTTTCCTGCATATTTGTAATAGCTAATTAAAAAGCATATTCATTACTTTGAGACATTTGTTCTCATTTGCTAGACAGTTACTGCTCTTTCTTTTGTTTTGTTTTGTTATTTTGTCTCTGATCTCTTGCAACAGAGAATATCTGAAAGACTGAAACCACTTCTTTCAAAACACTACTGAGCATTGACAGCAGTGTGTCTGGTCCCTGAGTGCAATGCAGAACAATATTTGTCCTGTTGGACTGGGAGGCTCAAGTCTGTACTTGAACAAAAACTCCCTTCTTCCATGCTCCATCATACTCTGCCTCTGATTGACAAGAGGACTCAAATGAATCTTGAAGCTTTAACACAGCTGGGCACAGGAGGAGTACAGATGCTCAAGAACAGACAAGTCCTAATCCAGAACTTGAAGAAGCTGCACCACAGTGTAGACATAATGAACAATTTTTGTCAGATGGATCCTATTATTCTTCCCTGGGTGATAACATCTATTTTTAGAAGCCATTAGATGGAAATTATTTTGTTTCGTACAATCAAATCATAGAGTTCCAATAGGAGTTAATAATCTCAGCACTTTCTGAAATCCTATCAAAAAAACACAACTATATTTTTTCAAACTTGTCCACAAATTAATCACCAAAAATATTCAAAAGAAGATATTAACAGAATTTTTGCACTAAATCAAATGAACGGTTCAGATAGTTTCATCTCATTCCACTAAAATGTTAATAAATATTTGTCTTTTTTTTTTTTAATCCAAATGTACCAACTTTCTATTGGATGGGAAAAGAGAAAAGCAGTCAGGTTTTAAGCATTCAGAGTTATCTGTCTGGGTTCTGGAAATCAATACTTCTGTCAGAGCATGTTCAATATAAGATTATTTGCTAATTTATTTTTTTTTAATTGTATTTAAAAAAACTTGCAGTTTCTAATCATGGTAAAGACATCCAATGACAAAGCTGTTAAAGTCCTTTTCTTATATTCACAGTTTGCTTTGATGCAAGGATATTGTCTTTTTCTTTATTTTCTTTCCATCCCCCACCCCCCATATTGAGTAAGCAGTTCTCTATTAACAATTCAGTTGGGCTTAGATATGGATCTTAATTAACAGAAAAATTGTCAGCAGGCACTAAGTCCCTGCTCAGGAATAGGAAAGAGTCCCAATGGCACAGATTTTCTTGGCTTCAATTTAATGAACTACCACTATCTAAACAGACCAGGCAAGCAGGAGAGTATATGTCTTTATTAGACATACTGCTCAAAATACACTGTGTGAATAAAAAAACTAAACACCATATTCTATCTTTCAGAAAGGATGCAAGCTTATACTAAAAGAGGAATGTAGAAAATGAGCCATACTATAGTCTTTAATAAGAGCAAATGATAGAGAGAAAAGATCATATTAAGATCTGACTAATAATCCAGCCAAAATATTTTTTCTATTCTGTCTAGAGGCGACACTAAAACTTTGTATATTTTGTTTGCCTGTCTTTTTAGTCCAGTTCCAATATCTGTACATAGAGTGAGCTTCAACAGCCAACAGCCCGATGGTTACCCCTCAAATTGGCAAGTGAAAGAAGTCGAGTTCAAATCAGAATAACGAGAAACTTAAAATACTGGCCTTTTATATAAGGGACATAAGAACTTTTCTGTTGATATCTTGTTCACTTAAAAAGTACAGTAAACTAAAATAAATCCATCATAGATTTAAGGCATTCTCAGGAAGAAAAAAACCAATAAAACTAAAAGAAAAGAAGTTGACCTCAGGATGTTTCCATAAGATTTTCTACCTTGAAATTGACATTTGCTCATTAAAATTGTAGCATAAACATGGAGAGACACCATCCAATCTACCTGAACTGTGTATAGTATGTCTAAGGCACAAGGAAGTTTTCTTTGTCTTAGATACATAAAACAGTTGAGCCATACTTTCCTAAGCTAAAAGTTATTTAGATAGCTGAATTTAATTTATCAGATAAGGAAAATAATAAATTTGAATTCCGTTATTACATTTATCAAAGTTGAATTGTAACTCATAAAGTGTAGGTTATACCTTCATGCCCAGTCTTAATATCCACACCATTTTTTTTTTTTTTTCATTTAGAGTACTAACACAGACATCCACATCTAGAAATAATATACATTTTTTTTTCAAAGTATTGGTTGCTTCCCATCCTTATTTAATCTTCCACTTATACTTGATTTTCAAAACATGCTCATAAGCTTTTGCTAATGTAAATTGTCCACTCATTTTTGGTACCTTGCTAAAAGGACCAGATTGTACAATAGTAACCTGATTTGGAAGTGTTTTCTCATCAGTTACAGTAGCTTCTGTGAGTAAAGTCTAAGTGAGGTTTTAACTTAGTGTTATTATTCTTGGAGCATTCACTTCAGTAAGTTTCTTTCTACAGAGAGAGAATTTATAAAATTTTAAGACATCTTGCAGAGGTGAAAGGCAGTGCTGTATTAATGGGTCCTCCCTCATCTTCAAGAGATCAAGATTTTTGCCCTATTACTTGTTTTCTTTTTCTTCTATATTGCAGATTCTTCTTCTTGCTTCAGATAGAGTCAACTGTGCACACTGCTGGCAGGGGATGAGGAGGTCAAAAAGAGGTTCATCTCCAAGTCCTTCTTTCATTGAACTTTGTGGCTTCAGAATCTGTAACTCAAGTCTACAAGCTCCTAGTTCATTTTCTGTCATAGGCTGTTACTGGAAGGTGTGGTTCTTCCTTACTGGAAGGAGAAACCTTTCTGGGTAAGGGTTCAGTCTGACAGACTAGCACTGTCAGACACATAATATTTTGTGTAAGACATAACTGGACTAATCTGAAGTTCTTCAGTATAGTATATTTACAGTGATCTTTTACCAGTTCCCAGCCTGTGTCTGCGGAACAGCTAAATCATAGAATCACTGAATATATCAGATTGGAAAAGACCTCTGAGATTATTGAGTCCAACCTATGACCTAACATCACCTTGTCAACTAAACCATGGCACTAAATGCCATAGCCAATCTGTCCTTAAACACATTCAGAACGGTGATTCCACCACTTCCCTGAGCAGCCCATTCCAATGCCCAGTCACCTTTACTGTGAAAAAACTCTTGCTAATGTCCAGCCTAAACCTCTTCTGGTGCAGTTTAAGACCATCTCCTTTTGTTCTGTTGCTGGTTGCCTGGAAGAAGAGACCAACTCTCACCTGGCTACAACCTCCTTTCAGGTAGATGTGGAGAGCAATAAGGTCACAAATGCGTCTGAAGTCACTTTACTCAATGAAAATATGAAAGAATTATTTCACATTATTATTGATAAAAGCATTGTATCTTATCAACATATGTAAGTATCTAAAGGGAGGGTGTCAAGAGGATGGAGCCTCTTTTTGGTGGTGCCGAGCAATAGAACAAGAGGCAATGGGCAAAAAGTGGTGCACAGGAAGTTCCTCCTGAACATGAGGAAGAGCTTCTTTACTGTGCAGGTGACCAAGCACTGGAATAGATTGCCTGGAGAGGTTGTTGAGTCTCCCTCACTGGCTATCTGGAGGACAATCTGTGCAATGTGCTCTAGGATGACCCCACTTGAGCAGGGAGGTTGAAGTAGATGATCCCACCAGTGGTCTCTCCCAAACTTTAATATTCTGTGATTATAGTTGACATGTTCTGGTGAATTTTATAAAAAAATTATTAATAAAAAAATTGAGTAAAAATGAGTAAAAATCAGCAAAAGCCAAAGATAATCAAAATGCCAATTAAATGTCAGAAGTTATATGTCTTCTATCTGGGTGACTTCATAAAATTTATTAGGCAGAAAGTGAAAGGTTTCTGCTATACTAATAATACTAAAAATCATGGTAAAGTAAAAATAGTTTCATATATCCCCTAGAACCACAAAGCATCTGGATAAGAGTTCTCTGTTGACCATTTAATGAAAAGTTTATGCCAAACCCCTCTTACCTTGGAGCAGGAAAAGCTCTGAACACCACATACATCCAAATTAAGTCACTGCAATGCTCTTTCCTATTTCCTGATTCATAATTCTATCTCTTTTGTAATAATACTTACTTTTAATTTGTTCAAAATTTTTTGCAAAACACAATTTAAATGCTACATAACTAACATTCATAAATATTACTAATGCACTTCTGTCTAAAGAACCTGTTGGTAAAGAGAAATGCTTCTAAACCTTATATTTTGATATTATTTTTGAGGAAACAGTCTTATAAGTTATCAGCTTCAAACAGTTATTGTTTGCATGCTTTTATAGAAAACATTTCTGTTTTGCAGGTTTCTGTTGTGACAGCCAAGTAAGCATAACAAGAGCTCATGCATCTTCCTAAAACTGCACATAAGACTAGAATGAGACTTCACTACAGTTTTACATAGGGAAGGTAAATAATAAAATCTTCCTTGCAAAAGTTAACACTTGGCATGGTTTTCTGCAGTAAAACTTATAATAATTGCATGTGTTATAGTTAGCAAATTTGTCATTTGCTGCTGAAGAAATTTTAATTATTTATTTCCACTCCCCATCTCTAATACAGGTGCAAATAAACACATATAAACCAAGTTTCTTGGCAATACAAGTGTTTTCTTAACTGAAGCAAATGAAAACTGCAGCAAATATTTATTAGTTCATAGTGTAAAGCTTAAAAGTTAGTATCTGTTTATCACAGTTGGATAAAGGTGAAATTTCAATATCAACTTTAAATTTGCAGGTGAGTAATTAGGTAGTTAAAAAGTTCCTCTTTGTCAATAATTTATATACTAGTTTAGTTAGGCTTGGATCCAGTATGTCAGACAGAAAACCACATATATGTGGTTTCTCCATTTGTCTCTTCCCCACTGAGCATTTAGTTCAATAAAGCTTTGTAAAAATGCCTAGGGATTTTATAAAGTAGGACAAGTGCACTTATGAAAAGAAAAGGCATGTTTAATGAGAAATAATTCTGATACAACAAAAAAAAAGATAAGGATATAGAAAATAATAAAGTACTATGCTGGACACCATCTCAGCTACATATTGAATTGGATGAAAATAACCCTAAGAAGAGTAGTATAATCTTGGCTAATACAATGCATTTTATATGAAGAGAACTTGGTAGTAAGCTGTAAAAGAAATATGTTAAGTGAAAAAGGAAGAAATAAATGGCAAAAATAAAAATAATAATAAAAAATTTCTAGTAGAAATATTAAATTTTAGTGGGAAAAATGCAGTAAATAAGCCTTCCTCATTCCTGAATCAGGTCATGTTCTTCATTCCTGCTATCAGTGGCAGGGACCACTTTTATTTACCTTCAAGAATACACTGAACAAGTATTTCTTTCCTTTTCCTTACGTGTTGGGTGAAAAAGTAAATATGAGCTGGTAATCTCATAGCCCAGAAAGCCAATGGTATCCTGGGCTGCATCAAAAGAAGTGTGGCCAGCAGGTCAAGGGAGGTGATTCTACCACTCTGCTCCACTCTTGTGAGACATCATCTGGAATACTGCACCCAGCTCTGGGGTCCGCAGCACAGGAAAGACATGGACATTTTGGAGTGAGTCTAGAGGAGAGCCATAAAAATGATGAGCGGGATGGAGCAGTTCTCCTGCGAAGACAGGGTGGGAGAGCTGAGGCTGATCAACCTGCAGAAGAGAAGGCTCCAGGGATACCTTGCTGCAGCCTTTCAATACTTACAGAGGGCTTCTAAAAAAGTGTGGAAAGAGACTCGTTAGCAGGGCAAGGGGTAATGGCTTTGAACTGAAAGAGAGTAGATTAAGACTAGATATAAGGAAGAATTGTTTTACAGTGAGGGAAATTAAACATTCCAACAGGCTACTTCAAGATGGTGCAGATACCTCATGCCTAGAAACGTTGAAGATCAGGTTGGACAGAGTGCTGAGTAAACTGATCTAGTTGAAGATGACTCCACTAATGGCAGGCAGTTTGGACTAGATGACCTTAAAGGTCCCTTCCAACCCAAACCATTCTACGATTCTGTGTTCACTCAACTACAATGTATGCAAAGTGCGGGGACTATTCTTGGGGCTAGGTGTCGTTAAGCATTCCAATAAAGATCAAAAAAATGCCATAATCCAGGAGAGATTTTAGTTTAGCTTTCCAGGGTCCTTGTTGTTGGATGGTCTGTTGCTACAATATTTGGATAACTAGAATACTGTTAACATATGTGAGTTTACTGTACCCAAAGACATAATGACACCCTGTTGTCAGATTAACAAATAGTGAGTGTCTTAGTTTGAAAAGAAAACTAAGATATCTGGGGGCTAATAGAACAGAGGACTCCACACGATTAATCACACCAAG
>JAWWEU010000040.1:40531649-40553985 GCA_035583155.1 Acropternis orthonyx | reverse complement strand
TCCCCCGGAAGCTCCCCCCTCCCCTCTGCTCCAGGCTTCACTCCCAGTCCAGACGGGTGAGGGAAAGGGAAAATTCTGCCACCTTAAACCCATAACAGTGAGTTAGGTCACAGAGGGGATAAGGCTTTTGCAATGGAGAAAATTTTAGCAGGGAAGGAATGAAAGATTTGGTCATCTAAGTTTTGGATTGGCATACCTGATTTATACTGAGATTGCAGCTAGATTTGTGAAGATAAAACATGAAAATCGAATTCCCTTATTTTCCCTGAATATCTTTGAAAAAAAAATAAAATTAATAGGAAGTTTCAACATCAGAATTTTGGAGAGGAGGCTGCTATCTGGTTCCTGAAGTGCATTTCAATTTCAGCTCAGCTTTCTTACTCTCTGAGCAAGCATATACTGTGTTTCCATGAAGGTAACTTCTGAAATGTGTTCTCACAGGTCTCAGTCAGAGAATCTTCAACTGATATGCCAGCTCCCCAGAACCCACAGCTGTAGTACCACAGAACTGTTATCATACCACTCAGGTTATGGCAACTACTTAAAAGATACTGATGTAAAGTATAAAACAGTCTGCTTTCATCATAAGGACAAGTCTTCCCAAATCCAACCAAATGAACCACGATCAGTTGTATGAGAAATAGAAATTGCAGACATGAATAAGAAAAAATGTTACCTGGAGACAGCAACCAAGATAAGAATATGGTCAAAATTATTTTTTTTTTTTTAAATAATACTGAAGTAGTTACCGGGCTGTGTTGATGGTTCTTATGCTTCTTGATTTATTTCCTCATTGCCTGTTCAGAAGTATGAAACATGTAATGGTTAATAATTTCATCTCAAACTGAAAAAAGCCCTCAAAACCTGACTCCAAACCAAATCTACACATGGATTCTAACATTCTGTACATTTCAGAGAGAAGGTAAACCAGATAAAACACTTCACATAAACTCCACTCATTATGAATACATTCTCAGCTCAACTACAGTACAAAGTAGGTTTTGTTGGCCTTTCATTCAGGGTTGTAACAACCAAACCTGCATTAGTGAGACAGAGTATTTTTCTTTATCCCATTGATAAACCAAAGTAGAATTCAAGAGCCACCAAGTTTTGTATTATATATGAAATTGTAATAGCCTGGTTTTTTAAATGAGTCTCTGAAACCTTGAGGGGAATAACTTTTCCACAACTAAAGCTCTTTAAGTTGTTGGCAAAGGCAAGACTAAACCAATATGTCACCAATTTTAGCTCTCACAACTGTGTCTCAAACATTCATATGGCCTGCAATCATTTTAAAAACTTCTGTTTTTAAAAATCTGTCCAACTGTGCTACTATCTGCAATTCTTTCTGGCTGCAGAAAATTAACAAAAGATTTTCTTGAAAAATAGAACAACCACCAAGAGCATGCCTGATCACAGATAACAAGCACATTGCTATAAAAAGTCTCCAAGACACAGAGAACAGTTAACACAGAACCATCTGGACTGCTATAGTCAGTGGTCATTCGGTTGGATGCCTAAATATATTTGCTACTTTCCAGTAGTCTCTGGACTCCACACTTAAGAACTTAAAGTCTTCTATGAACTTCACCCAAATCCTGCTAATTAAAACAAAATTACAAAGAACCTCCCACCCCCACAAAAAAACCAACCAAACAAACAAACAAACAAAAAAAAACAAAAAAACCCCAAAAAACCAAAAAAAAAAAAACCAAAAACCCCCCAACCAAACACCAACCAATCAAAAACAAAACAAAAAACCAAACCAAACCAACCAACCAAACAAACAAAAAAGCCAAACCAAAACCCACAAACAAAAATGCCCAAACCCAATAAAAACCAAGCAAATAACCACAACAAAAATCAACTACCAGGACCAACAAACAACTAGATGCATAGTGGTATGCACTATGGGTGCAGAGATCAGATGCTTTTGTTAGGCAGGTATGATCTAGGACTGGTTTAGAAGCTGTATGTTTTCATATGGGACAGACAAAGAGGTAAGAACTAGGTCTACATCTTCCCCCAAGAATCTTTATTTCTGAATAAATTGAGCTCAGTCATAAACACAATAAGCTAGTTTTTTCCTACTACTCCTGTTAGAAGACTACTATGGAACATCACTGTTAAGTGGTTTGGAGATCTCTTAATTTCTGCCTGTTGGGGCTCACCAATTCTTTCTACATTTCTATACTGAGATCATAGTTATAATTGTAAAAGGAGGCAGTTCTTCAAAAATTTTAAAATGTTGACCCACCAGAGATCTAGTCTCCAGGAACATGACTCTCTGATTTGCTTCTCTACACTATGTCCCACCTCTCTTCCTCTAGAAATTAAGGTAATTTATTTCTTCCTACCTGTTATCCCGATTATTTGTGATGATGTCTGTCAAGTCTGTGCCATCATTGAAGTTTACTAGCGCAAGGTTATTAAAAAAAGAAAGCCCTTCAGGCATATACTTTTTTACCCTTATGCTTACTAAAATTTTAAAAAAAGTCAACCTCGGTACTGACTTTTAAGGATTTACTACAATACTGAGTTTCTTCTACTTAATCTACTGTTGTAATTTTTCATCCGATCAGCAAACTCATGAGTCTTCAATTCCTCTACTGTGCTCCTTTTCCACCATTATGTGACTTAGACTGGATTTATTTTATTTGCCATTCTTTAAAAATAACAATATTGACAATAGAATTAACTACCTTTGCTGTATCTTCAAAGAAAAATATTTTCTGTGGCTTAATTTACTTTTTTAAATAGAACTTGCATTTTTGTCTCAATTTATTTACTATTTATTTTTATGTTATTAAGGAATATTGTATCATACTGAGATCAGGTAAATCTGTTCCTTTCAACACACTTCCCCCCATATTTTCTCTTTTACAGTCAGAGATCAAGACTGCAATGTTGAGAAATTGATTAAATCAATTTTTCAAATATTCTATATTTACAATTTTCTCACAGTTCTTTGGAATTCTGTGACATAGATGACTTGACTTTACTAGCATGAGTGCACTATTCTCCTTGAGTTTTCACTTTTGTCTGCAATAATGATTGACCTATCCATACAAATCTTTCACAAAGTATTCATCTGTTTCTAGGGACACAAACAGATTATCATCTACATGCATCTCTTCCTGTAATGCACTGCTGTTTCACTTTGGTTTGCCTTGTTCTTTTATTGATTTCTATAGCTAAAGAGGTTTCACTTTTAATTCATTTTGCAGGGTCTGACTCAGCTTGAGCTCTGCAGGTTTTCATTTTACCTTTAAACTTCCTGACCTCTAAGACAGACTCTTCTTTGCTGGTTTCTAATACAGTTTCTTAAGCCACTACTTAATGAATTGAGCCTGAAGTCCTGTTCTACAGCATGTCCCATTTGTCTGAGATACCAAATCTAATTATTCTTTTATCACTGTTTTAAATAAATTTCTATCTTAATTTAATTCTCTAATCTTCTCAACCCAATTGATTCAGTTGAGTTAGTAAAAAAATTTCCCTTATTTTCTTGAAGTATGACCTTTTGAAGAAAAAACCCTCAAAGTGCTCCTTGTTTGAATTGGTAATCTTTGGTTATTCAGCTGAATACTTTTCAATTGTTTTGTCTAACTAATATTTATGTGTTCTGCAATTAAAAAATGAAATTACACTCTTGTGTCATTGGTCTTAGTCTTGATTGTGTTGATCCCACAACTAGAAAAATAATCTAGGAATGAACTTTCTAAATTATTTGGATATTTGTCTGCATTTGATCTTGGGCAAAATATTTCTGGACAGTCAGGTATTATTCTGTGTTCATAAAAATTTGTAATAAATAATTCAATTTTCGTGTCAGAATCTTTTATTTATAACTTTTCTATAAATGATAAATTTCAGGGGGAAAAAAAAAGTAAAACTATTGAAATGAATTATGAATAAAATTTTGTTTGTGGGAATGAAAACAGAACTCTGAGATCTCATTCTATTGCATATAAGGAGAATGAAAAGCAACACTAAAAGTTCAAGATGATATTTGGAAGATTCTGACTGTAACAAAAGATAAAACTATGCCTCTTATTTCATGGGCTTCTAAAGGAAAATAAGAACACTTCTGTGTTTTATCCCTACATTGGAGTTCTCTGCATTTCTTATTGAAAAGTGGACTCCTGAGAGGAATGCTAACTATGGACAATACTATGTCAAAAGCCTGAGCTATGGAAACATGGTATCATAATATTGTTTGGCCTTCCAAAGGCATATTCAATCTGTGTGATAGAATTCACAGAAAGATATATGAATGTTTTCAGATGCTTCCTCTGATAGAGACCTTTCTTAAATAAGTTGTGATTATAATAAAATTAGACTCTGAAAAGCAAATGAGTAAGTCTTGTCTGCTGGGGAAAGAATGCAGTGGCAGCCTCATTAACCTACTTATTAAACAGAGACCAAAACTGATTTATTATACAACATGGTTCTTATTTGTAAGAGTATGGTAAGGGGTACCTGCCCTGCTTTAAAATGAAAATAATTAAGTGTAGTAGTAACTGATGACTTAATATATTATTTTAATTAATTACATTTGTTTTAAATGAAGACATGTGAAACAAAATAGACTGACAGTCTTTACTTCATTCCTTGGCTAAGTATGACATGATTGTTATAGTTTTTAGCTGTGCCTCCGCAGAAGCATAATACAAATAAACTGCAAGCCTTTTCTGTGGTGAAAGGTTAGTTCAGTCTCCAAATATAATCATTCCTGGCATTGTTCTTGCATATATTGCCAACAGTATCAAAAGATATATTAGTTTTAGTCTTTAGTTTTTCTGCTCCCCTGAGAGCTTGGATGTCTCAAACACTTCTCATTTATGCTTGACAAAAAAATAAATCCTTTCAAAGGAGGAAAGCTGTTTAGATAAATCCACTGAGTTATCTTGAGCTGTTTTCTCATTTAACTCACTTTCTGAGCAGTTTCCAAAACTGTGAGCTCTTAATCCTGTAAGACTGCTAAAAGGTACTGAACCTTACTTTGTGTAAAGAAGTTGAGAACACAGCTCACTCTGAGATTAACCTCCTGCTTCATAAGTTTGAGAGAAATGCTTTAAAGGCAGAAAAAGCTAAAAGTTCACTAGGGTGGAAAAGAGAAAAGAGTGTAGAGAAATCCAGAGGTGAGGAAAAGGTCAGGAGGTAAAAAACTGAGGTATTCTGTTAAGATATGGTAGATTATGCACAGCAGTATTTCTCTTGCATGAGAAATACTGCTATCCCAGCTGCTCTTAAATAAGTTCATAAATATGTACACAAAGGCATTTTAATAAAACAAATAAGGAAACTTTAATAAATTATTTATCATTTTAAATGTCTCTAATTCTGAATCTGTGTGGGAAATCATCTCCCTGTCAGACACAATATTCCTGAGCCTTGTAAATTCTTTTTTTTTTTTTTTTTTTTTTTTTTTTTTTTGACATTCTCTTTAGAAAGAATATAACAGAATACTCAATACCCCAACCAAAAGTCACTCAAAATTACTCAGCTCTACAGAACATTTAATTGTTAATGTCAGCAAAAATGCTTCAACAGAAGGCATTCAGAAAAGCTCATCCTAGAATTACAACAGCCATGGAAAAATGTAGGAGCTGCAGGGACGAGCAGAGGAGCAGAGATGCAGGTTGAAGATATTTCTCTTCATGTCCCCAGACAGCATCCTAAGCAGTCAATTTCTGACTGTCCTATGGTATCTCCCCCACACTGGAACCTAACTTTTAAGTGAGAGTATAAATATGACAGCTATGTTTCCAAGTAATCATTCAATATTGATAGTATGAATTAACTGAATTTATTTTTTCTAGGAAGTTACCTGTAAGTTATTCACCTCCACAGATATTTGTATCATTCTGTATTTTCTGTTGTTCTTGAAAAATATATGACTAGTAGTATTTCTGCACCTTGACATGTTCACTTTCAAATGCATAAGAAAGGTTCTGAAGAACTGTTCAAACAATTCCATATCATACACAAGTGGAAAGGTATTTGATTTTATTTTTATTTTAGATGAAGGAATACGCAGTCTATCATTACAGGAATTAGTGTTACTTTGTGCCAGATCATAATCGATCATAATCAATGTGCCTTAATCTTGTCTTATGATAAAAGAATGTGAGTCTATTTCATAGGCTATTATGAGACAAATATCATGACCATTAGGCACTGCAATTATGAGAAGTTCATTGACTGCCTTTCTTAGATATTTGTTACTGTTCATTGCAAGAAACACCCAGTTTTAGTCACCAAAATTAAAATACATTGCAAAACTGATTACTTTAAAAATAAGCATGTTCTCACTTCTTATTAGAATATTAGCTTAGCTTCTGCAGTGAGCATTAATCTATATAATTTTTATTATTTTTTTTAAATACATTTGGGTCTAGAACTCCATTCCAACCTGGCAAACATCTTTAAAACAACCTAATGGAATTTCAAAATTTGCCTTTGTATTCTAAGTCTCTTTATAAATTAGTTTGAAAATATCCATCCTGTCTTATATATTCATGTATATAAATGATAAACATGAAATTAATGTAAAATATAAATGATCCACAAGAAAATTGAAAACTAACAGTATGCAACTCAATTACACAGGCTAGGTTCTATATTTTCCTTTAAAAAAAAAATTCACTGTAGTTTCTCTAATTAAGGATTACAAAGCCATAGCTGAAGTTAATAGTTCTGGATGCATCTTCTTCAGTGAATCTAAGGTAAATAATCACATTGACAGGCATAAACACATGGAGCAGAACAAGGAAAAAAATCTCGGTGTTCACAGTCTTTTCTGGGAATACATGGGAGAAGTTAAAAATAAGAATGCGACGTGGAAAGAAACTACACTTTCAGATTTAAACATGTTTTGGTTTTGTGAGGTAGAAGTGTCAAGCTGATCTGGATGAAGAATAGTGCAACAGTAACAACAAAATTGACTCCTAATAGTCAAAAAGAAGTGTTATCATAACTGTCATCACTGAACAATGTTGTCCTCTACAGCTGGTAAACTACATCAAAGCATTAACCACAAATCAGTCAAATCATCTTTATGAGATGATATTCTATAAATTTATCAACTATGTAAATAAGATGAGTCAGTTTGAAGTGTCTCATAATTTTAACCAATATTTCAGGTTAACAGATCATATTCAAATTGCAAATACTTAATATATGCTCTACTTAAAGTTAATCAATATGTTAAAAAGTAAGACTTTCAGTCTGTAAATTTGTCACTGATTATAAATGTCACTTGCAGGTTCTATATAAATACTTCAATGGAATCAAGTTAAAATAACACTCTGTGCCAACACCTCTCTCTTCCCACAGACTTAGTTCCTGATCCATTTAATGATCTTGTTTCAATTCAGTAGTAATACATCATGAAAGCTTGGTAATCCAAGCATCTTTGTAAAATGTATTTTGTATTGCTTTTTACCTACTGACATGTCTTTAGCAGTAAGCTCTAATCTAAGTATCTGAGGATAAAGAAAGTGAAATAACTTCTAACTTTGCACTCATAACACTGAAGTAATTTTGTGAACAGTATTAACCATTTTTGAACACTTTGAAACAAGTATCAGCTACCTAGTGTGCATATATGATTCCAGTTTTTAGAAGTAAGTGCTCTTTGCTACTGCACTGGAGTTTAGTTTCAGTATAAACTACTGCAGAGTTATGTTATCTGAATTTAAATTCTGACCCAAATCACATTTCAGCTCTAGTAAAGAAAAAGTTTTTTTCAGTCTCCTCATGGATGAGAAATCTAGCAATTAGGAACAT
Source organism: Acropternis orthonyx (assembly GCA_035583155.1). Lineage (NCBI taxonomy): Eukaryota > Metazoa > Chordata > Aves > Passeriformes > Rhinocryptidae > Acropternis > Acropternis orthonyx. The sequence goes on along the minus strand of JAWWEU010000040.1, from coordinate 40,546,191 downwards.
AATTTGAAAAGAAAGAGAAGTAAATTTAATAGCAAGAAAATACTATTTCTAGAATTCTACTTTATGCTTAAGGGAAAAAAAGTGTTTCCATATGTGAATCAAGATGTACCTTATTGAGCAGATTAAGCTATTTTAAAACTGTTGTTTTTAATTACATTTGATATTAAAACCTATTATGCTGTTCAAAATGTCAGTAATATGACTTGTCAAACTTTGTATTTAGTAAGATTTGGTGATGAAATTTGGAATTAGCTTTGAACAGAAATACTTAAGAACAGAAATTCAGAATCACTACAATCTACTTGTAATTCCCTCTTCAGTTTCCATGTGCAAGCAAATCATGGAGTGCAAAGAGGCTCAAGTCTGCTCTCAGAATACAAGCCTGACATGACTAAGATGAGACATTATATATGAAAATGGAGAAAAAGTATGCAAGGGGGTACCTCACTTTTGCAAAACTTCATAGAGCCATAGCGCTCCTGACAATCACTTTTCTCGATGTTAAGGTTTCATTACATGCATAGCATCAGGATGAAAGAGGTAATTTTTCTTCTACTGCACCAGACAGGAAAGGTCTGTCTCAATGTTTTTCACGAACTCAATAGGTTGTTTCTAGGGCAGTCTAAGAATATTGTTCTCAGATTCTCCAATAGGTTCTGTGACCAAAGGAACTAGCAGCTTTTTGTACCCCTTGCCCCTTCCTTTAGCTTCAAATACCATATGGCAAAGGGCACACTTTATTTGCCTCTACCTTTTAATTTTGCAGTTTTTCTGCTATGCTTACTTGTAGAATTGCACTACGTAGACAGATAAGTAGCTGTACAATTTCAGTCCATGGGAAAATTATTATATTCACAGTTTTCTTTTCTCACTTGTAATTGATTCCAGAGAGAAAACACACACATAAATACATATTCTCTCATTTGCAGTACAGATGTCTAATCATGAAGGCAGTCCCTATGTGAAACTCTCATTGAAGCCAATCAGAGTCATGCCTGTAAGTGGACAGCAGGTCAGAAGTAGGTTTACTTTCATATAATTTTTATGCTTTGACAGAGTGTGGTTACTTTTTAATACATTACAAAGAGTGATGGGTAAACCACAACATTTCTCAACACTTGGAAAAACACCAAAAACTGTGGATGTTCTTTTGAACAGTGTTCCAACTGTCTAAAGCCACTTGATTCTCCACAGCTGGGCTAGAAGATTTACAAGGTTAGATATTTCAGCACTTCTGCTTCCATCTTAGTTGAGTGGAGACAGTTTAAGTTGAAAAAGGAGGAGGAAGGGAAGGCAAGAGTTGAAAACAAGACCATGGAAAGCAGCAACTATAAACTAGATTTTCAAATATTTACCTGTTAAACTGAGATACCAGTAAAATTCTGTTCTTAATGTGAGTATCCCACTGACTCTGGCCCCAGATGATTTGGTCTTATACAGACAGTAGGACGTCTGAGTTGGTGAACCTGTAACTAACTTTATTCATCTTTCTTATTAAGGATTATATACTTATAGCTGTTGGAAAATAATATGGCTCCTGGGGAAAAAGTTATTGAATTTTTCATGGAACCCAATCAGTCACTTTGTATCAGTCACTGTGCATATCTCATTACCACTCTCACATGTTAATCAACCTGAAGTTTAAATGAAACAAAATGAGTTGTAGTGAATCCTGATATTTTAATACCCATTTTTCATGATGACAGAACTATGCATCAGATGCTGTGTGAAAGCAAATATTGCACCAGATTAGCACTTTCTTTCTAAATGATATTGTACTGCTTCTTGGCCAGATGTTAGGAGAAACTTAATCTGAGGTTTATCCTAGCAGGTACTGATGATTTTATTCAAAACACTGACACAAGCAATCTGACTGGCTGCTTTAAAGCTCCGTTACAGATAAAGAAAAAGCTCATAGTTAAAACAGCTGCTTTTCATTCCATTGCCATCAATTAGAGTATTTCAATAACATAAAAAACTGAAATCCCACAATACATACTCACTAATTAGTTCTTTTAATACCTAAGTACTTATACTAAATATTTCAGTGAAACTGCTAGTAGCATTAACAGTTTTTTAAAAATGCATGTGTATTTAATTTATATATGTTTAAAAATAATTTCTTCAGAAAAACTATCCCAGCTGTCAGGGAGCAGCAGGAGTGGGGCTGTGCTCAGATAGAGATTAGCCAGGAAACATGACTACCTCAGCATTCCAGGCTGGTCAATGATGCTCCCACAGGGTGCAGTCCCATGGAACCTCATCACAGGTGGTGGTAACAAAAGGTCCAAGTGACCAATCCAGACAAGGCAAGGCAATGAGTCAGCCCATACAGTAAGACCCATCAAAAACAGCAGGAGACTGGCCTAGAGGAAGGAACAGAGATTAGCTGAGTCCAAGCCCCATCAAATAAGTCCATGCAGGAGGGCAGAACAGTAGGTAGCAGAACATGTGTACTTACAGCATCACTTGGGAAAGTGGGAGTGTCGAGACTTCGCTTAAACGGAACCCACAAATACACAGGCATGTTCCAAGTGAGGTTGTTCAGAACACATATGGCCTTTTGGTGCCCTCTGAGACCTAGTAGTTTTCATTACAAGGCACTGAAATAAGAAGTAGGTCCCATGTCATTGAACCCTTTTGAAAGGTACCTCCATGGTGTTATTTTTACAGTAAGGATTTTTTTTCAAGTTTGGGGAAGGGATAATATCCGGAGCATTATACTAGGCAGAAAGGGAAGCTAAACACTTCCGAAAAGATTTTCTGTGTGGATGACTCTGCCTAATCCCGGCTAACAAAAACTGCTGTCTCTCCAGTCATTTGACTCTACAGCCAGCCACTGAATAGGTCATGAAATTTTCAAGGAGGTTATATAGCCACTGAACCTAAAAACAGTTCCTTGAAACCCAGGGTTTGGAGGAAGCTTTCCTACCTAGAGCAGATAACGTTGTCTCAGACATATTGAGAGGAAACAAGAAAAGCTAGAAATGGGGATAGAAATGGGAAAAAAATGGAGAATAATGAAGGATAGAAATGGAGAATTATGATGGGAAACAAAAAAAATTTTTGAACATTAACAACTAAATATTTTTATGTAATAAACTGATACAAGGCACAAGTACAAATCAAAGTAATAGTGTCTGAGCTCAAACCTTGCCTTAAAATCATTTTATCGATGAATTAAGAATTATTTCCTCAGATAAATTAATCATTTTAGGATGAATTAGTTTGGTGAGATTTTAATGAAGCATGGACTTCATGTAAAACTTTTCTCACATAGGTCTTTAGTTGCCATGTATCTATACTCCCCAATGTCAGCTCATGCTACAGTTTTTCCCCCACTGCAGGGTTCCTAATAATATTTCTTTCCTTTATTTAGTTATCTAGTTTCCCCAAACTTGCAAGATTTTCTTTATTTTTGAATATCCCACCACTCTCCCACATGTGAACTCAAACTGGCAAATGGGTTCACACTTTACCGGATGCATACATTAAGAGTAGTATGACTGCGTAAACATTGTTTCCATAGAAAAACAGGTAAAATAGCCTGGTAACAATATCTGAAAAGTTCACTTTAATATTATCATCAAAATAACAATTGTTTGGGTTCTTTTTAGAGTCAAATCTTCATAGAATTGTTACTCTTTTTTTTCAGAAACTTGAGAATTGGCAGCTCAGATAAACTGGCTTTTATTTAACAGATATATCTCAAAACAATCATATCTCTCCAGTTTATAATGGATGAAATAATTTTGTGAATATTATACCTTTGTGTATATAAAACATCGCTAGATGTTTATAATCAGAAACACGGATAGATAGAAACTGATTCTTAAGTTTAGAAACAGGGATATACTCTTTGGATGTTGCAAAATGTTATGTTCTGTGCCATATATATTAAATACACTTTGGACATAAACTGACTTAAACCAAGTCTATTATTACCTTCCATTTTTGTGGCTGAGTCACTTCCCTTCTTCTTTCCCCTGGTTCTTCTACTACCAACTGAGTTACATAGCATTTCAGCTTCAGGAAGAGTAAAATCAACCATATTAGTGTCTTGTGATGAAAAGAAGACCCAAAATACTGAAGTATGTCAGTCAACATAATTCACTGTCTCATTTAAAACAGAGAAAATTATGCAGATTGAAAGGATCTTAAAAGAAAATGTTATATGACAAAGCAAAAAATTTGGAAACTGCAAGATTTATTTCAGCCAATACTGGCATCTTCTACGATCACATAAAATCTTTTTATCCAAGTGGAAATTTGGCCAAATTATTATTGAAGATTTTTAAGGTAAAGACAAGGTTTGTTATTGATTCAGTCAAACTGAATCAACTGAAAGCCAGCCACTGTCAAGATTCTAATTCCCATTAGGAATTACTACAGTACTTGAAAATTGAATAAGTTTGGGAGTGAAGGGAAATAACTAATGGAATACTGAAAAGTGCTTCTTGTAGATAAAGATAGGCAAATTAATTTTAAAATTTTGACCCACTTGAAAATCCTGGGCTTAACATGTCAGCTCAGGCTTGAGTGATTGGGCTTTTGCATTTCTAAGGAAAGAATGAGATAAAGGGAGGAATGGCAGATAAAAAGCTACAGAAAAGTATATATAGTGAGAGCTGGAAAAAGATAGTGGGCACAGTAAAGTAACGATATGGATGCATTTTAGAGGTTTTCAAAGAAAAAATTCTGCACAGAATAGTACTTGTAGTGAAAGTATTAAGTTCCTCCTAAACCGACGTTGAAGTTAGTTCATTTACATGCTCATCTCTATCTCACATCTCCTCCAGCTAAATCAAACCATTTCCCCAGGCATTTTTTAAGACAGCATATGGGAGATGTATTTAAAACCAGCATTACATAAAATGAGCTTCCTTCACTGCATAGCTCTTTCCACTCATGAGTAAGGATGTCTGGATAGTTAATGTTGTCTCATACAACGTCTTTTCATACCCCCCCCCCCTCTTTTTTTTTTTTTTTTATGGTGTTCACATCTTGGCATTTATTTTCTTAACTTATAAGATGCTGATTTTTTTCTTAGTGGAAATTACTGGTTTTGAATCTAGTCAATTAAAAAAAGCAAGAAAGAAAAGCAAGAAATCAAGAAAGAAAGCAAGCAAGCAGGCAAGAAAGAAAGCCAAGATTTTTTCTATTAGATTGGGATCCTATCTTATGCTCACATGTAGAGGAATTTAAATTACATTCAAGCAAAACCCAACATCTAGGATCAATTTCATTATTATGCAATGAATCCTTATATTTTGTAACACTACCAAAGATCTAAGAAGCAATTTAACATTCAAGACATTTAACTTTTGACCTAATACTTTTATATTTTGCTCCTGCAATCAGCTAAGTGTCTCAGATTCACATCTCAAATAAATAAGTGCAAGCCTGAAGTTTCTCAGATATGCTTGGGACCTTATTATTGGCTTTTAACTGCAGTACTTTGTCTTAACATTTCTTTTACTTCAACAGGTCTCAATTTTGCTTTGATACCTTTCCTACTAGGTCAAGGGAGTTTGATTGAATTCAGGTCATTATAATTTCTAAGATGTTGCTTAAATACTGATATGTAGTTGAAAGGAAATACTTCTACTGTTTCTTACATCCATGTCTCCAAAAATGCTAGCACTTTAATTTTCTTATAGTGTATTGAATGCTATGGAACAAACTACTGCAATTAGGTTTTTTTCCCATTTTTACTTCACTCAACTGAATGGAAAGCAAGCTTCTTTGACCAAAAAAAAAAAATATATATAAAACCCCCAGACTGTACTTTGCCTTCGTTTCCTTTCTATGACATACATTTAGAAATCTAGGCAATATTCTAGGTTAAGATAACACTTATTAAATCATTTTTATGGAGACTAATTTTGCTACTTAAAACTTTCAAACATTAATCTATATCTGCATGATCAAACTTGGACAGCATAGTTGTAGATTTCAGTTCTGAATTTGAGGGCTTGGAGTTACTATAAACAGATTTCAGAAGGGGCCAAACCATATCAAAGGGGAGAACAAACTGATCCCAAAGGGGGACTCACCCATCACAGAGGTGGAAGGACTAAATGACCTGACACTGGGCCCAAAGAAGGACCATAAGATAATAGGCAGACTCTCACCTCAGAAGCGATCCACACAAAGTCAAGTTAGCCAGGTGACCCCAATGGGAGTCCAAGGTCTCATACAGTGGTTGTGCAGGATTCAGCCTGCATAGGAAGGGAAAAGTATGAGGAAGAGAGGCTCCATTTTGGAAAAAAAATAATTCCATTTTCTGTCATGAAGACACGAGAATGCATAGGACATCCTACTTTGAGCAGTTTGCTTTGGAACTGTTAATTTCTATTTTTCACCAGCACCATAGGTAATGTCATATCCTGTTTTTTTCAAATCCATTTTATTTTCCTTTTTCATCTTCTCAGACAATAAGTTGCCATTACAGTGCCTTGTGTTTGCACTTATCTGTGGTATCTCAGGATGTCTCTGGTTTCTAGGTCCCCTGGGTGCACTTTGAACAGGGCAGCTCTTGTCAAAAATGCTTCTGGTTCCAGGGCCTGGTTCTCAGGCTCACAGTTCCCAGGGTGGCAGCCAGTGTCTCTGTCAATACTTTCAGCAGACATTTTCTTCTGCTCAGTAATTCTCCTCTTCTTGTCAGGCCACCCTTACAACTACGCACATTAGTATCCTCCACGGGCAAGAGTTCCTTTGAGGTATGCACTGCCCTGCCATGGAGCATCTTCTTCACTTCCTGCCTTGCTGTTCCTTTTTCCCAGTGTTTACCAGGTTTTTTTCAACATATTTTCCTAGACATGCTCCCCACCCCAGCTGTGGGCTCAGCTGTGCTCTGCAGTGGGTGCACTGGAGCATCAGAGCCATCTGGAACTGGCTGTGACCAGCCCAGGGCAGGCCCGGTCTCTCCCCACAGTGCCCCTGCAGTCCCCCAGCTCCAAGGCACCTACACACATACATACATACATACACACACACATATATACATGTAAACTCAGTGCTTTGGTCTATCAGCTTTTGATTGTTGAAACTGCTAGAGAAACTGTATTCCTACAGAACATAAGGACCTAATTCAATGTATTTACAACAGGAAAATCAGTTTATTACCAATATCATAAAAAAATAGAAACCCACACCCGTATACCAATCAGGAAAGCTTTTGTCTACTTGCTGATTAGTTCTGACAAGCTGTTCTCCTCAGGTTTTTCTTAGCATATAATGCAGTGTAAAAATTCCAAATCTTGGAACAATTTTTTTTTTTTAATTTATGAGATGCATCTTACATTTTTTGTCATAGTTTCTTAGCCTAGCACCAGTGAAGGGTACTTTCATTACATTTTTTAAAAGCAGTTTTGTTTTATGATGAAATCCAGAAATAAAATCTAGACAAGAAAACTCTTTGCCATGTATGACTATGTCTGCAAGGTATTGTTAGCTTGTTAAATTATGAATGGCCCTCAAGATATAACATGCCCCATTATCACTTTAAACTAAAACAAAGTATTTATTAGACCAAGCCTTGACATCATATTGCTGACTTCATAGTGTATCAAATCCAGGTTTTAATATTCTACTGATAATTTTATAGTTCCTCTGACTTTGTGACCCCATTTTAAAGATTGCATATCTACTTTTTTAAAACAGTAAAGGTCCTTTTTTAAAAGTGAATCATTGAACAAAAGGTTTCATACAGTGCAAACGACTTCATGTCACATGTAGTTCAATCAAATTACATATAAATTATGTTCTTTTCAGTTGAAGCAATCCCTTGCTATAGAAAGCCAAGAAAGATTAAACAGTTCAATGTTATACTGTCTGCCATTTCTACCTTCCCATTCCTGCTTTTTGTAAAAAGCTAAATGCAGCTGTGAATCATGTTCTGTTTAAACATAAATTGTCCTTCTAACTCTAATCTGCATGTTGTCAAAAGAAAAAAACAAATCTGCTGACAATGATTTAATATGCAAAATGCATGAAAGTCAGTTAATGAGCTGAACCGTCATTTGCTCAAGCATTCAAGCTTTCAAAGTTGGTTTTTTTATGCATTTTTCACTATTTTTGTTTAACAAAATAAGATTTGTATTAATTAAATCCTATGAAGTATTAAAATATCCTGCACAGAACAGTCATTTGTGATTTTGCAAAAAAAAGAAATTGCCTGTCAATTTACTCTAACACATGTAGGCACTTCACAGGTGTTTAGGAATACTCATTTGTTCCCTGTCATAGTATGGTATAACTGTGCTGTGCAGGCCAATTGACAATCTGTTGCTGTAGTCAAGGAATAGGATAAGGTGAAAAAAGGAAGTATTACAAGTCAAAGGAAGGCAAAAGTTCTGTGCTTTGGTCTGCTATTAATTGTCTCAGACTTAAAATATGATCTGTATTTTATACAGCTATGAGCAAGCTCTGTCTAAGCAACTAATTCCATACAGGCTCTGAATATCCTATTGTCTAGACTATTCTTGAAAGTGATTTAAATTTCTCTGTTTTATTTTGCCATAAAATGTCTAGTTTCTTGAGACAGTTAAGTATCTTCACCATGACTGCCAGCTGAACAAAATAAGGCCACACCTCTCCACTACTTACATAGTGTGCCTACCCCTCTCTTGATTATTTCAGTATGTCAGATACAGGGATGGAAAGAGAAGAAAAGGATGTCTTGTCTCCCATCACTTTCACACATTTAGATGTCATGTATGTGTAAGTGGCCCAGTGTGAAGTGACTGTTTTCATTAAACTGGGTCGTGTTTTCTCCAAAGTGATTTTAGGGAGCACCAGGAACAAGGCAACTTTTATTGGATGGATTGTTTTTTTCAAAGATAAAGTTCAGTTGGCCAAGGGATTATATGAAAAGCATCAACAAATTCTACACAACCAAAGCAGTAGATGTATAATGCATTCACATCAACAGAACAGCTAAATCTTCTAAAATTCTCCCATTCTCACACAGCAGTAAGGATAATCTACTAAGAAAAGGAACACAAGTAATATTACTCTTTAATAAAACCTAGTAATCTGATCCTACACAAAAATAAAGGAATGAGAAAACATTTGTAATGTATTTCACTACAGTTTATACACTACAGTGAAGGACAGAAACAAATAAGCATTCTGACTAAATATCACAACAGGCTGCCTGGAAAACCACTTTGAAAACCAAAACATTAGTCTTGAAATTAGAAAGATTTCTATGTTGACATCACTACTAATTTCAACCATTTAAAATTACAAGTCAAACCTCAGATAACCATAGGTTTGGCTTAAAAATAGAAACAAACAAACAAAAAAATTAGTATGTAGTTCTTTTTATTAGCCCCTTACTTTCTGACATTATACAGATTACTTCTTTATTTTTTCCAAGGTTTTATAAACAAGCATTTAAATTTGAGGCTTACCTTCTAAAATAAAGATCTCCTGTTGACATGATTCAACCTAAGGCAGCATCTAAATACCCTGCAGCTACTCACTCACTCCTCCCCTGCCCCTGGTGGGATGGAGAGAAAATGTAAACAAAAATAAAAAAATAATATGACACAAAGTGAGACAGGAATAGTGATGCACTATACAATTACTCACTCCCTGCTGACCCAGTCCATACATGAGCAGTGATTGGCCCCTCCTGTTTCTACACTGAACATGGTGTTCTGTGGTCTGCAATACTCTTTTGGCCAGTTTGGGACATCTATCACAGCCATGGTCCCTCCCAGCTTCTTGTGCACCTCCTTAGTGACAGAGCATGGGAAACTGAAAAGGGTAAGCACTATGAAACAACAATGCAAACACACAACAGTGATCGGACTCGATAATCTTAAAGATCTTTTCCAACCTAAACAATTATATGATCAGTGTGTTATCAACATTATTCCCATATTAAATCCAAAACACAGCACTGTACCAGACACTAGAAAGAAAATTAACTCTATCTCAGCCAAACCCTGCTATCTCTTAATTCCTGTCACAGTGGCTTTATGAAAAGACTAAATATGTTGTTTTATGTATATATGTATGAGGGCTGGTAATACAGCCAATTAGTGGGCAACTTTTAAGACTCACATTGATAAAAGAAATCATAAGAAAATGCATTCTTAAAATAGTTCACACTCAATTTTTGGTGCAAGATAGACTCAAGACTGTTTCAAGGCTGATTCCTTAATCACTGGGCATTAGTAAAAGCAGAAGTCAGAAGCAATGGCAACTTTAGTAAAATGATGGAGGAGTAGATAGGCAAACCAGAAGCAAGGAATCTAGATTAGATCAACAATCATCATGTCTTGCATGGTCTTGCATTACTTTGATTTGCTGCAGCTGATGTCAGGGAGACCTGTGAAGTCCCTGCTTTCAGCACACTGCAGAGTGCATAACTCCAGGTTTATTGCAACCAGTCTTGCTTCACCAAACATACGCTTCCCTTTCAGACTAAATACAGAAAAAATGATCTGTGGCAAATCAGGCATACTCTCCTGTCTAACTGTCCTCCTTCTCCTTCCCCCTCCACTTTCACTTTGTTTGGACCTTTTCTACACAGCAAGTTATGATATAACAACAATGTAATTTTTCAATACAAAATTTCAGGCATCAGCTAAACTACAATAGCTCAGTTTTATAGCAGTATGAGAGAGTATAGCCACAGAACACTGGAAGCATACTTTGGGCAGCAAGATCTCTAGAACAAAGACAATTTGTCACACTGAGAATCTACAGAATCTTGAAAAACTAAGTCTTGAATATACATCACTGTTTCTAGATGGTATTGTAAAAGGAATAATAGCTATACCATCAATCAAAAACATAGACAGGAAAAACAGGCCACTCAGTCATTGTGGTTTTTTTTCTTTTTCCCATTCCATTTTAGTTGAAGTCAGTTGCTGTTCAGGCTATATTTTTTTCCTTCTTCCCCCCCCGCCCCGACAATCAAAATTTCCAAGATGAAACTTTGGGAAAGCATTTATCTGTCAGTGGTTGTTAACAGTTCTGTGAATGGATGACAGAAATTAAGGTAATCATCACAATCACTATGGGAATTCATCTTGATCCACAGTGTCTAATACCTACAGTCAGCACTATCACTGGATAGCCACTTATATATGAATAAAACTCCCTTTTGTTGCTATCTTCCAAACTGCAGAAGATATTAAAGAATGAGACTTCTTGTCATATCTCAATGTACATAAAAGTAATGAGAACCTTGATTCATTGACCATATATTTTCATATATTTTAACACATTCTGTTTACTTCACATGTACACAGACTTCTCCTTTCTCCCAAAGTTAGAAAGTTTTGATTTTGTTATAATTTATCATGATAGTCATGTCTTAGTGTTTTGAAAGGGCAAAGGAAGAAAAGAGTTTCATAAATGAGATAATTAGTATTATATTAAAGCTGTGAGAATGACAATGGTGGAGAGATTACTATTAGCTTAACAGTCAAATACCAGTGCAGAAGATTTTGCCTGTGAAAAGGCTGATGTGGCAACTGCATAATGGATAGATTAATGTCACACAGCTGTTATTACAGTCACATGTCATATTAGGTCATAGAAGTTACAAACTCCATTATGTCTGAATGAGTTTTAAATTGATCCGTGCCCATGAGCATTAATGAATTCTTTCAAAATCACATAAATCCAAGAAGCATTCCTTAAAAATCTCAGTACTAATAATATCTTCAGCGATAAGCAAAAAAAGTTTAATTTCACTCATTTTTTGAGATTATTTTCTGATAGTGACAGATTAGAAAATATTTTATGCAACAATGTTAGCATAAACATTATGTTAAAATTTAAGACATTGGGATCCCATAGTTTCAGAAGTTTCAGATATTTCAGACTGAAACCTTCTTAGATATCGAAGTCTGGTTACTACCCAATCACAGAGTCATAGAAAGGGCTGCTGGAAAAGACTGTGAATTTATCAAATCTATCCAAAGGCAAAAGAGATTTCAACTTTGTTCTGGTTGTCAGAAATTTTTATAACATGATTGTAATATCTCCAGTGATGGAGACTTCATGATGTCAAGTGCTTTATTATTATTACATTCCTGAAAACCTCCCTTACTACAAAATAAGGAATTTTATTTTATGGGGAAGAGCTTACTCCTTGCCTTTCTGCTGGTATGGGAAATTATCAAGCCCAAATCTGAAAACACTTCACTTGTTCAAGATAAAATTGAGATCACTATAATGTGGAAATTCAGAATTTCATGCAGCAGGGCTAGGATGAGAGGAGCAGCCACTAGTGGAGTGGGCAACATCCTTAGCAACATATGGTTGAAGAGAACTGTGTTTTAACACCCAAAGAGATTGTTAGAATCAGTCTTACTTCCTCACATCTGCAAAAGGTTAGCTTGCAAGTCATAGAATTATCAACCAAAATCAGGCTGTCTTTTATGGAGAGGTGATGAGATTAATTTACATTCCTTTTATTAAGAATTGTGGCGAAGAAGGAGTTTCTAAATGGGACTGGCTCATTCTATTCTGCAGTGCATTAAAAAACAATGTGTCGGTATCCATTAAGGAAAAAGTGGGTAAGGCAATCCAAGTTAGTCATTTGATAATGAGCTGATGGTGGGGTCAGTCCCCCATACCCTTCCAAAGTGTCTGTGATCACAGCTCATGACTGTTGTCATGACGCTATTTGGAGACTAACAAAAGATGACAATACTAAAATTATTTACAAGATAAAAAAAGCTTTCTGTTTTCTATTCTTACTCTTATTGTTGAACTCACTTGCATATCAACTAATTTAATGTAAGGAAAGTACTTATATGATGAATATATTGTTCTTAAAGTTTCTGTCAGAGAGCTAACACTGATAGCTACATTAGTTCAAGCTTACAGCTCTCTTAAAGATTTTTCCTGTTCATAATTAGCTCTGTTAAAACTCTTACAGTAAGTATATAATCAAGAGCTAGAGATAATGATTTGATGTTCTGTACTAATTGTTCTCCATCTACAGAGTACTTCATCTTGAGAAGCACCAGTATGAATGAAATGAATAGATTATACTGCTAAATCTTTTAAAACCTAAGTTTATTATCCCCACATCATGTAATAATATCATATTCTCAATATAGCACAATAACTAACAAAGTGTTTTAAGAAAGGAAGTATTGTTATCCCTCTTTTATTGTGATAAATGGACTTGTAAAGAAAATATACCATATCTTATATATATAAGATATACAAATATATATCTTATAACAGGATCTTTCAGAAAAATAAGGCATTCTGACATGTGCATAGAAAGGTGAGTTGTCTCACTGGACCGCTCATCAGTAGAACACTGATAGTACAAAGTAGATTCACTACATAAATGAAGGCCTATTCTGAAAAGGAAAAATACACCTGAACTACAATCAGCCTAACATCTTGTAGACTACAATCTCAGCCAGAAAGATCATCTCTCTTACTTGTCCAGTGTAATTTCTTACATTTCTCCTGTTCTGAAGAAGTGAAGGTTTTGGGGAGACCAAATTATGGCCTTCCAGGAGCTTAAGCGGGTTATAAAAAGAAGGGTGAGAGACTTTTTATATGGGCATATAGTGACAGGACAAGGGACAATGTTTTTAAACTGAAAGAGGGTATATTTAGATAGATGTTAGGAAGAAATTCTTTACTCAGAGAGTGGTGAAACAATGGAACAGTTTGCCCTGACAAGTTGTGGCTGTCCCATCTTTGGAGTGTTCAAGACCAGGTTGGATAGGGCCCTGAGCAATCTGATCTACTAAAAAGTGTTCCTGCCCACAGCAGGGCATTGAAACTAAGTGATCTCTAAGGTCCCTTTCCACCCTAGCCGTTCTGTGGTTCTATCTTAATCACCTCAAACTTCAACCCGTGGGAGCTCACATTTGGCAGTTGCCAAAAACCTAGTCATTTATTTACAAGAAATAGGTAACAATTTTTATTCCCTTCCTTAACAATTCTTTTAAAATCATAAATGTCATAGAATCATTTAGTTTGGAAATGGCCTTTAGGATCATTAAGTCCAACTATTAACCCAGCGCTGTCACATCCACCGCTAAACCACCATAATCTCTGAAGAACAGAACTGACGAAAACTTGTGCCAAAATTAATTTACTTTTCACTGCGCAAATATCTTGAAGAAATACAATTTCTAACTGCAAAGACATGGAATGTTGGTCAGCATTAGATTGCACTAGGAAAAGCAAAGCTACAAACACCTGTATGTATAGACATGTGAATATGTAGTTGAATACAGATGCAAGTGAGATTGGTTGCAATTTACTTTGAATGTGTACATCTGTGTCAGCTATCAACAATCCTTTTATAGTCAATAGAGAAAAAAAAAGCTTTTCTGCACTGTGAATCATCTATCTGGTTAAGATTTATGTATTTAGCTGAAATACATTTCACTCTAACAGTCGCTTTCCTTCCATTAATAATAGCAGAAGTCAAATGGCTTACTCAGACAAAAACATGTTGTGATAAATGATGCTTTGTGTTTGTTCATGAAACCAGGAAGATTAAGAAACCACTGTGCAGAAGTGGGCAGAGTAC
>JAWWEU010000040.1:40432333-40514932 GCA_035583155.1 Acropternis orthonyx | reverse complement strand
TTCCTCTGTACCCTTGTACTTATTGCGATCTTTTTACTAAACTGTAATTCTGACTTGTAATCTGTTTGTGAGTTAGATTCATTCCTCCGGCTGGTTTAGCTTTAAACCAGCACACACAAGATTAATTATAAATGTGTTAAAAGACTTGGGTTTGAAGTTATTTGAAGGAGAAAGATGCAACCAGTCCTTGCTGAGTCAGTCCTGATGCCAGTTCAGGCAGTGTTAGGCTTCTCCAGAATTGCTGCTTTCATGCTATCAGCAAATAGTACCCTAACACTTGAAGTAATTTGCCATTATGGCACTGCTGCTATCAGTCCTACAGGTAGAGGGCAACATCTTGCAAAGGATGGGACTTCTTTCCATCCTGTTTGGGTTCAGCAGCTTTGAAATGTCATATTACTGGCTTCTGTGTTCAAAGATCAGTATGTGAAGCTCTTTCTTTGCCTCTTCCTCATTTCCCAGTGCACTATTCAGTGTTCTTGTCATTTTTCCTCAAGGTTTTCTTTAGAAACATAGCACTCAATTTAGTTTATTTTCACAAAATCAAGTTGAATAATAATTCATAAATCATCTTGGGCAGTGGTCCAGTGCCCTGCTATAATAGAAGGCACTTCAACATGAACTGTGCGTATCACTTAGGCACACTTCTGACTTTTCAGGAAAATAATCAAGCCAAAATCTTAAAATTTTAAATAAAGCACCAAACTTCTGTTAAAATATCTAGATACATCTTTTATGCTTAAGATATATTTGAAAAACTGTCTTCCTTATGCAAAGTCGTATTGCTATCACAAGGGCAAAAAGTCCTTAACACCATTTGGAAGTTGTTAGTTCTTACAAGATGAAGCCAATGGTATAGAGTATGATGGTAAGATGGAATACAACTGCAAATCTGGCATCTGAAAAACCTTTAAAAATAAATGGACTTCCTCAGTTTGAAAGCTCCATGTATTTTTTGCTTTCCTTTCAAATATTTCAAAAAGGTAGCAATAAAGCTTCTCTTCAGAACAGCATTGGGAAAGAGAATCAAAAACCTGAAAAAAATTAGTTTGGAGAAAATGGGGATGAAATACTTATCTATGCAATGCAACATATCAGTCAACACTTTTCCTTAATCACGGACTTAAAACAAGCTCCAAAACTGAACTTACACATGCAGTTTGTAAGTCAGATTTTCCAAAATATGGAGCTTTGAACAGTGCCCATAAATTCTTGCAGGATGTTGCTGAATTCTTGGTACTTCTAAGTATTAAAACCCATGTGTCAGTGTCTAAGAAAACATTTGGAAACCTAGACATTTGGAAACCTAGCTTTACACATCTATTTTGAAAAATTTTATTCTCCAGCTGAATGCATCGTGGGTGATATAATCCTGATTTTATTCCTAGTAAGGTATGAATAATTAAATAATCACTAGTTGAGAAGGGAATACAAATTTATATTTCAGGAGTGCATCAGGCATCCAGATAAAAGAAAAATTCATTCTTCTCTCTTTTCCTGGAAACAGTTCATTGAAACAGAGGCACTGAAAGTGCCATTTTGAAGTTTTATAATACAATTCAGTTTGGTTGCTTGTTGTTGTGTGGGGTTTTTTTTCCCCCCTCCAAACTCATATATGTTATGATTTTATGAATCACTTTGAAAAAGAGTGAGCATTTATCAGCAACATTTGGTTCTATGGTGAATAGTTCTGAATTAGGGTATTTAGGAGCCTTACTAATGACCACTGAAAATATAGCAGTTTTCACCTCAGGCCTTTATTGGTTTTTATCTTACATCTTCAAATATGCATTTCACTTTTCCTACAAAAAGCAAGTTAGACAAAAACTCACCATCCCACCAGGAAAGGCTTGCCTATGTCGCCTGAATATATTACCCATTTTCTAGATAAATAGTGATTTTCAAAAAAAGTTGCAAGAAACTTCTATCCGTTGCTTATTGACTTTACAGCTAGTTCTTTCAACAACTATGGTTTTCAGTTTGAATAGCTTCCATTTTAATTTTATTTATTTCCATTTCTGCTTTTCAAACTACAAGTCTTGAAGGCAAGAAAAAATCCTTGACAAAATAACCCACTCAATCTTCAACCAGCAACAAACTCAGGATTGTTCCTACTCTATGCCAAAATTCATTACAAAATCATTAAAGAAATTTCACAGGAGAAGGGGGGAAATAAGCAAGTAGAACTTTGAAATTTTTAATTGGATGCAGAGAAATTGTTTCAGATTGGAGTCCAGAATCTGTTCAGAAGATTCTGTTATTTCCAAAAATTTTGCTGGCAGACCTTACCTGCTTTGTCCTGGTAGCAGTGAATAATTTCTGTATTTTCACAACTATTTCTAATGAGAACTGCAGTACTTTATGGCTATTTAAAGATTTCCCTAGATATGCTAAATAGTCCTAAATATGGCTATTTAAAGATTCTCTAGATTTCCCCCAGAGTGATCCTATCCAAACACCCAATGTTGTTGGTAATAGCTATTTCCCCTCACTACAGGCTTAAGAGGCAGTTTCCTCAAGGACCACTACAAGGGATGACACATGAAACTTTTTTCCTCCTTCGCTCTCCTTCCACTGGTACCCTGGGGTCATTTCCAAGGTCTGTTTGGCTTGTACTGTATTTTGGAACAGGAAACTTATGACTGATTTCAAATACAGAACTCTAGGCATCATGGAGTAATGTGTTGCCACCAAGATAGAAAATTTAATGAACTGAAAGTAAAAATGTAAGGTAAGGAAATTATACTGCAAGACTATTCAGAGCATACTTCTATGAACATAAGCTTCTGTCCAAATGTCTCCTCTACACATGTAGCATTTGCCTCAAGTGATGCAAGGAAAACATTTTAAAAATAGCATAGAAAATGTAATAGACTCAAAAGTATTAGAAAATTACAGCAGTTCAGTATTTTTATCACAGAGTTTCAAACTTTTTAAATTAGTATTACTTGATAAAAGAAATCAGAAAGTGGATGTTTTTTGGTCTTATTTTTGTTTCCTTTTTCCTTTCACTGACTTGTATTACATTGTGAAATTGTGTATCCTTTCAGAAAATAGACCCCTTCTGTGGAGTTTCATTTTAATGATATTCCAGATGTCTATTACACAATTTAATAAATGCAGGTTCATAACCTCCCACTCTTCATGAATAATATTGAATTATGAGGATATGAAAGATCTACTAAGATGAGAATTTTTGGGAGTAAGGTGCTTTATCTGATAAGGAAAGTTAATATATTAGATTAATTGTGGCATGTGAAAAGAAGGAAAATGTGAGAAAAAAGGTGTGCTCAAAGAATGCTTTCTGTACAGTTTGATGACTACTACTTGAAATTACTGAAATATTAATTTCTCAGGAAAGTGTCTTAAATTGAGTGTCATGACTTTAACTAAACACACAAAAATACTCTGTAAGAAAAAAGAAAAACCAAAATACTGTACTACAGCTAAAAGTTTTACAGCCTAATCTTCTTGTCTTTCTTTTTCTGTACACCCACATTTTTTCCCTTCAAACAAAACACTGAAATAGACAGTGGACCTATAGTTGAACCATGTAAAGTAAATATTTTCATTAAAATTATCTAGTCTTGGGTTTAGTACAGGCCAATACATTTTTAAAGCAAAAAATATGTAACACTATATATAAAAGTGGATTTTCAAAATGCCTTTTTACTTTTCTTTAGCCATATGTTTCACAGATATCTGAGTATTACATATGAACATGTAAGTCTTTGGGGGTATGTCCATCACTAGTACTTGTCAACACTAAAATGCAATCAAGGATCCTCTTTGGGAACTGAATTTCCATCAAAATGCTAATAAGTAGTCAATTATTTAAAACGTGGCACATGATGTTGATACTTTTTCTTATTTTATAAGAGCCATTAAACTACAGAGTAACTATTGAAACAAATTATACTCATTACAGTTACCCAATGACCAAGTGAATACCACTCTTCCCTCACATCTCTGCAAAACAAAGTTTATGTTGATACAAAACAAGATTTTTCAATTTGGACTAAAAACTGCCCAGGTTCAAATAAATGAATATACAGCTTGGGTATATTAGAGATATGTAGTTTTCCACTTATACCTCTAAGGAACAGTTTCAGAAGTCATTGAAATTACTGGAAATCTTTCCTTTAATTCCCATTGTATTGCATCCAATATTGCATGACAGCTGTTCTGCTCAGATTCATTTGCACTTATTATTATTCTTTATTTATCTTTACTTTCTACCTCTTGATTTTGGTGGGACTTCTCCGAAAAATATGAAGACTCACAAAGTCAACACTGTCTGAAAAGATTTTTTGAAATTCAAATACTTCTGCAGGATTTGACTAAAATTGTTAGGTTATTCAGGTCTCTATAGTCTTGTCTCCATCTATTGATCCCTACTTACCTTGTTTGTCTTCCACCTACACCATTGTGTATATATGCCTGATACTGTTCTACCAATTTTAATGTTTTTTCTCACCCTTTTTGACTAGTGTTATATTCACTCCAAGTAATTATGAAAACTTTAATATCAGTCTAGTAAAATTCTCCATAGAAATAGCTATAAGACATACTGCTAAATAAAAACACTTCATCAACAAGTGTGCCTGAGGTCAGCAAAGTCACCCTTAATCAACTGAGGGCATGTCTTACTGATGATTAAGGAGTGTTGATCCCCAGAACAACAAAACACATGCACACACACACATACACACATAAGTGGACTTTTTTCTTTATAGTGCTATACTGTAACTTTCTTTTACCTGAAAATTTTATCACCTTTTTCATTTATTGGCTAGAACTTACATCAGCTCAAGCCAGGCTGCTCCTAAAAAACAAGCCATATATTTGCCTATCAGTATTTGGGGTCACCTAGCACTATAGAAAAAGGAACATGACCTGTCTTTGGTATTCTTAGTCGGCTCTATAAAACACTTGGTACCAAGAGTTTCAAGGCCTCTTGATTTGAAATATTTATCTTTTCTCTAGGGAGGAAATGGGAAACTGGATAAATATGACAGCCAGCCATGTAGGACCATCAAACATGGGCAGTAAGGGGAAAATAACAGTAACTTGCATTCATGGGTCTCTGGATGGTTGGTGAATTTCTTCCCTCTGTCACTAATCAAAATTAGCCCATAAGCTTAAGTTCACTAAAAAAGGAAATATATTACTACCCACCTTTCTTTTAAGGGAAGCACAGACTGAGAGACTTGTATAGAGAGCTGTATCATCTACCAGTTGTTATTTCTGAAATGAAGACAACAAGAATGAAAGGAATACAATCCCTTTGAATCATGTGAAAAATATAGAAGCAACACTGATTGCATTTGCAACAACCTGTGTAAATACATTGAATATGACCTTTTTGATAATATTTACAGAGTGAAATCTAATGAAAAATAAATGTGAGGAAATCACAATCTATTTATATAGAAACCACAAGGAGAATAAAGGACTAACCTAATCATATACATAATTTACAGCAAGATATTCACTCAACTGTCTCTTTCTATGTAGTGCTGTTTCTGTTTTCCATGGTAGTTTAGACTGAAGAATCACAGTTGTCTCTTCTTCTTTTAATATTTATAGAGAGGGAGCTTTCCTGGAAACCTGACCAAAGGACAGACTGTTTACGGCCAGATATGATGTAGGTGGCATGCTGCTTTTATAAACACTCCAGTAAAATCATAAGGTGTTTGAAGACAAAGTGGGCTGTAGTGGTTGTTTGTGGTTGTTTTGTTTTAGACTTTCTTTGATACTTAAATCTCCGGGGTTTATTAGGTTTTGACTGAATTGTTATATCCTGTTTTCAGTTTTGAGTCAGAAAGGAAACATAGCTGGAAGATATAACTGAAATCAGTTTTGTTATCTTCTCTTAGTCTTTTTTTAGTTGGACCAGTTCCAAGATCAACTCAGTGCTTCCTCATTTTAGCTTGGTTCTTTTCTGTTTGAGTATCACCAGCAAAAGAATATTTTTTCACCTCACATCAAAGTGAGAACAATTACAGTACATACTCTCATTCATTATCTTTTTTAATATCACTTTCTTAATAAGAAATAAGACTGAATTTTCTGTTAAAAGTGAGTAACTCAGTTCAAAATCAATACAAGTAGGAAGGAGATAAGAAAACCTTCCTTGTCAAGTAAAATTTGACTGCAGGAGAGTTCAGATTTTTAAACTCAAACCCATTAAGGAAGGTTCTTCAATTTTGTACACATGTCCTCTAAGCTAAATTCTAATACTGTCAATATGTATGAATAAAGAGATACTAATTAACCATTCGTTGTGTAAATTTCTTACTCAGCTGAAGCATCAGTGTCTTGCAAACAAATTGAAAAGAAGTTTTCATGTTGATTGAGTTGCATCAGTCTCAGATCTGTTACCTAGTGAACAGTGTCTAATGGAGTGCAAGTATAACTATTTTCAGCAATTACATTGGTCTCTCTTTGCAGCTAAGCTTTAGAAGATTGTATTTATAAAGTATAGCTATGTCTCTTAAGCATTTATTTGGTGTACTAAAATATCCCCTAGTTAATTTCTTTCTTGCAGTATTTCTCCCAAAAGTATAAATAAGATTGGATTGAGAATAGGTAGCATACAAGCAGTGTTATCTGACAAATGGATATTGATTCAAAAAAATAACTGCTTACTGATCAGTTTGAGCAACGAAATTTTCTTACATAAAAACTGCATGAGTTGGAATTAAATTTCAATCTATATTGTATCTAAATTCCAACTTTATTAGAAGGGTGATTCCAAGAGCTGCAGGGAAAAAAGAACCACTCACAAGCCCACCCTCCTCACCCACTCCAAAAAAAAAACAATAGTCCAAAAAACCAGAAAACAAACACAAACAAGCAACAGAACCTTTGTTAGCGACAATTCAGATTAAATGCCTTTTTTTTTTTTTTTCTGGGAGGCCACATACTTTGGTAATGTTAATGTCTTAGCATTCATTTATTGAGATCTCTGCTAGAAATTGGTACAAAGCCAATTTATTCATTAAATATCCAATTCATTCTCACTTCTTGTAATATCCAGTCTTCATGTATTTCACATAGTTATTTATCAAGTTATCATTTCCAAGACTTTTTTGTTAAATACAAGTTTAACTGAGACAGATAACACATAGTTTGGATTAAAGTTATTTTAACCTGTCAGATAATACTATTTTAACCAATACATTGAACAACTGTATGCATTGTTACTTAAAATAAACAAGTGCATAAAAAAATTAAACATAATACATTTAGCATATATTTCATATTTCAGAATTATAGTATCTTTATAAATACTCTTTCAGGACAGGTCTTATTCCTATGACATTCTGGCAATAAGACTTCATGTTCATCTCAACTTTTAGTACATTTTTCATTAACAAATTCTGCCTAACAGAATTTTATTTAACCTCAGATTTCATTAAGAATGGATATAAATGCTTTTTAATATGAACATTTATGGGCTGTGATCAGAAACGCTGCTTAATTCCATAGTGCCATTTATTTTGAAGATAGAGCAAGGTAATTTACTGTGATTTTAAAACAAAGTTAACTGTCTGTCTTCCTTGAAATCTTATCTTGTCATGGTAGATTAATCCAACCTTTGTTCTGTAATCATGGTCTTTGCTAACACCGTGTCCTCAGGAAAGTCCTTTCTTAACTCTGCTACCTTTATTTTCCCTCCATCACTCAGGCCAAGATCAGCACCAGGTGTTCATCAGTGAACTTAACTAAAGCCCTCAGAACTAGTAGCTTTTTCCTTAGTTAACTTCTGCTGAGGAGGGGCTGTGACATTTTCAGCTACCTTCGTCCTGCTTCAGTGTGTAAGGTTCTACAAATATTATCATAATAAATATATTCTAGCTCCCTATTAAAATATATAGTTTAACAAATTATTTTTAGTATTTCCAAGTTTATCAATACCTACTGATCTGAATACCTGTCTGACTGTCCACAACTAGACAGAGTTACCCATGTTTAGTCTGAATAGGTTTCAGTGATACAGTGGCCCACTGTGATTTGTTCACTTCAGCTCAGAGCAGGAAGCCTAAATGTAATGCTGTGTTAATGCAGCTCTAGAGCTGCCAGGAGTCTCGCTGAGAGATAACTTTGTGAGCTCTACTCATTACTGCATTTTATGGTATAGACATATCTGATAAGCATGCATAGCTTATGAGAGATGAAGCATCCAAACTCATCACTTCAAGTATAGGCGTAAAAAATGGTAAAGTTGGTGCACTTTCCAACAATGATAAGATCTTATGAAGGAATTCTATTCTGCAAAGTGAAAAAAAAAAAAAAAAGTCTCTAGTCAGTGCCACAGACTGAGGCTGCTTCTCTGTACAAGTCCAAGGCTGGAAGATTGACACCAGAGCAATGTTTTCTAGAAAACATCTCCTTTATAGTCAAAAAATCCCGACGAAAATCAACCAACCAACCAAACTGAAAATTTAGATATTTTTGAGGGTGTAACTTGTTTATGCTTTTTGTAATATCAGAATTGCATTGGAATATTTCTACAAAGTTTAAAAGTTCTGAGGAAAATGTTGATTCTCTAGGAAAAAAAATAATAATTAAAAAAAAAGAAAAACAAACTGAAGCAAAATATTTTAATTTACTGAACTGGTTTTAGGATATTCATTTTGAGGTACTACAAAATTAATTCATTCCCACTATGGCAAATTATAAAATGCCTCAGTAGAATAGCAAAATCCTCTTGCATCCATGGATAGAAAAGAACTACTAAGTAATGAAAATACAATTTCCATGAAACAATGCTCTACATCAGAAAAATACCTGCATTTCTAGACTTTCAGAGACTTGACCAGTAGAATGCAGTTACTTTTCAACAAGCACAGAGTTCCCAAAGTCATCTAAGCTTTCATTTTGAGGTTGTAAGACTAAACTGGACACCCAGACAACAATTAGTCACAACAATCCATACCCACTGAATCACAACAAACCATCTCAAAAGTTATCTAATATCTACAGACCCTGAGAACCTAAGTTCGTCAATAAAGACTGTAGGACTAGTTCAAATAAATAGATTTATGAAAACATACTTCCAAATCTATATTTTCTGACTGTATTCTACCAGAAAATTTGCAATCAGTTGAACATGGAATTTCAAGCATAATAAATATACTGATTTTCTTTTGCTAAGCGAGTAGGAGAAGAAATTCTTCTCAATGAACTCAACGTACTGAACTCCAAATAACCTTGACAACCTGATTCATACATTTCTGGTAAAACCTGTAAAATTATCAGAGCTATGTTGGGGTTTTTTTATGACAGTTATGCAAAGCACCAAATGTTGATGACTGGAAAAAGTAACAGATATACATGTAATAGAGATTAGGTCACAATAAATTACCTCATGCTGCAATTAACTTTTAAGTTCTCAACTGCCTAATGGTCAAGCTAGAATTTATTTCTTTATATTTTTAGTAGGAAGAAATATTAAATGGAGAGCTTTAAATTCATGTCTCATTTCTATCACTCATGCAGAGAAAAATAATGGACAAATTAAATGTGCCTATTCACACTACTGCTAAAGATCATCTTCAAATATTTTCTAGCTCCAAAACATTAATTATTTTTTACATTTGAAATCAGATTTCAACCTTATAGGTAGCAGAGACTGTATTCCTTGAGCTGGCAAATGTGAAGTGTTTAACATGGGTTTTAATGTCTTATGTTACCAAACAGGACTGTGACCTTGAAGTTATTTCTTAGTCTAGTTACTTAACTATCCTCATCTTAGAATGTCAGAGGGGTTTTGACACATATTTTATGATTCCATTGCAAAAATAGAATATCTAATTTTTTAAAAAATATCAAATACAATGTAAAATCATATATGTTCTGGATAGAATAAAAAGCCAAACATGCAATATTAACTGTAGTTAATCCATGGCAGCTGCAGTTAATCCATAGAGTCAACCCATGACTGGTTAACTTCAGTTTTATCCATGCCTGAAGTTATGCTTTAAGATCTCCTTGGAAGAAATATCATAGTAGATCAGCTTCATTTGCCTACAGGGTGTGCTTATTCCTCATCTGACCAATCAATAAATCAAATGTACTGTAATTTCAAGGACTTCCCTTGAAGAATAAATCTGACATAACCTGTGAAAATAGGATCTTTTCAGAAAATGAAGGTGGTGCCATTTATATTCCTTGGATTTATTAATTTACTATTACCAAATGGGAGATTAATATCTCTTTTTCTAGAGTCTTAAGAACTGCAAACTGCATGTTATCATTTGTACAGCTTTGAAAATCTGAATGCAGAAAAAGATTAGCTGCTCTTACAGGGTTCTGCATTTCATATAGCGCTGGCGGATGTAAATTTCCTGGGTGATTATGGCATACCCTCAAAATTCTATGCATAGGAAAAGGATGATACTATGTGTCCAACATACAGAACAGTATTATTGTTAATAACTTGATATGAACCAGATTTACATGAAAAGTATCATATGCCATTGTTTTCTTTCGTGTAAATTTTCTGAAAAGCAACCCTTTCGTAGAACTATCTGTCTAGACTCTTTCCTGTTTTATAGAAGTTTATGACATAAATGTCCTCAAGGTGAGCACATATTTTTCTCTCTAGACCAATGATTCTGAGCAAATTCATCCATCTCTGTAGTATATTATCTGAAGTGCACAGCTGCCACAAGACTTGATCATTTGTTTTTCTTCATTACAGCTGCACCAGTAATACCACTGTACTTAAGGAACTGTCATCCTTCCTTAAAAAGAAAAAAAAAATTATCAAAGGCTGCAATTTCTCTGTCAAGCAAACTGAGCAAAGTTGTAGTACCCTTTTCCTTCTTTGTCTAAGTTTCACTTAAATCTTGTTTTTTGTTCTTTTTTACTTTACTTTGGTTAGTTTGTTTGTGATTATTATTAGAGTTAAATAAAAATACAGGTATAATAGCAGTCCTGCAGAATATTAATTCAAACTGTTAATTCTTCATCTGGTAATACAGTCAATCAGCATAAAATAGGCTGTATATATTGTGAAGACTTGTATGCAAAGTAATCTCCTCCTATAAACATTTTTAGACACATTTCAAATGGAGTAGATACAAGACATGCCACCTCAATGACAATAAGAAAAAATATTAAAGCACTTTGGTTATCTAATTCATGTGTAAAGGAAACTGGTTTATAATATATGATGAAAGTTCATTCTGGAGGTAGTTAGACCTTAAATGAAAACTAAGTTTTCAACTGCTCTTTGGAAAAATTTTTACTTTCAGTGTTTGAGGTAACTTTTAGAAAAATGATTCATCTTGTGTTACATCTCAAAGATTGTGTGTGTGTTCTTTAAAAATAAAGCATGTATTTATATCTATAGGAGTACTAAATGCCTCACCAAATAGACTGCCATCTGTATTTGGTGCCTTGTCTATGCCAGAGGTATGCAAACAGTACTTGAAAAACACATATTCAAAATCAAGTCATTATTGTGTTCCTTTATTTATAGTGTGAGGGAATTTCACACTTCCATGGGAACTGCTGCATCCATGAAAGAATGAAAAGGATCTAGGACAATGTAGACATGCTTAGATTAAGTGGCACACTGTTTCAATAATCAGAACTATGAATGTGAGGTAAAATGTTCTTTGTTTCTTGTCAGAATCTAATTCCAATTAATTCTTACCATGATCAGGCCCTCTTTGTTTGGCTATTGACCAGCAATGGGCAATCACAGGTGGTGTTTCTATGACTCATTCAAAAGAGATCAGTCATCTGGGTAACTCACGTCATGTTGTTTCCATTCGTTTCTCAGTGAATTTAAATTATGTTGAGTAAAGATCAAAAGTAGAAATGAATTTTGTTGAACTGCAAAGCAACAATTCTTTTGAAAATTTTTGGTTATGTTGACTCGTTTAATCCAAGGAAGGAAGGGAAAAAGACTGGAACTAATTTGAGGCATTTCTTTATCTCTGCAGATTCCTGGAGATACAATGGAATTATTAAGTAATATAAAGTCTTCCAAGATGTTAAGCAGGATGTGCATGCTTATCAAGTAATTTCTTTTAGATGGAAGAGAAAATCAATAGCTAAAACCAAAAGATCCAATTCAAAATAACACAAACCTGAATAACAAATCTCCAGGATATTACAGAGACAATCTCAAAGCGCCTATAAAATATGAAAATAACTTAGCTGTAATTCAAAACAAACCATTTAATGTCACCAAAATCACCCTAGAATGTTCATAAAATTCATAATGCATCACAAGGATTGTAACTGTAATGATTCTCTGTAAGAGTCCTGAAAGGATCTGTGATTCACATACAAGGTCAGAACTGAAACACTCATTATATTGAAGGACTTGGAGCATTCAGGGTTTGCACTGCTGTGATTTTTGCTATCCATACATTATTACAGAAATTTCAAAAGTGGGTAAAAAAATCAAGGAAAAAATATAGCATAGGAAATTCAACATAGCTATTATAAGATGTCACTAGAAATTAAAATCATAGTATTAATTTTAATGGAAACCAGTAATAATTACAGCAAGAAACTACAAACAGCAAAAATCTATCAATCCATAGAACAACATTCAAATATTTGCCTTAAAATATTAGCATTTCATTATGGGAAACAAATGTCATTGAGACATTCTCTAGGTAGTGCTAAAATGTTACTTGCATAGCAAGAATAATTTATATCACATGAGTTTCCTTACAAGTGTGTCTATAGTTCTACACTTTCTACAATTTAGGCTAATTGAAATTTAGAGGTAGTGTGGATAGGTTTGACCCACTATCACAGTGTGGTAAATGTTCATTTAAATCCTAATACACTTCAGTTTCTGCACTGTAATAAGACCAAATCAAGGATCATGTACATCAAGTTCTACCTTTTTTTTTTTTTTTACAATATTTAACATATTTATTTTTATACATACTATAAGTCTAAATGAGGAAACCATTGACTTATCCAGGATGAGAATTTTTTAGTTAATCCTTTACACTGCTGATATTTAGCAACATATTTGGAAATAAGAAATGATATCTATGTCCAGTTAGCTCATAATAAGACAGAGCAGCAGACTTCTTATATCTGTTGCTATGTACTTAATAGCATTTTTATGTAGGTTTTGCATTCAGCATTCTCTCAAAGAATTGGCTTACAAATTTCTATTCATATTTTTCATTGTAAATCTCCTTACACTGGCATGTAACATCACACAGTGTGTGCTTTCTGCAAAATGCATGTGCTCCATAATACTATATTCTTCTTATGTGGTTTATCATCTACATAAACCCAACTGTCAGAACAATATTAGTTGTTAATATAATGTGTTATTTTATTTCAGGGAGATTTTTATGGACAAATTTTAAAAGCATTTTACTAATTATATGTTGAAAAGTTTGCACTATATTATTACCCAAGAAATTTTTAAAATGGTTAGGATATTTTTATAAATTAAAAGTAATGATATAGTGTCTTGGATTTCCAGTAGCAGCTAAAGCACTGGAAAAAATTGCATTGTTAAAATATTAATCTAAAAGGAAAACTCAAGCTTTAATACTTTAGGGAAGCTTCAGCTGAAGCTCTGGAAACCTAGACAACTCCAATATAGGGAAAAAGGGATTGATTTCAAGATAATATTACAATAAGGAAAGAAGGAGAAATTAACACCCAAAGCCAAGTCATTCATTCAAACCCAGTATAATTTTGTGACTTCACTGGAATTCTAAGATTTTGTCAAAATTAAGGTTAACTTCATTTAAAATTTTGGGAAATATTTGTTCTAATTAAAGATCTTGCTTATATTTTATGTAAATAAGAAAACAAAAGAACAAACTAAATAAACATGTTTTCTATCTCTCACAAATGAGTGAGCAACTGTGGACAACTTCATTATGTTGGGGTTTTTCTCACCTCTATCATGTTAAACTAATAATGAGCAGAAATATTAAATATCCTTAGTACCTGAAGTTGGAAAATGTGATGTCTAGTATTCTAGTGTTGTCTCCTCATAGAGTCTAAAACAATAACTGATTTTTTTACTTACATAGTCATCAGTTCCCTGAAGTGCAGTCTGTAGGAGTTCATGAATATCTAGGGGAATTTCAAAGACATTTTGCATTGTGTGTGACTTACATATTTCTAGTTCAACAAATTGAATCAATCCATCACAATATCTAGAATAGCAGTATATTAAATATTATATATTAATCTCATACTCTGAAAAAACAACTTCTTGTTACTGATATTCCCACTTTCTGTGGTGTTAAACAAATATTTGCACTGTTAGCAGCATCAAGATAGTATTTGGGAGCTACAAAATAATATATTAGAAGGTATGTATGTATACACACAACCCCCCCATCTAATTATAATATTCCTTTATCCGTATTATTCCTCATTTGTCTGCTTACTCATTCCCTCAGTTTTCTCATACTGCATGCCATGAAGTAATGTTTTTCCTCTTATCTTTGCCTTAATACTTTCAACAGCCTTTGCTATCATGTTTGGAGCTCCTAGATTTTACAAGCAGATACCTTGGTGGCTCAGTGGAAGCATTTTCTACTTATTTTTTGATTGCAAGCTTTATGATTTTGTCAGTTTGCAAGCCTGGGGAAGAAAATTATACCAACTTTCTTGAAAATATTCAAACTGTTTAGTAAAGCTCAGTGTCAGAGTAGTTATAAGCTCTAATCCCAGTGAATACTACAATCCTCCCAAGGATTTGACTACAGATAGCAAACTCTATAAGCTGCAGATATTTAAAGCTATGTGTGCACTGTTCAAACTCAGCTGCTGATTGCCCCTCCAAATGTTGCCAAGCAGAATTCCTGAAGACTGAATTCAGCCCTTCACTTGCTTTTACTCAGCACTGATATTTCAAAAGATTGTAGAAACCAAATAATCTTTGTTACTTCCAGCTTTTCATCAAATTTCCTTGAAACTGGCAAGTGGCTTAAAGGTCTTGCAGATGTACACTTGGTCAGCTCACAGTCATGTTCCTTTGAAGGGGTGGAGGAGGAAGAAAAAAACCCCACAAACTTAAGATAAATTATATTTTACATATTTATATATATATGCATACAAAATATTTAAATAACAAAATGTTAATGTAAATATCAGACTTGACAACAGACAGTGAAGATACTCTGACACATATTTTGACAAAAAAGCCACATACAAAGGTAGCCAAATTTTCTTTTAAAACATATCCTAAAACATGTTTTAGTTGAGAAAAAATACAATTTTCATGTCACATCTAAGTTAGGGAATAGAAGTCATTATGCTTTTACCTTAATAAGTGCTTGTATTTGAGGAAAAGATCAGTCTCAATAGCTAACAATGAAGTTGTTAGCATTATCATTTGCACCTTCAAGGTATTTTGAAGATTTTGAAACAGACTAAAAGGCCAGTTTGGCAAACACTCTAGAAACCAAGGAGATGAGTGGATTAGACCAAGGACAAGAGATTGACAACTCTGCAACAGACTAATATTAGAATTTATGGCTTATGCTGTAGGTACACTGGCAGCATTTGACAATGATTGTCAAGAAAAATAGGGGTCAAAGGCAACACAGGTTAGAACATAAGTGTTCAGTTGTGTAGAAAGATTGAAAAGACAAGATTTGACTGACTGCAAAAAATAGTGTGATGATCTTGTCAAGAGTGAGAATCAACAGAAAATAATGTTTCCTTGCCTCATCAGAGGCAATAATAAAAGGGAACACATGTAGTTTGGAACAGAGTTATCAAAAGTTATCCCTGTCTGATATCATGGTTCCATTATTAGATATGCTAAAGATAGATTTTGTGAACATAAATACAGTTATTGGCTTTTGAAATCAGGATATCTCTAACTTTTTACCATAGAAGATACCGCTTGATTTTGTTCTTAAACACAATTTTTATGTTCAAAGAACATGCATGTCTACTTTACCTCATAAAGTTGTTAATAATACGATAATATCTTTATTTTATATATATATATATAATATATAAAAGTAAAGTTTATAATTACTGCCATTTAAATTATGTTATTTTGGAAAACAATGGTTATTTAGCCTGGTTTTTAGGGGTTACTAGTTTAGTATCCAAATAATAGACTAAATTCTGCTATTAGACACATGCATTAGAATCAACTTCAGGCAAAAAAAAATCACAAAATCACAGAATAGTTATGGATGAAAGGGACCTCTGGAGATAATCTAGTCCAATCCTCAAGGACAGAATTTTCCATTGGGATGATAAGGAACCAAAATGAGCAGCATCAAATTCTTAAGTGTTTTTTGTCTTGGTTGTGCTTGGTTGTGTGTCTGGGTGAGTGTATCTTGCTGGAGAGATTTTTCTTTCCTCTTGGAAACTAAAATCATTTGCTTTAATTTCTTTGATGTTCTCTCCATTATATTTTGTGCTTCAAAAGTTTTATATTAGTAAATAGACATCCAGGAAAAAGGCACTAAAAAAAAAACCAAAAAAACGGAGACAAGAAATTAAAAGGTTATATGATTTGAGAGTCATAAAAAACAATCAATTTCTAAGTAAGTTTGAGCACGAGAGACAGAAAGGTTGAGGAAAATTCAGTAGATGAGAACGCAGTTGTTTAAAATTATAAAAGTCAAGCTTGAAAAGTATGGACTGCATCTTGATTGCAGAGGTATAACAAATGAACTGGGCTTTACTCTATTCAAAATGAAAATACTTCAAAATTAGAGGGAAAAAGTCTGTGACTAACACTTGCTTACATTAAGGTATTAATGTATGCAGCAGATCTGCCTAACAGTGGAGACAGTTTAGATATAATATACTTTTGGTGTTAGATACTATTTTTTTTATTTTTTTAACACAGAGACAAAACTATTAGCATCAAATATCACCATCTTTCAAACTGAGGTAAAAAGAGGTTAAATTACAAATAAGCCAAGCAAGGTCTAGACCATAACTTTCATTCCTCTTTTCCATTTTAATAGCAACTCTTGCTGTATTTGTTGCTTAGGATAAGGTTAATTACTATGATTTTTTTTTCAGTATTTTCCATTCTGCAGACTCCCACTCCTATTTCACATATACTTTCAGACTCTAATACTGCCAACATAAGCCTGCCTAGAATGATATTTACAATATATATACTTACAAATAATTTTTCTTAGTTACATTTTTAGCACCTTTTAGAAGCAGTACTTTTGCCATACTTAAGAACCCTTTGCTGTGGTTTAGGAATGGTATTCTCCAATTTAGTGTTCCCACTGATACACTCCAAACCACGCATGCTGTTTGCTCATTCCCCACTCCCTCTCTGGTGGGCTAGAGAGAAGAATTGGAGGCACAGAGGGTAAAGATCATGGATTGAGAAAAGAACAATTTACTTGAAGCAGAAATGGAATAAGAAAACAAACAGTAATAGTTACAATATCAACAGCAGAGGGAAGCAGTGCTACCAGACCACCCTCTCTGACACACTTACTTGACTGGAAGACAGCCCTTCCCTCCAACCTGGGAAAATGACATGAGCTGGTATAGAATGACCTCAGGGTCCTGGCCATGCCCCTGCTGGCCACTGCAAAAATGAAGCCTGTCCTGGCCAGAATCAGGTCTCTACCTAGGTTTTTTCCCAACACAAACAATGAAATGGATAGTTAGTGACTATTTAAATCACAGCTGACCTGGGAGAGAATAAATTTGCAAGAGGGACAATACACCACAAAGGTTTGGTTTTTACCATGTGACTTTCCAACACGAAAAACTCAGACAACTACTGTGTTTATGAGAGACTTGCAGTATTCCTGTATGTTTATTTATGACAGTGTCTAAGGCCAGACCATAAAGGATTACCATCAGAAGATACCAGAAACAATATCAAATTTCAAATCTTAAATACCTCAGATATTTAACTTTGTACAAATGAAGCTGACAGCATTCCAGATAGAGCTCACCCCTGTATTGTTCCCACACCTCCTCCTATAGTTAATTAGGAACATTTGTTCATAGATAATGATGGAGGACTGACAAATGTTAAGTGGCAGACACCTGGTACATATTTGAAAAAAATATACAGCTGTTCATTAATCATGTCATGTCTTTTCAGCTAGGGAAAGTACATGTCAAAAGAAAAAGGTTTCAAAACATACTGAAATTATACTGTCAAACTTACTAAATGAGATTGCCTTTCTGTTGTAACAGAGATGTATTGAAAATCAAGTCAGCACTACAGTTCTAAACTCTTCTTTCCAAGAGAGTTGCCATCCAGTAATGTAAAACAAGAGTCAAAGATTGGTTGAAATATGTAATTCTACATTTCAGTTCAACAGGTGCTTTTTACCATTTGATTGTGGGTTTTTTTCTAATGCTGTTCAGTTTTTTTAATTGAATTTCAAGTTCAAATCCTAAAAAAAGTTAACAGTTTTCATTTCTCAT
Organism: Acropternis orthonyx; assembly: GCA_035583155.1. Taxonomy (NCBI): domain Eukaryota; kingdom Metazoa; phylum Chordata; class Aves; order Passeriformes; family Rhinocryptidae; genus Acropternis; species Acropternis orthonyx. The sequence goes on along the minus strand of JAWWEU010000040.1, from coordinate 40,496,527 downwards.
GTAAATTTACATTAACACTTTGACATTCCAAAATATTTTTTCTTTGAAAGTATTTATAGGAAACTCTCCTACTACTCAAAAGAAACAAATACAGATATTAATGAGTGAAGTCCTCTGTTTTTATTTCCTTTTATTTTATTTGGATTTGGCAGGGAGGCAAGTTTAACATGACCTAGTGATTGATCATTTCTCCATACAGCAAATGTAATGGTCTAACGTCAACACAATTATATCTAGGCCTCATTAAAATGAGGATTAAATGGAGTATATGATAGTTCTCATTTCCACATAATTCCCACTTGAATATAGGATTCCCTGCTTATTTACAATCCACAGGCAAGAGAACATGTGAAAATGAGAAGCCAAGCTTATTGGTCATTCCCAGATGGTCATCTCAAAGCTCATTATTAGCTGAAACCAGACATTGTGTAAGGAGTAATTTTCTACATTAGTCCTGTGATTATGGATATTTCCCTTGATTTTCTATTCTCATTGATAAATAGTGAGAAGGCTTGCTTACCCAGGTTCCTCATTTAAGAAGGCCATAAATGAAAGGAGAGGAATGGCACAAAAAGTCAGACTCCAGGCAAGTATTTATTGCTGAATAGAAGAGTGGGGGAAAGAGGAAATTTATGAACAGGTAGTATTTGAATCCAGGCATTCCAAGATTACCTGCCAGTATACGTAGTGTCAGCAATAGCTGCTGGGCTGTACCACATCCTAGGGAGCATACAGTTCCTATCACACGTATGTAGAGGGGAAATGTTGCACAGAACTTAGTGGCTACCTGGAGAATTAGCAGACAAACATAATCCAGAGCCATAAAACTGACAGCTGTACAGGAGTGTTAAGGAAATAATTTCATTTACAGCACATCCCCATAGCCTGAAGGCATGATCTAGAACACACCATTAATTTATGTTAATGTACTTTTTCATAGTATCTTCTTTCAACCACTAAAAGCCCAAGAAGAATGGAACTGCAGCATACCCTGAAGAGAGCATGATGAATGAGAAAGACAACAACAACCAAGCAGAAAAAAAAAAATGGAGGCGGTATTTAACAAGTCAGGACCTTGTTAAGCAATTATAAAAGATTTCATTTTTTATGATGCAATAAATGCAGGTAAGTTAAACACTAGTAATCTGTCCGTACAAATTTCTGCATTATAATCACAAGGATGGGATATTTTCAAATGCCTTCTTCTATGGTAGTTGATAAAAATATTCAATAACATCAAAGCCAAACCAAGTCAAGGAAAGGGACACCCTGTATTTTACAATACAGTGTTAGCAGTAGGGCTTTGTTAAATTGAAGGCCAGAATCAGGATTTTATGAATCATAGTGGTTTATGAGAAAAATAACCTTTGAAATCCAAGTTTCCAGATGTTAGTGTTTGCTGTGTAATTGTCAGAACAGATCCATAACTGTAACACACAGTGAGAGCTGGTAGGCCTCCATAATCAAGCATATAATATTATTTATTAACTATGTTGTCATATCTAGTGTGTGGCATATATTTTTTCAGAAATCATTACAGCACAATACTCTCCAAAGGAATATTTGAGAAATTAAATGAATTTTCTTGAAATAGTGTATTTATTTTCTTTTAGTTTGGCTAGTCTCCTGAAAAAACCTATTTTCCCTAAGAGATTTAGAAAAAAAAATAAGTAAAGAAAAATTTACTGTTTTATTGATTTATAGAAATGTGTTTCAAGTAGTTGTCTATCCCATGCTTCAGTGCCTCACTTTTGCATATAAATATAAAATAACGCAATAAAAATATATATGACATAAAATTTAATCAAAACTACCATTCTGTCTTCTCTTCTGGAATTTACAGAGTTAAGTGTTCCCTGAAAATGTGGTATTTGGAAAGCCTTTTAGGGTGGGAAGGAAGAGTGCACCAGAGTTCAGGTCTTTTCTCAGAAGGTAGGTGTAGCAGCTACCTCATTTATAAAGAAAGAAATATGCCTGGATTCTTTTCACTGATCGTAGCTGCATATGCAGAAGTGCTTCTCATTCTAATATGTATGTAGTGTGCTTAAAAGGGAATCTGTGGTGGAATAACAAATAGGACAAAAATCACTATGAACACAGCTCAGAGGATGTGGGGGCGAAATCAATGACCCATCATACTGTAACGTGGAAAATATATGAAAACACAATCATGTCTCGTTTAGAGATGTCACAAAAACACAGCTCCCTCTAAATCATCAAAAGCATAGTGATTCAGATTGCTTTATACTGTAACTGAGTCTCCAGTGCTCCATGAAATCCTACAAAAATCAAGAGTAAAAATCAAGAATGAACGGGAGCTGGAAGCCATGGTAGTCATTTAGCAACACAGGCACTGTTGTATAATTCCCTTTAAATTTATCACTAATATACATCCCTTTCCAATGTATTGTTTTCAGGTTTTCTAATAGTCTATGCCAACCTGAAAGCAAGAATACTATTGTAATAGTCATTAAGCAAACACAGAAGAAAATTTATTACCTGTCCCCAAATTATTTATAGCCTCATTGTAAGGTGATGATAAATGATAAATATAAATAGGGAGATAGGAGGATAGCAGCATGGGTTCTGACTTTCTTGTCCTGGTAGTTAAAAGCACATAAGAAAGGCCTGCTGTCATCCCTTCTGTGAAGGCTTGCAAAAAACTTAAGTATTTTGGAGATTTTTCAGGGAATTTTTTTCTCAAATATAAAAGATTATTTCTAACTTCTGTTCCTGTCTCATCTCTATGAGACAAAATGAAGACTTACATGAAAAATAGACTTAGAGGAGATTGTCATAAAATTAAGGAGACATTCGAGGTTGATAGAACCAACAGCTGTTTCCCCAATCTTTTCTCATGTCTATCCACAAACTTTATGTAATTATTAATACTTTGTTTTTTGCTTTTCTCTCCTTTGTAAGGCATGCATCTTTGCTTATCTATTTGTTAGAGACCAATGCTGACAAGTCAATGTTTTTTAAGAAAAAATTTGGAAGCATAAATCATCCAATACTTGCCATTAATTCATAAAGTTTGATAAGAAAGTAATAATTTCAACATAGTGCCTATGTGAGGTTACAAACTACAGTAAAAGTCTGGTATTTGAAATATTACTTTTGGGCTACTAGTAATGCAGTATGATGTCTCTTTCTGAAGGACTACATATGAATAACAAATGGTATTTTTTCAAATTTTTTTCTTCTTTTTTTTCTGACCTGTGTAATATTAAAATCAATTTTAAAAAAAAGGTGCCACAAAACTCACTGAAATTTATGTAAGGTGAGATAGACTCACAGGCAATGTTACAAGTTCATGCTTACCCCAAGTAACAGTTTTGAACCCAGTTTATGGAAAGTGTAAACAAATACAGTTTTGTGTGACTATTTTTAATAAGGAGACTGATTTTTCATTTTTTTCAGTGAAATTTTACATCTAATATCAGAAGTATTGAGGAAGAATTTTAGTTTATAAGATTGTTGTAAGAAAATCAAGTAGCTGCTAGTTGCAAATGTAGACTTGGACAGAGAAATTAAGAACTCCTCATGGCTGGTGTTTAACTTACTAAGAATGTCTTTAATTTTTAATTATGTTTGGAAAAAGTGATAAATAAATTGTCATTCTAAATGTTCCCTGTCATAACTTTGTGTTGCTATCGTGGTCTGTAGATTTTAACAGGAACACTCTTTATAAATGGTCTATAATGTACATATGTTTATCAATAACCATCTTATGTTCCTAAATATATTTAAATGTTATCTGAAGTTTATTACATGAATTATTGTCGCAAATCTTGGAAAAAAGAGTAAAAGGGTGAAAGTGCTTATTTGGTGTCCACAATGGAAAAGAATTTTTTTTTTCTTGTGATTGACATTTACTGAAATCATCCTGTATATGCATCTGTTTGCCTCTGAAACTGCCCAGAAACAGTTTTCTAGTTTGGTTTGATTTAATTTTTCTTTGCATCCATTCATTTCACTCAGTATAACACTGACTTGGATGTATACAAAAATGTATTAGAGGAGTAAATTAAAGGAAGAAAAACCTTCCTCATATAAACATTCAAAGTTTTTGTAAAAAAATCTACCACGAAGAACAGACTAATTAATCCCACAGGTCTGGCTTCCAATATATATTGCAAAGAATTTCATGAAGTGCTTATTTGCATGACAATACCAAGACTACACTTAAAACTCCTACCTGCTTCATAAATCTACTCCAGAAAACTTAATAATTATTGTTTCATTTATTTCAGTAGTGGTGAACTGCGTGATTTGATATATATATTCCAGAATTCACACACACAGTATTTTGCATAACTCGTGTGTTTTATTCTTAGGTTAAACTACTTCCTTAACAACCAGTAAGAACCATTTTTTCTTCTTTAATCTACAGTTAGGTCATGGTGAATCTCACATTGTTAATCATAATGAAAAAGTACTGAAAAAATGTTTGCTTAATACACAGAAATAAAACATGTCACCAGCAGGACGCATCAGAGCAGATATTCTCCCAGAGTTCTGCATCCGAATTCTGATCCATTCAGTCATTTAATTTGATTGAAATTAGCATTCTCTTTCATGATTTCTTTTCAATCCTTTCAGCTGCTATAAAAATTGTAAACTGATCCAAATTATATCCTCTGAGCCAAGTGGAGTCTGAATTTAAACTGCAAGAAGCAGCTTGATGTCACTGATCCTTTCCAAGAAGGGAATTCAATATCATTCTGAAATATTTGTTTAGCTAGCCAATATGACTGAAATACATGTTATACAACAAAAAGAATTTCAGTTAATCCTAATACCCCAAATTACTGCTTTCATTTTGCAAAGTATAAAGAAATCCCAATTAAAACTTAATTTCTTCAATCACTTCATATCATTTTGGTAAATAGGGTGAAATGCAGTATAACCCTAGTCATAAAAATGCATTACACTCCTTTTCCCCATTTTATCTGTATGCTCACCTACCTCACAGTTTAAATGTAATCAGTAGTCAATCATGTTGCATATATTTTGTAGTGTTCTTATATAACTTTTTTCCCTGTACAGTATTCTTACTGTTCTTCAGACATGTCATGAGCTCACAGCAGCTATGTGGCTCTGAGAGCCTGACTGTATTGCATGCACCCATTTCAGAAAATTTTATAATAAGATTTCTTTCAGATGTTAGTCAGAATGTCTAATTCTTGCTTTTAAAATTAACCTTGGAGTCTTTTTACAGATGGTGCTTAACTTGGACGTCGATGTAACAATGCTTCATCTCAGTCTCTCCTAAGATGCAGGGAGGGGTATACAGGCACAGGCTGCCAGTGAAATCAGTCCATGAGGATACCATGATACAGCTTTTCATCAGTTTCAGGTGTTTTTCTCCTGTTACTCATCAATCCATAGCCTATACCAAGACTTATCACAATTTTTGCATTGTCCTCTCTGCCATTGCACACTGCACTCAGATATTCCATTCCTAATGTTCCCATGAAAGCGGGTTGGAGAAGTGTTCTAAGGGGGATCTCTCTCCTACTAATTATGAAGAAAACTTCAGTCAGTTATATCGGATGTAAGTGTCTATGAGATGCTTTCAAGTAAATGAGATTAAACCATTCCCCATATGATTAGCACTTTGAAGTTGGTGGTATGGAAGCAATATAGCAGACATTTGTCTATATGTATTGCATATATGTAAAAGGAACTCAAAACAGAGTTTGACTTTTTTTTTTTTCTGAAAAAGTCAAGGTTATTTTTAAATTGTAGTACAGCAACCAGATCAATGACAGCAACTAGATTAAGTCACACAGCGTCTGTAGTTTCTGCAGTCACTTCTCTCAAGCAGCAGTCCTAAAGGATGCTATGAAATCTTCCACCAGATAAATACATCTCAGCAGACAGAACTTGTTTTTGTTACTACCATTTTAATGACAAGCTTATCTTGTGATATTGGCACTAATGGCCATCTCAGTGGTGGAAAACCAACTCTGTTTCCAGTTTACTTCTTATTATCTTCTTCCTTAGAAGACAGAGGCAGAGATTTTTAATGTTAAAACTTTCAGTAGTTCAATTGGCAAATTAAGAAGGAAAATCAACCAGTTTTCTTTTTCTGACGTCTTTCTCTCACATATCAATGTAACAAAAAAATGCCAGCTGCTACTTAAATTTAATGGAAACAATAAACTAGATTTTAATTAAATCTTCTTTCCAGTATATGTCATTCCTTGCATGTGGCAAGGAACACACCTTGTGAAACTGATTCAAGACAGAACTTTGAAAGCTCTGAAACAGGAAAATGAGTTAACATGAACCATTTCAGCAACATTCCTTCCTCAGAAACAGAGGATATTTACGAACAACAGGGTATAAAAGTCAAAGCTCAGTCAATAAGGAAAAGACCACCACAGCATTTCGAGTAAGCTAAACCTTGTTTCATTGCTATATGAAGCTGTGCAGAACAGGATATCTGACAGTCCACCTTGCCACTCCCAGGGCTGCACTGGCAGGTGCAGGTGGACTGGACAATATCTTTTGGAAAGTCAATGAAATCCTGAGGAGATGAAGTAAGCATTTTCAAGGTTATAATACTATGTTCTTGCCCAAGGGGATACTCCTCAGGAAAAGAGAGGTCATTCAATAAAATCTGATATTTTTTATTCCAAAACCTGTTGTATAATTATTATTTCAGCTGAATTTTTTTTTCCCCCCAGACTTAAGTAGGAGTGTGGAGAACTCCACTGGGGAATGTGAATATCTGCATCACACTAAACTTTGTGTGAATAGTTTAGTTTCATCTCTGTAGTTTAATTGTGTATTCTATAGTTCCATTTTTACTTATTCAGCAGATTTTCCAAAGCAATCAGCTTTCTCTTACTATTTACTTTCTGGCATATTTCTCTTGTTTTTGATCCCTATGTCACTCTCACCATTTCTGTCTTCTCCTTTTTAATTGTGATATGTTGTGAAGTAAGATAACACACAGGTACCCTCAAAATGCCAGGCAGCACAAGGATTTCAGGAAATTTTTTTCCAAAGCTGAGATCACTAGATGTAATGAAGAAAATCTTAATGGCACTTCGAACATTGTTCCTGAGGAAAGACACACCTTCTTGTCCTTCCTTGGGCTTTATCAGCACTGACTCCCCGCATGTCTATGAGGTTTTATGTCTCCTCATACCAGAGAGAGCCTGAAAGCCCGTCTGGAATGCAAGAGGAGAAAACAGCTAAACTATCTTTTAAAAAGATGCTTCTTCTTAGGCACGAAAGCTTCCTTAAGCAAAACAAGCTCTAATCTCCTTGCCATAAATCTTCCAGAAAGGGTGTTTTATCCTTACATATGTCTTCCAATGTGTTTTGCTCTGTACAAATCTTGTCCCTTCTTTGTTCTTATGAAGAAGATAAAAGAAAAAAACAATTAGTTTAATAGCTACGGTAGCATCCCAAAGACCAGCTAGCATCAGATATGCACTTGAATGTTCATTACAGAGACTGTGTATCTCAGCTGCCACTAAGCTAAAACATGGCAAATTGAACCAGGTATTTGTAGTTTATAACTTTAACAGAATGCCTTGTTATCCTGGAAGCTAAATCCACCCTGTCCACTTGGAAATTCTGGTTTCAGAGTGTGCAGCATTGACCTCAGTAAAGTACCCATTTAGGGCAGAATTTGTCACACCAAGAGGTCATAAGCTGAGCATGTAGGAGAAAAGGAATAAACAAACAAACAAACAAAAACAAAACAAAACAAAAAAAGAAAATTTCCCTCATAATTTCTCCCACCTTTTTGTAGTCTTCGAAAAGATGTAAAACATACTCTTTCTTGTCACATTTTAGAATGAAAACACTATTTGCAAACAGTTACATAGAAGTAAAAAGATTAGTCTTATTCACAGTCACACTAATGAAACAGAAGTGCACTGTTTTAGTAACTCTAAATTACTAAACATATTTTCACAAAGCTCTTCCTTAGGGACACTGAAGAAAATAGAAAGACTGATGAGCAGTTGCTTTCCACTCTGACTCACACTATTTTTCAAAAATTAGGTCAGATCAGTTCATGGGTTTCAGATACTCTTCTATTAAATGAGTCTGCTGTACAGTGGCAAGGAATAAAATTAAACAAATTTGCAGCTTCTGAGATAATTAGGATGACTATTTTAACTGTCTAATGCATCTTTACCACACCTTGGCAATCTGCCTAAACCATAGTCTTCCTAAAACAAACAGTCAGACAAACAACTTCTTAAAGGGCTCTTAAAAATAAATACTAATAAAATTTATTTAAAAAACCACTGTATTCACTGTTTTTTCAGAAGAAGTGAGATATTACTGATGCTGTATTTAAGCAAAAGTTCAATTCCATTTTTAGGTACACTGCAATATCTACAGACAAGAAAGTTAGTAATTGCTGCAGACTGTTAAGTACACCTTAAAGGGTTAGTACATCTGTAGCAGGATGGTGTTGTGTTAGGAAATTTTCTAGCATAATTTTATTTCATTATTCTGCTTCCTAATTTTTTTTTAAACAAAAATCCAATTTGATTTCTAACTGTTTATTAAGTATTAAGGATAATAAAGATAATCTTTTCTTTCAGGGCTGTCTAAAAATGGAACATTGAAACAATAATTTTAGATATAAAATTTGGATAGAAAATCATTTTTGGAGGGCAAAAATTTACTCTTCTCACCTTTTTTTTCAATGTGGGGATTGAGATGACTCTTGCTTAGGCTTCCTGACTTGTATATGTCAGCTCATATTATTTTTCTTTTTATATCCCTTTGAAAATATAGGCATTTCCATCACAGGCCGTGTGCATCAGCAGTGATCTCTGCTGTGTCCCCGTGTATTCATGCTGAGGTGCCTGTTCTTCTGCCTAAAACCCGTAACAGAGCTTCCTATGCTCTAAGGCTGTATGAGTTTGTTGCCATTCTGTGCCATGCCTCAGGACTGGTAGAACCACCAACAATGGGCGCTCTGCCATCACCAAGTCTAGACTCCCAGGGACTAACTCTGTCCCTGTTTTCCAGGACAGCCATTTGACTAAGATGAAAGTACCTTTGAGAAACCAGTCCAGTAATAGAAAAGCTAATATTTATTTGGCTGAATTATTTGATAAAAATTATATTATGCTTACAGAAATTATGAATGGATCATGAATAATTTAGAAGACTACAACAGATTAATTTTGTAAGATAATTTTACAACACATAACTCAGTTAACTGAAAATCATATAAATCTCACATAAAATCCCCATCCCCTGCTCTGGAAATGTTTAATATAAGAATTGATAGTCACAGCAAGAAAGTTCATATCACTGTCAAATGTTAGATGGGTTCATATCAGTTTGAAAAGAATGGGTAGATTTTTTTAAATATAAATCAATATGGATAATTAGTTAATTGAAATAAATCAACAAGAGAAAGATTTTGCAAGCAAAAGAGAAGACTGTTGAAGATAAAATATTACTTAAATTAAATTGGATATAAAACACCTTGAAAGGTGAAAATGTTTTGTTTCACTTGGGTTTTTTAAAAATAAATCACATATGCCAAGTAAAACATGTAAGGAAAAGACAGAGATTAATGGCATAAGGGACATCATAAAAGCTGAATAATATTGCATCTGAGCTGTGATGCTGTGATTGCAGGAGGTAAAAAACATACATAGATAAAATGATTTAGATAAATATTGCAATGTAGTGTTTGATATACTGCAAAACCTCAGTGTGTCATTGCCAATATGTAAACTGCAGCATAGTATGATGCCAGCATAATGCACATCCTCTTGCAGTAGGTTTGACTTTTTTCTCAGGATTGCTTTGTACAACACATTGTCTTGAATTGATAGAAATGTCATTTCACTTCATTTCTTACATCCAGAAATGGAAAATATATTGAATTCAGTCTCTCAAATATACTATTCATTTTGTTTTGATTTAACTGGAGTTATTGTATGACAAGTGAACGATAGCCTACAGACTACTTCAACCATTTCTGGACTCTAAGTCCACATACACAGGTATATGCAGAGCAATAATTTTTGCACTCAGTACAATTATACAAAGAATGTCTTATCAGTAAGTTGAAATAAAATTAAATGCACAATGTATGTTCCTATGTGTGTGTATGTGTACATACATATATAGAATAGTGCTTGATTCTACAAGATCTGAGTGTTATGCATATGACCCAATAAATGACCTAAAAACATATCTAATTTCTCGAGATCCTCAAATCATTCTTAAAGGTGTGTACAAGCTTAAGTGTTTTGGTGAATCAGAGAGACAGTTTTCATCACCTTGCAGGAATAACCCCTAATCACTGAACTTCAGAACATACATTTTAATTGACTTTTAATGGATTTGGGTTCAAATGAAAAGCTCTGAGTTGTGGGACAACTCTGCTTAAATTTACATATTGAAAGAGAGACTTGATATTAAAAATAGGAGATATTAACTAATTCATAGGTTAAAATGGAACACGTTGTGATTTTATATTGAAGGCTTTCAGATATTATGTCAGGGCACAGCACAGGTTGTTTATAAAAGTTCATGGGATGAGGGCATGGTCTTGCAATGTGCCATAGCACTGGTCTTAAGGGCAGCCTGATGAACACTACTGCAATTTCCCTCCTGTTTCAGGATATGCTGTCTGTTGGAACTGTGTTATCTGATTCAGTCGTTTAATGGACTACTTGTAAAACAGAAAACTGCATTCTCCACTGCAGCTACCTTCTCATCATGTCCCTTGTGGTCCTGACATAGGAAATTCAGCCTGAACATTCAGCCTTAGGTTAAGTGCTCAGTTACAAACTAGGCAGAAGCACTTCTTTGGCTCATTTGTGACACCAGTTGTCGAGCTTGGCTTTTAGCTTCAAGGAGCTGGGAAGCAGCTGAGATACTGAACACAGAGTGTTTTTATGGTTTTAGTGTGTGAATCTACAGCAGTTCTGTAAAGGACTAGGAATGAAGAACAAATGGGCAGTTAGATTAAGCTCTCAAATTTCTTCATCAGTCCATAATTGACCATAACCATATAGAGCAGCACAAGTCATTGTTAAGCTGTAGGGATGTTTAAAAGCAAAAGAAGTCATGCATATTTTACAAGTGAAATTGTCATGCAAAATCTAACTCTGAGGCTGGCACTTCAGTGACCATCTCTCTCCCTTCTATGGAAGAGAAAAAAAATCAGTGAAAGCATCCAGACATCTTCCTATGATTCTTTTCTCTTTGGAAATGCAAATTAAAATATTTTATAGAATTCTAAGGTACTTAGTAGGTTGGTGAGTTCAGCTGTAAATCAGAGAAAGAGAATTTGCAGTCTTCCAACCTGGTGTCTAGAGTATAAATTTGGTAAATAACTGGCACAGTTGCAATAGTAAAGACAAAACTCTTGGTATAGTGTCATGGAACAGAAGATGTTTTAAGAACATAGCTGATAATTTTGCATTAATATACAGTGATATTTTAAAATTACTATGATTTCAGAACAGACGATAATTTTGATTAATTTACAATATGTAGAAAAATGATGTATTATAATTTCACAGGTCTGGTGATACTTATATCACAATAATTGATTTTTTTTTTACAGTAACTATAGAACTATTGTGAACTTATAATGCTTCCTGATCTTTTTGCCCTTGTTCATGTGATTAGCCTGAACAGCAGCCAAGCCACACACAGTCACTCAATCACTCACCTCCACTTCCCCCAGTGTGAGGAGGAAAAGAATCAGATGAAGAATCAAAAGAGAAAACTCCAAAAGCCAGTTTAATAGGTAAAGTAAAAGTCATGTGTGCAAGAAAAGGAATTGTGCAGGCAGGTGTTCAGCCATATGTCAAAAGCAGGGCTCCATGACACATAATGGTTACTTGGAAACACAAATGCCATAACTTAGAATGTCCTTCCGCTTCCTTCTTCTTCCCCCAGCTTTTATTGCTGAGCACATCACATAATATGGGAAACCTCTTCTGTTAGCTGAGGTCAGTCATCCTGGTTGTGTCCCCTCCCATTGTTTTGTGGACTCCCAGTCTCCTCACTATCAGTGAAGCATGACAAACATAAAAGGACATATTGCTGTGTCAGCACTATGCAGCAGTAAGTAAAACATGAATGTGTTATCAAAATTTCTCAGAACAAATATGAAACATAGCACTGTATGAGATATTTTGAAGAAAATTAACTCTGTCTCAGCAATGACCAGTACGCTACAGAGGAAAAAGAAGATAAATAAACAAAACCACAAAAAAAAAAAAAAAAAAAAAAATTAAAAGCCCATAACACAAACGAAACCACAGCGCAACAGTTTTTCTATTAATATATATTAGATACCAGTTAAAAATGGGAGACAGATAGGGAAGAGAAAGAGAAAGGGAGAATGAATAAATTACATTCTACTTATTCAAGCAGAGAATGTAGAACTTGCTCCTCCTCGCTCAAGAAGTCAGTGACAGAACCAAAAACAGAGGTCAGAGGTGATTTCTGTGGTACACCTGCAACAACAGTGCTAAAAATAGGCACTCTGTATCTAACTTTCTAGAAGTATTTACTAAGGCCATGTTGAAACTGGGCAGATATTTTAAGTAGGCTATAGCAGAAGACACTAGGAAAGGTGATGAATTGTTTTTTCTACACTATGTTACCATGCAAAGACAGCTGAAACAATTGTAAACAGTGATAGTGGTGGGACACACCACAAGAAAATGCCCATGGTACACAGGAAGGGTTTCCCAGAGCCAGCTATGAGTACAGTTCTAAAAAATTTAAAGTCAACAGATTATTATTCTGATGCCAAATCTGCCTGTGACATAACAAAATCATGCATGACCATGTAATCTCTGTAATTTGCATAAATTTGCACTGATGGTTTGGGTAAAAATAAAGTGCTATTGGCTTATCAAGAGCAGATTACTATGCACCTATTTTATCAGACAATATAATAAAATCATACTTAAGTGCAACAAGCTTCAATAACATAATCTTTCATGTAAATCGGAGGTGAAATAATTTCTTTCTTCCTATTCCATGTTAAAATTTTCAATATGAAGGATCTTTGTTCTCTATCAATTTAGTTTCAGAATTAAGACTGGGTGTTTTCATAAACATATATGTAATTGCCATGATTTATTTCTTGCAAGTCCCAGAGCAAGCTCCCAGTGCCCTGTTTAAGCATTTGTACAGTCTCTCCCCTATAACGTATTCACCAGAAGTATTCCAGCATAGATCTACCAAACATATATTTTATGTGAAGATGGTTTATACTGTAATCTTAAACTGCACTGTGAAAAGAGGTCATGCCAAAACACTATACTTTCCATTCTTAAAGGGGTAAGGGGCAGATAGTACTCTTGTAAAAATTTTATAGTTAATTTAGCTCTAGGTTATAATAATTTGTCTCCTTTGGCTTTTTTCCTACCTTTTTATTGCAGTTTTATCTTTTATTCATTTTTTTCCACTACCTAGAAAAAGAGAGGAATCCTTTCTGCTTGCCCACAAGCACAACTAAATGGTTGCTCTTTGCAGAAGTTGGAGCTTGCAGAATGTAGTCTCAGAAAGCTTGCCCTGCATGCCAGAAGAAGCAGTTCAGCTGTTTCCTGATTTCACATACAAACAGGACTGAGCAAGCATCCAAAAGAATAGAGAGGCTTGCAGAAGCTCCTTTCTGTCTGGAATGCAGATGAAAAGTGTTGAACTATAGAAGAGATTTGGGATGCTGGTATGTGAAATATGAGCATAGCTAAGCTAGCACACATGTGGGAGAGCATCTATGTCAATAAAAGGATTTTTATGGACCAAGGTTCTCCAAGTCTTTGTTTGATCCTGGGTAGACTGATAGGGAAGTACTGCTATGTTCTTCCTATGTCTCTAGGAGGGTTAGGAGGTATCAGAAGGTTACCAAGCATTTTTTATTTCCTGATCATTAATAAATAGGAAGAAATGAGACATTTCCTCCATGTTTTGCAGACAGTTCAACTTCTGGTTCCCATGATCAACATATCTCTCAAACAGCTACTTGATGCTTACTGAGAGACTTGCAACACAATGTTCTTGCTGCCTCATAATTATGGAAAAATCATCCCTCTAACTTTTCTGTGTCATCATGAACAGTAAACTTCAGCAGCACTGTCAGATCTTCACTTCAATCCTACAGTAATTTTTTTTTTTTTTTTTGGCCTCTTTTAGTGGTCCGATATGTACAAGGAAAGTGTAAGAGTTTGTTCACCTGAAAGATGAGTATATCCAGTGACTAACAGAGCAGAAGAGAGAGCATAACAGATCCAGCTGCTATGCACCTGAAACTACAGTAGACGCTGAGGTTTTTAACTTAAGTGTATAGCCTCATTACAGTGCAGCTGATTGAGGGCTCTTTATAGCACGAAATACACTATAAAGTTTGGACATGCGCTGTTTGTCCTATCTGAATGCTTATGCAACTTTGGCTAGAAATGCCCTATTCTTCTTCCTACCTGAAATGGTGAAAAAGATATCTGAAATATTATTACTATTAAAATGATGTTATTAAATCTAATTTTAGATGCCAATATATATTGCAGATATCTGAATTTTGATCCAAATATTCAAGCCCCTTCCTCATCAAAGAGACATATACACTTCAAGGGCACAATGTCATTGACTAATTTCAGCTAATTTGGGTAGGATGCAATTAATTGTACTGTACATATGGCTCTTTTCACTGTTGAATGTAAGAGGTATCCAGAACAGCAGTTCAGGAATGGATATTTATTATATGGACGAATCTCAAATACTGTCTAATTTCGATTATGAAGTCTCATTTTGGCATTCCATTTCCCTATCAAGTTAACAAGTAGTCAGCCTAACAGGACATTTAGGAAAGAAAGGTTAGCATTTCCTAGTGGCAGCTGTATAGTGAAAGTAATGACACTGAATGGAAATTTGCAGGTAACTGTTACTTCTTCATTTAGGTCCACTGATTTTTATTTATTTTTTAAAGAACAGACTTTTGGGAATATCACCCTTCTGGTCACATGCATGTTTTCTTATAGCTGCATTTGAGATTGGAGTTGGAGTCAACTCCATCCTGCAAGGAAGACAGTCATTACTTAAGTCAAAATACTAATATTTGGGATCACAGGCAAAGCTAATAGCCAAAGAGGTATGGCAATTTAAACATTACATTTGGTACATGTTGAGCATGCCTACAAGTTTGTCATGGAGTATCAGCCAGAGAAACTTCTTTCTTCAAACTCTGTTTCTCTTATAGTTTGTCTTATCCTCAAAAGAAATGAAAAAAAGCAGAAACCAAGGTATGGGTCTAATATATTAGAGCTGATTACATGACTTTGAATGCACGAGCATATCTATTTTTGTTTTGGAACAGTTTTCTGCTTCTTTGTCTGGTAAAACGTTTATTTTCAAAACCTTCCATAACACATAGCATTTACATACAGAGCACTAGAGAAAGTTTCCTCATCTTCTCTTTTTTTCTTTGCCTCATCTACCATATCTATGTGAATTTGATTACAGGTTCCCTAAGGCAAGGAAAAAAAGGTAAAAATGCATTCTTAAATGAGCCAAAGTCTGAAAATAAATTTTGAAAATCTGTGGAAATTCTCCAGATGATCACAAGTGTAACTGGTTGAAATATGCTCTTGTGCCTTTGAAGGGTATATAAAAGTATGTGTACATGTAAGTTTGTGATAGTAACAAAAACCAGTCTTCATACTGAGTTACAGTCTGGCACAACAAAAGTCAGGATTGTTAATCTGAAATCCCCTGATGGTTTTCTTAGCTCTTCAGGTCCCTGAATTCTAGGTTCACACTGTAAAGAAACATGGGAGTGTAGGCTGTATTTTTCATGGATAAAACCAATCTGAAAGATTTTGAGTCCACATTATACTGTCCAATATAATAGGAACTACCTACAGACAACCTGATAAGGAGTCAGTAAAGCACAAGATGACAAGTCTGCCAAATTAGAGTACATACTAGAGAACTTACACTATTTTTTTTGCTGGCTGTGGGAGAATAGGCAACAAATGACTTTGTATAGGGTAGCCTGGTCAAATAGTGCTTGATCCAGAGTAAAACTTTCTTATAGAAAGTTAACTGAAAATGTTATTTGAAATTACTTGAACGAAAGAGTTTATACTGGAACATCACTTTGTGCCTTCTGTCTGTAATGGTTTTCATCTAGTGCAGAGAGTCCTATAGACATTTTTTTTTTTTATATCAAACTGCTGCATGAGCCTTTCATTTACTTGTAAAAGCTCTCAACAAATCATAAAGTACTTAATAAAGTAAAATTTAGTGTTTTATTAGACTGCTGAAGCCAAGAAGAAATAATTTCAGATTCATTACACTACTAGCAGAATGAAGCTTCACACTACCTGAAATGGGTGTCCAGCAATGTAACATGAAGTTCTGCATCTGACCAGTCACTTCACCATTCTATTTTACACCATTTTTGCTTTTCAGTGATACCAACCATATAACAGTGGTCTAATCTGGCAGAAAATGGAAAAGTCAATGCTTTTCTTCCAGTTTAACTCCACGCTATCTCATTATTCAGCTAACTGGTACAAGACTAGTGGCAATATGGCATAGTTCACAATAGAGTAGAAAAAGTCTTAGCCTAGCAGGGAACTGTTAGCCTTCAGATTATCTCATTTTTGATCTAAAAATCTCACTCCTCACCATTCAGTGGAGGGGGAAAAAGCTACAACTGTGTTATGTTATCCTGAAGTAAATAGGCCCCTGTGCATCAAACATATTTTACTAGCTTAATAAATCTCTTTCTTTAGGAACTTACAATATCCTTCTGTAGGAAATTACAATATGCTTTATAAAGGTGATTGGAGTGAAGCTGCTATTCATTTAAAAGGAATTGCACTACATGACTAATTCAAACCAATATCCTTCTGATCACATAATCCTTCAGCATTAACATGGCCGTTTTCTCAGTAAGTTAACAATGCACTTCTGATAAGTGGGTTATCTCTTACTCACCACCTAATTGGTACAACAACCGATAAGCCTGACCTTTTACTTTAAATCCTCTGTTGTTTGAGGGCCTCATTGACTGAAGTGTGGTTCACTCATATATATTGCTATTCAGTAGATAAACTAACTCACAACAGAAAGACTCGTGCGCTTCTTTTAGAAAGGACAACTGTAATGATCTTCCTCCTGTTGTTTACATCACCCTTTCTCACTGTATTCAGACTTCACTCATACACCTGTGCTGTCTATGAGCTGTCAGGTAAAAATTATTCTGAGTGTTATAACCATGCCATATTTTCTGCCTACATTCAAGACAGACTGCAGAGATAATGGTTTGCTATACTCTTTAGAATCACAGAGAGCAAAATTTACATGTAGTTGTCAATGTCAGAAATTTAAAAAAGACATGACACTGAGTCCAAGTTGTACAGGTAAGCATATATATATATATATACATATATATATATATATATATATAAACTGTGATAAAAGTACTTTGTAATCATAGGTTACTGTACGTAAGACATAAGAAATGTCAGAGAACAAAGTAATAAAAATTATTGCCATGATATGCTATCAGGAAGGTCAGAATGAAAAATGACTGATGCTAGAAGAACACAATATAAAACTGTCTGGTTTTCCTATGATAAAACTCTCCATATGCCAAAGTTGTTTGCATTTTAAGGATCTGACAAAAAAGAAAAGACCCAAGCCAAACCAAAAACACAAAACAAAAAAAACCCAAACAAACAAACAAAAAACCAGAAAGCCCAAACCTACCTGAAATCCTCACAGATGCTTTTGATTTTAAAAAGTCTGATCCAAAAAAAACCAAAAACCCACAAAAAAAACATTATGAATACTAGAAATTTTCAGAAACTCAATGAGCTTCAAAGACATTTATTTCTAAGCTATATCATAATTTTTCAATTAATAAAAGCATATTAAAAATATTAACAAGTTCAATACTTTAAACAGATATAACAAAGTTATTTCCATCCTGCAGATTAAGAAAATGAGTTTAAAAAAGAAAGATTGTTGACCTAACACAGAACAGCTCTGTACTTTAAATCCAAATCACAAATAGAAAAAGCAATTTTGTATTTGCATATTACCCCCATATTAGCCCAGTGCTTTCTCTGAGGTTTCTCTTTGGCCATGCTCTGACTGCAAAGTGTCCTACTCTCAGCAGGCAAGTAGGAAGAATGTTTTCTTCAAGAGTAACCTTCTGCATAGTAGCTAGGCCACCCCCTGAAGTGGCAAGCATAATTGCAGGTCTTAGAGGTTGCAAAAGGCCAACACCCAGATTTATATTCCTTCCTGAAGGAGAGAGACCTCTCACCTGTGATTCAGTGGGAAATTAAATAACATGAGCTCATTGCTTTCACTTGGATTCTGTTTCAACAATGAGTGTGAGTTTTAGAAGAGGTTCAGAGAAGTACTTCAATATATAATAATGAGGAACCTTGTCTTGGAATTCAAGAAAGCCTCAAGAACAAAATTTTTCACCAGTATACTCAACATAAAAAAAGAAAAAAGAAACAGGAATGCTTCTTAGTATGTTCACTGAACAACCTCTGACACTTGTCTAGGTGTTTACAATACATAAAGTGCCTCAGTGGGTTAGAGACAATTTCTGTGCTTCTCTGATAAGAATATACACTGGCATTGTGGTTTCTGAGTTGTGTTTTCTTGAATCTCACCTTAAGTAACTTACCTGGTGCCATAAGAAAACCCATTAGTAGAGCCAAAAACATAATCCAGCCCCCTTTGCCAATTTCTTCATCACAAAAACATTCTTTCTTTTTAAGGACTGTATATGTGACCTAAGTAAAGAAAAAGCTGATGGAAATTCAGACATACAGGAAAAGGCTGACAGAATACTCCAAGGAAAGCTTTAACAGGAATAAACTAATCAATTTTCTTTAGTGGATCATCAAAAATAATAAAAAAATCTCTTAAGTGCAGCCTAAAATTTCTAACTCATGATGTTCTCTGTAGAATTTTTTACACATTTTCACTTTTTTGTTTGCTGAACTCAAGGAGAATATTGGTCAGCAGCCTGAGTCAAGAAATTACTTGGATGTTTTCCTGGAATTCACAAAGATTTGCAAATGCCTTTGACTGTCAGTGAGGAGGTGAGCAGAAGTACGTACAGAAAAAGAAGGTGATTTAATGGCTAAATCACATCATGATGTGTTGGAAAATAACTTCTTAGTATATATTAGATGGGTGTGGGTTTTCTTATTTATTTTTTTTTGTTTGGTTTTCCCCCTTGAAGAGGATAAAGAAAATAGAAAGTCAGAAAAAATGGGTAGGTTTACAAATAAAGCTCAGGAATGCTGTTTTTCAGTAAAATCTTTTCTATTATTTGCTTCTATCAAAAAACTTACAGAATATCAGCCAGCAAGTGCATAAATTATATTATTTCCTTCTCAATGATTAAGAAATAATAATTGTAACATCTTTCATAAATTACCAGCATTATCAGTATCTACTCTTCCTGCATAAAGCTGATTAGTTGAGGTTATTTTCTTGATAAAATGTGAAGAAACAGAAAATCATACCTAATTCTGAAGTTTCGGAGTTTTCTTACTATTTATGGTTTCTGATCTATCTCAGAAAGTCTTTATTGTGAATACCCCCAAAACGTCACACATTTAATAATTTCTGTAGGATTCACCTGTGTCTATTGGATGTTGTTGTGGGTAAAATATATTCTTCCCTTCAGTCTTGGTCTTTTTTCAACCCCTTTCTAATGGCTTCCTGGAACACAATACTTCTCCTTTGCATACCTGGAACAAGTTTCCTTCTTTTCATTAGCCATGAATCTTGGGTGCATATTTGATCCATGCTCTTTGGAGGAGCCTCCGAGGCTCTGTTGCTGCTGCCTTCCTGCCCCATACAACCACATTCTTACCTGAGCCCTCTTTTTCCCTGGACTCTTCTCCTGGATCTAAGTACTCATCCCACTTTGGGAAAGTGCAGTCATTTCCCAAAAAAGGCAGGTTGGCTCTGTGCAACACATTTATGTCTACTAACCCCAGACTTTTAACAGGAAAAAAACATAGTTGGAGGAGGTATTTAGGGAACAAATGGGAAAATCATACCATACAAAAAGATGCCATCTATCACATCTGATTTTAACTTAGCATTGCAGATTGTCTACTTAGTTTAATCTATCATGATTATAATATGTCATAACTTTTTCAGGATTATTTTTTTCCTATTATAATTTGAGCAATGCTGTTCTCTAAAGGAAATTTTGTGTCCAGGAAGCTCTGTTGTCAGAAAATATTGGTTCTTGGTTTTCAAGTATTCACTTAGTTCAACTTTATTCCCAAAATCAAACAAGACCTAAGAGCATCTGGTACAGATATTAGGATTGGTACCTGATTGTAACTGTTTTAACAACATAATTAGGACTTTACAGTTATTAAACAATTATAATTGTCATAAATTTTAAATACTTTGCCTTAAACCTTAGCTGTTTTTTGCTAATTGTATGATTCAATATAAACTTAATTGGTTCTGATGGTTGAATTAAAGAATGATTGCATCTTATAAAACTATGCCTCAGACAGAGTAGATTTCTTTAACAGATTTTTGTCCCTCTGGTAACAAGACACTTTGTTTTATCTGAGTAATCAGAGCATGAAATGCCATGGTGAATAATAAATTAATGACACTAGGAAAAAGATCCAAACAGTAGTTGTGTTTTGGAATATTCTGTGTAGGGCTTTATTATGCTTTTCATAGTTGACTCTCCACAGGGGACAACCAGAAAAAGAGGAAAGATAGAAAATTGGATGTCCAAGAAAGAACAAGATTTCAGTTCTTAGTCTTAAACATGATGTACAAAGGGCACAACAGTCTTCACCTCTGTGGTGAGATGATCGTGCTTTATAGCCAGACTCCCAAGCAACTGCTCTCCTACTCCTTCTCTTCAACAGCAAATGGGTAGAAAATAGAACAAAACCACTCATAGGTCAAGATAAAGACATGGATATCATTTACCAATTACTGTCACATGCAAAACAGACTTGCAGAAGACTAATTTAATTTATTGTTAATTAAAATAGATGTAGATGGTACGAAACAAAGACAAAAAGGAAAACAAAACCTTTACACCACTCTGTCTCCTTTCCGAGATTCAAATTAATTCTTAAATACTTTATCTCCCCCTGCAACCTGAGCATTTGCAGAGGAATGGGAACTATGGTCAGTTAATAACCACTTCTCTCTGCCTCATCTGTCTCCTCACACTTTTTACCGCTACCTGCATGGACTCCTCTCCACAAGCTGCACCTCTGGCCAGGAGCCTTCTCCCTCCTGAACTTTCCAAAGGCAACAGCATGGGGTCCTCCACAAGTTCTTCCATGAACATCTGCTACAATATGGTCCTTTATAGGCTGCAGAGGAATAACCTTCTCTATCATGGTCTTCTTCAGGGCTGCAGGTGAATCTCTACTCCAGCAACCAGAGCAACTTTTTCTACTCCCTGACCTTGGTGTCTGCAAGTTTGTTTTTCACCCTTTTTTCTTTCACCTTCCTGCTTTCTGGTGTTATTGATCTTTACTAAATCTATTTTCCCAGATGCATCACCATCTTGGCTGACAGGTTCAGATGTGCCCAGTGGTAGGTCCTCTGTAGACAGCTGGAACCAGCTGCATGCAGTTTAGGGGAGCCCCATTCTCTCCTCGAAGAGGCCACACCTGCCACCCACATGCTGCACCCCATCTCTCGCTCCCCACCTCCCCCTCTTCTTCCTCTTTCTCCCCCTTCCCCTCCTCCCCGTTACTCCAGTTATCTGGGCACCTTCACCTAATTCAATCTGCCAATTCTTAAAATCTTTGAAATTACAGGAAAAGGTGGGAACTTTTCTGGAAATACTTTGGATGAAGAGCTACATTATTTATATTCCAAGCCTGGTCTCCTACAAAGCCTTCCAACAAGAAGTCTGTGAGCAGAAATAAGGTTAGAGATGTGCATGTAGAGAGTAACTGATGATTTGTTTCATTACTAAGCAAGAACAATTGAAAGGAAAAAAAAAGACCTTTTTTGGGTCATATCAGGGCTAGTTATAGTATGAGGGATTGTTTCTTTCTGATAGAGCAAAAAAGCTCATCCTTTCCCAATGTACTTTTCAGGTCTAAAGAAATGCTTCTTTAAATTCAGAATAAATCATCATGCTGCCAGGTGACTATGTGAAAACAGAGAAGTGTGTGTCTCTGAAATAATTAGATATAAATTTATGTAACTTAGAAAGTATCCCAGGAATACAGTTTCATTTCTTTTAAGTAAACTTCAGCCAGTTTCATGAATTTGATGTAAGTTCACATAATTTCAGACAATGCAGATATTATGCGTGTACAATGTTTTACAGTCCTACAGAGACTGTAACCCCCTTGATCTGAGAAACTGCTTCATGTTTAAGATGATGCCAAATATGTGAGTGTCTTTCCACTGATGTGAAAAAGGGCAGTGCCTTGAAATGGTTATTATAGTCATTAAGCAGTGTTGGGAAAAGGAAGATATGGTGTAAAGGAAGATGCACAGTAGATTTGGGATATTTTTCTACTTGAAGGCTTTTATTCAAATATAAATTATTGAAAGTAATGTTCCTGTGCTAAGTTTAGACTGCTTAAAGGTGCACTCCATTGAATTTTTCCCATCATGTGCAAAACCTGTATTAACACTGAATTTCTGTTCATCTTATCTATTTATATGTCTCATATGCAAACACGGGGATCACATCTAACCCTTCTACCAGATGTGTTTTAATCTTAAATAGGTTACTAAGCTTCCTAGATTCTTTGACTTCTACATAAAAGCTTCACAGATGAATCAGAAAACCTTGACGTATTTTTTTATGGACCTACAATATGACCACAAAGAATTCATGAAAGGACCTAAGGGTTAAAGACAGAGGTATTTGACTGCTAATTCAGGATGATTATATAAGGCTTGAAGAAAATTTTTTCTAACATGAGTCCTTACAATGCACAGACCTCAAATTGCAAGAGTTTCACATTCTGTTTGGTTTGATAAAATCTTAGCTAAAATAATTAGGGGCCTGAAGAATCTCCTTCCATAAATTATAATAATTGTATAAAATTGGTGGCTTGTGTAAGTGTAATTTAAATAAAACATCCAGTGAAGAGTTATCACAATGATTGTTGAATTCAGTTCATTTTAAATGATAGCTTTATGTTTTGTCAGAAAACTCAGAAATATAACATTGCAGTGCTGTGGTATATTTATTTATATGTTTTGAAGGAGTAGCCTGTATTCTGAAGGGATTTAGTAATCTCATTCCATTCCAGGATCATATAAGTTCAGCAACTCTGAGACAGACAGAAATAAGATAGGAATTCCATTCCAGGAAAAGAGAAGAATACAACAGAGGTCCCAAAGTGTGGCAGTACTTTTATTTTGCAGTTGTTGAAGAAAGAAAGAGCCTTTTTAAGCATAAAGACTTGCTGCATTAGTAATTCTGCAGACCACACAACAGTGGAGTAGCGGACTAGAAAGACTGGCATTACTTTTCAAAAATGTCTGAGGTGAAAACCATTTCAGACAACACGGCCATTGATTTAGTAGACACGATATATTCAATAAAGTACTTAAGCTTTTTAACTTTAGACATATGTCTAAATGCCACAGTGAGTACTTTGTGGAACAGTAATGCACTTATGAATAAGCTTAAACTCTTTGCTCATCTGGAACTTTAATGAATACCTCTCTGATAATCTTGACCTAAGATAGAATGATCACTTTCTCTATCACTAGCAGTTCAGTTCATTTCTCTTTTTTCTAAACTGCAGATGTGAAATAAAATCCTTTAGAGACTGCGTGTAAACCACAAATTACACCTCAGAGATATGAACCAAAGTCTGAGATAGGAAAAGCTTTAGTTTTCGTGCATTCAAGCATCAAAACTTGTGGGAAGAAATATAATACTTCTTGCATTTCAAAGATCATGTGAATTCTGTGAAATTTGTTAATGTGTTTACTATGTCCTACTCTTTGAGTGATTAGTTTCTTGGCATAAGACAAATCAATGACAACAAAAAGAAACTATTCCCTTGAAAATTGTACTAAAAAAAAGCCAAAAAACAGGATTCACAGTTTAAAATCTTGATGACATAAAAGACTCTCCTAGTGTGTTACATACCTGTTTTGCTTAGACAGCCAAAGAAAGTTCCAACAAACAGTTTAACTGTCCTTTTCCTTACCACATCCAGCCTTTCCTTCTGTAGCAGGCATAATTTACTGTTGATTATTACAAAGGGAGAAGCTGAAGTACATGAAGCATGTTATTGCATAGGTTCCCAAATATCTGAAAATCAGAACCTGTTCATATAGCTGCACAAACTGGTTATAACAGGCTAGAAGGAAGACCTGAAAGAAATAGGAATTCTGCATCCTGTAAGACCTGACATTTAATCTGAAGTAAGAAGGAAAACTAATCTACTTTTATATGCTATGTCAGCCACATAGTATTTCTGCAATAGACAATGAAAATGTAGTGCAGAGTAAAACTGTGAGTCACAACTCATAAATACAACTGATCTTTTAATATGACATTTTAATATTTATCAAGACTATGTTTTCTGTTGTTAAATACATCATAAAGTGCAAGTGTTTGTAAAACTTAGACATGAACTTTCCAGTTTCATTGTTCAAAATAAAAATTTGATAGAAGAATTAACAGTATACATACAGAGAATCTCAATTTTTTTTTAAAGTTCCCAACAACTTTCTGTACAGTCATGCAAAATTTTTGCCCTTGCAATGAATCTTGGCATTGCATGGCAACACATGTAACTTTGGAATTTACAGTGATACTTCCTCTTTTCCAGTCCATACTAGAGGGACAAGCACGGCAGAAGAATATTCCCCCTATTTACATCCAGTAGTCCTTTACAAATTAACATGGCCCTTTTAATGAGGCAAGATGTAAGCCTGAATGGACTGAACAGTCTGATCTGATTCAGCAAAGCACTTGAATGCACACTTAATATAACACACACTTAATATTACATATGTGTAGTGCCTTTGAATTTTATACAACTAATCCTCCAATGTGCTGTTGATTCAGCATTATTCTACTATGTATATTTTCTAATTGTACAAGTTCCATCCATTTCTTTGTCTTATTTTGCTGTCCATTTCTACATATTAAGTAATATTTGTGATACTAAACCTGCGTTCACTGCCGCCTACATTGAAACCTTTATTCCCTTTGCTAATCCTGAATTTTGTATAGTTCAAATTAGTTCTGACATCAACTAACTAACTCTTTATGTATTATGTAGTAATATTTACCTGAATGTATTTAAATTATTTGGTTGCTATTTCAGGCATGATTCATTTTTTTTTCAGCTTCCAAAGCAAATTTATGCTTATATATCCCATTAAGGTAAAAATCATTCTCCAATCCCAGGGACTCGTAACTGAATTGTATGATTTAGAATATTATTTTTAATCCAGAATGAGGGTGATACACAGAAATCTCCACAGATTTTCATGTTTTAGAAAGAACTTAAATGGCACAGGCTCAAACAGCAACTGGAAGGCTGATAACTTGATCACAAATCTCATGTAACATCTCCATATTAGCTTCATTTTGTAATATTTTAATACATTTTTTTAATGGTATTAGGACCATTTTCTTCAATTTTGCCAAAAAATGTGAGAATACTTATAAACTAAAAATCCCCTATACTTCTAGCTCTATAGAAAAAAGTGAAAGTGCAAAACCACTGAGAATTTAATGCAAAAATTACATATTCTTCTTTCCTTTTTAGACATCATGTTTTCCTACTTTTAATCTATATTAAGGGACTATATCTATGTGAATAAAACATTTTCTTGCTGAAATCAAGTGATTAAAATCAGCAGTTTGAACTTGTAAATACATTCATGTTTGTGTGGCAAAACAAACATGAAAGAACTCTTCAGTCCTGTGGAATTTGTGCCCATATGATCCTCCAGGAGTTTCAGGCAAAAACTGGCCTGCAGCAGCATGTCTTTCTGGCAAGCTGCTTCTCTGGCTTTTGAATCATTTTCTAAGCAAACCTCCACAAAAAAAGTTGAAACAGAGCAACAAGCTTAGGGAACTTTTGGACTAGTGATTAACCAAAGCAGGCCACCTTTTGCTAATTAATATCCCTGTGGTTAGCAAATTTTTCTTTTCAGTATTACAATATTAAAGTTCTCAGTCATGTGTCAATGCTGCATTAAGCTGATATTACAGTAATCAACTCTGAAAGGTCCCAGATGTATGGTGGAGGAGAAAAAGGAAGCCTTTTATCAAAAGCCAGTTCCTGCTTCCTGAACTATGATATAGCTTCTTAAGTTTCCCTCCAGATAATAGACCATAGGCAGAGCACAGAACATGGGAGAAGGGAAACACACAAGTACATGCATCATATATACTCATAGAGAGTACAATTCTCCTCAGATAGGAGCAGATGGAGCAAGTGAGGCGCACCAGATAAATGAAAGCAAATAAAAAGAATTTCCCAAAATCTAATAAAAAAATCTAGAGAACAGTAATGTAATCACTGGAAATGAGAAAAAGCTCTGTTAGAGTAAAGGTGCCATAAAAAGAAGCAATCTTTAAAGTCACAGTAGTGTTTTACTTTGAAACAAAGGGGCTCTTCATGTTAAGTTGGAAGGTGAAGATCTGAAAAAAAAAAAAATTTACTAGAGTTAGAAACAGTTTTGTTCTCTTTGCCAAATATTCCAATGGGATTTGAATGAGTTTAACTATGGTACTGCTTAATTCCATCTCATAAAATTATATACGGACCAAATACTAAAGAAATTGTGTGATTCTGTGTTATTTTTAGCTTTGCGTATTTTTCCTTCACTTTTATTCATTTCACCTTTGAGACTTAAGATAAACTCCAAGCAGAGACCAGAAAAGCAAATCATTTCCTTTTAATTACTCCTCCAGGAAATCAGTTAATGGAGGTTCACCCTGGGTCATGTAAAACTGTTATCACAAATCTTAAAGCCACAAATGAACTAGAAGCAGAAATCTGTCTGCCACACATGGTGTGACTTTGGATGATTTTTCCCAGGTGCTTCTTTGACTAATTGATAACAAGTAACAAATGCTCTATGTGTGGGGGAAAAAAAAAATTCATTCTCCTATGTAACTCTTATCCCATAATTATGTCATTTGATACAAAACTTACATGGTGTATATTAAAAGTATTATAAACTTGATATTTTTAAAAAATTAATTATTAATAAGGAATCACCCTGAAACAAGTGCATGTTCTGTGAGTCCATTTATATACTCAGTTGTTTATTTTACTGGAGGAAAACCTGATTTATTCGTGCTGCTAAAGTTAGTAGATGACAAAAGATGACAGATGACAAATGAAGCAGGTAAAGAGGAAGAAAGAGGAGGGAAAAAAACCCACAAACCAGAGTAATCCAGACAGATCAATAATGTAGGCATAAACATACAACTTCTGTCTTAATATAATGAGCTGTAAAGCAAGAAATCTATGCAGGAAGGCAATGGTTCTGTCAGGGATTAGAAAAGTCATGGCAGGTACTAAGCCAAACATGAGCTCTCACTACAGCTCTGTAACTGAAAGGGCTAAGGAAAACCTTAGATGTTTAAACAGAGGTCTATTAATTGGGAAGGATAGGTTACCTTCGTATTTGGCAATCATGCAACTGCAATTGCAGAGTTTTATCCCCCTTTTGGAGGTCTAGGAAGATGTTGATTGGTTGGAGAGAGTTCAAAGCAGAAGCATGGGATTGATTAAAAGGCTGGAAAGACCTAAGGACCTAAATTTGTTTATCCTAACCTTAGTTAGAGGAAATCTAATCATAGTGTGTATCTAGATGGCAAAAAAATGTTAATAGAGACTTCTCAGTCCACTTATGAGATAAAATGGCTCAAAGTGAAAACCAGACCATTTCAATCTCCAGTTATGCAAATCCAGCAGAAAATTAAGGAAACAAGAAATATGTCTCTGTGAACCGTATTGCCTTTGCATAGAAAAGAGACATCTCATTAGTACTTTTAACCTCTCAATACCATAGAGCAACTGAATTTATAAGAAGAAAGCTGTTCAATAAAAACTTTAGACATGTTTTTTGTGAAGTTAAGAGTGAGAAATCCAATGTCTTAATAGAATTCTAGAATGAAAGAGGTATGGGTGGTTTAAAAAATTAAAAATAACAAACAAGAAATTGACATGCATTACACAGGAAGACAAAATAAACAAATAAAAACCTAAGCAAAGAAGAAGGAATTGTTCAATTTCTACAACAGGACCTGTTTCCTACCTCAGACACTATTATGAGAATACAGTGTGATTTCTCTTAGTCCAAGTGTGACTGCAAATCTGTTCATCTTTGTGTCTTGCACAACAAATTTTTGGTACAAAGGTTTCACTTGTAGGAACATGGAGTGTTCATGCTGAATTCCAAAGACAAGTATAATATTTCTGCTTTTCTCCAATATATGTGCCAATCTTCATTTTTCCTTTTTTCCAGGTCTTTGGTCACTGTGCAATTCAATAAATGTGTTAATCCAAATGTAAATATTTCATTGCTCAGGCCGTGTCCTTCAATGATATGAATCACTGTGCTTATTCAATTAACCTGCTGTGTTGCTGGGTGTAATACTTGGGACTTCTCTGGATTTCACTAGCATATATATTCAGGAGTCCCAATAGATTCCCATGAAATCTTGACTCTCCCCCCTTGCTACTGCACTTGGCAAATGCAAGCTATATACTTACTATATGAAAAATGGAATACCTTTCAAGAATAAAATAAATTCCAAGTTCAAGTTTTGTGTTCTAGATCATTTGACACAGGTTTGTCCAATAGGGTTCCTCTCCATTGGATGATAAAGCATCTGCTCATTCAGTTCAGTATATATATGATCAGCATCCCATCTTCCTGTTTCTCTAGCCTAACATTGGTCTGTCATTGGTCAGACATGCTTTCAAAGATATGCAAAACTGCTGTATGGACCACAGAACAAGGCAGCAACAGATTTTGTATAAACAAATAATACAGTATAAACCCTTCAGTCTTCCAAAAGACTGAATCTTATTAGATTAACTAAATGTAAAAAAGGGTATGATAATAACTGTGTTGTCTGAAAAGTCAAACATGCATGCTTCAGCATACTAAATTGGTGGATAAATCCTCCAAATACTGCCTCAAAAGCCAATACAGGGTCCCTTCACATCCAGTAACTCTGGAATCTTTCAGGAAATTGCTTTGTGCTGACCAGGATCTAAATTTCTCTTTAAAGTCAAAACAGAGTTACTCTTCCTTTGATTTTAAAGGAAGCTTTCATACTGAGGATAAATACGAGTGATTCATGGGTCTTCTGAAATGGAAAGATAAGAAATATCATAAAGAAATGGGGCATTAACATTAATGCTTTGTTATTTTGACAGCATCAAAACTTTATATTCATGGAAATGACATTGTTCAGTCCATTTAGAGGATGAAGATGTTTTTTAATCAAATGAGGAGTGTGTGGCTGTAATCTTTGCAAAGTAGATAATGTATATTCTCATAATGAAGTACACTAATTTTATGGTTACATAAATTAGCTGGTGGTAATCAGTGGACTCAAATAAAGGATATATTAAATAAATTGATGGGTAGAGGAACAGTGAAGTAAAACCAAGACAAAAAGATCCATGGTTAAACAATCTCCTTCTATTCCTAACTATCATCCCTAGAATTTGGGAGGTTTAAGTTACTCCAGCTCCCCTAGTTTGTAAACAAAACAAAGTGTGAAATCCAAAGCATTTCATGATAAGAAACCATGGAAATCGATCCTGGAAATAAACAGTAAAATGATAGATTTCCATCATATACAGAAAGGGTTTGAACAGGAGAGTCTCAAACTAGTTAGATTTAAAAGCAATTTGCCAAATACTTTTGTCTTCCTGGATATCAAAAATCCTGGCTTAAAGCCAAGGGTTGTTGCTGCGATGTTAACAATATACAAATGTTTCACAGACTGAAAGCAGAAAATAAAAGGAGAGAAAGGGGAAAAAAAAAAAAAAAAAAGAAACTTCAAATCCATTTCAACAATATGAGAAAACACAGATACTTTATATCTGAAATTTTGGTTAAGATAGAACATAGAAAAGTTTCATTGCTGTAAGAATTTCTTCTTCTGCTTAATATTTAAGGCTTTAAAACAGATGAGTTTTCATGTTTATAGTTTCCAAATGTGAAAACATGGAAATAATTAAGCCAAGTATTTTCACATCTCACTTGGGTAAATAATTTTTTGTTACAGATAGGGCTTAAAAAAAATTATCTTTTTTTCTTTTTTTTCCAAAGCTGACAGTAATTATAGCCAGGTTGGAGGAAGATCCTTGCACTAGGGTAGCAGATGTCTGAGAAACTTACTGTACCAAACTAAAATGCAAAAAAATAAGATACATAAGCTGCTGTCTTTGATGTAAAGTACACAGATAGATACTGTATAGCAAGATTTTATCTGTGACTCTCACAAACTTAGTGGAAGACAGCCTCTTCTGAATGGCTTCTTAAAGGCTTGTGTAGTTTTGTGTTTTTCATGAGAATAACTTATATGAGTAACAGTACTGTTCCTGGTAAACTCAGTTTTAGTGACTTCCATAATTTACATATAAATAAATATTTAAATATAAATATAAATGATGAGACTTATAGAAGCAAAGCACATTATTTGAACTACATAAGCATGAACTAAGAGAAAAATTGCAGTTTGTACCTGATTAAATATTAGAGACATTAAGATAAGCCCCTTTGGGAAATTACCATAAATAGCTTAAGTAACAGTGTGGCCTTTAAAGAATCAAAGACTAGTTAAGGTTGAAAGAGATCTCTGGAGGTCGTCTTGTCTAATCCTCCTGCTCAAGCAGAAACATCTAGAACTGATTGCCCAGGACTATCTCCACATGGCTTTTGAATTATCTCCAAGGACAGAGACTCCACAAATGCTCTGGGCAGCCTGTGCCAGTTCTCAGTCACCCTCACAGTAAAAGTATTTTCTGATGTTCAGCGGGAAACTCTTGTGTTTCAGTTTGTGCCCATGACCTCTTGTCATGTTACTGGACACCACTGAAAAGAGCCTGGCTCCATCTTCTTGGTGCCCTCCAAAAGGAATTTATACACATTGATAAGATCCACATTGACTCTTCTCTAGACTAAACAATCCTGCCTCCCTCAGCCTTTCCTCATAAGGAGAGATATTCCAGAGTTGTTACCCTTCACTGGACTGTATCCAGCATGTCTGTATCTCCCTTACTGGGGAGCCCAGAACTGGACGCAGTGCTTGAGTTGTGGTTCATAAGTCTGAATAGATCTGCCCTTGATCTGCCAGCCATGCTTTGTCTAAAGCAGTCTATGACATAACTTGCCTTTCTTTTCCTCAAGGGCACATTTCTGGCTCATGTTCAATTTAGTGTTTACCGGGATCCTCACGTTCTTTTCTGTCAACTTGCTTTCCAGATGTACTACAACACCAGATGTCTGATGTTGTTCCTCCCAAGGTGCAGGACTTTGCACTTTCCTCTGTTCAAATGACAATCTGTCGCTTGCCAGCCTGCTTGCAGGAGCAGATTTCAAGTCAGTTGGGAATGTCATCTTTGGAAGGGTGTCATTTTGGCCAAAGATTGCTAATTGGAGATTGCCTGTAGATTTCCTTGCTTCAAATCCATAGGTATATTATTAAGATGTGATCTTTCATGGATTTCAACAGAATCAAAGTAATAGAGCTTTTAGATCTTCTTGTGATCTCTGGGTAGACTGACTGAATACTGTAAGCATAATTCATGTGCTCTGACCTGTCTCATTCTATGTGTTTGAAACTCTTGTAATGTATAAAAAAACCTCCTTTTCCTGATACAAAATAAAGTGAGAAAGGCTTGTTATCTCCAGCTAGAAACAAAACAAGGCTAAATCTTGTTTATTTATGTCATTCAAGTATAAATAATAAAAGGATGGGATTTATCACACTATCATAATTTGATTAATAAATCAGTTTGCAGTCTAGGTTCTAGTCAAACAGCTTTATTCATTCAAGATAAGGGAGTTTTTTCCCTGGAAAATCATACAGTGTATTCTCACGGTGGTAAATATTAGACTAATAATCTTCCTAACACTATATGTTACTTAACAAAACACAGTAAAATTGATTTTTCAGTGTGTGGTTGGTGTTTTCTATGATATATTGCAAAGTGTTCATTCTAGTAAAATTTGTATACTGGCTGTGTTCTTTGCAGATTTTCTTTTTCTTTTTTGATTCAAGAAACAAGGTTTTTCCATTTTTTTTCAACATTTCTTATTAAACTTGTGACCATTATTCTTATCTTTCAGCAGTCTTCTGCTTGTAAATCTAAATTCTTATAGATTATCAATGTATCACCTAAGTTTCAAGAGTGTATCATATTGTTATGCAGCATTCTAAAAGTATCCAAGGTAAAACAAAACTGAATGTAGCAGGACTTCACTTTATATACCATCTACACTACATTCACAAAAAAATCTGGAAATCATTGAGAGGTAGTACATGTGGAACCCCATGAAGCTGCTTACATGGACTTTTAGGAGTCAAATAACACTTCAGTGTTTATGAATGTACTTGCACTTGTCTGTGAATGTACTATGCCCTTATATACTTGCCCACTTATGAATATACTTGCTTTACTCTTCTCAGTTTCTGCACTGCTCAGGCTACCCTAAAAAATGTGTGTACCAGAATATCATATATCCAGGTTTTATTGAGCTGTGGATCCATAAGGTTATGAAAGTATAAAGTGTGGTTTCAAACTCAGGAGGGTGGTAGACTCTATTTAGTCAGAAATCATTAGAATGCTAAAGACTATTTGTTCAATCAGTGCCCAGGGGCTTTAAACCTTTGGAATAGGTAACTAAAGCCTGAAGGATGGCTTTGAAACTAATATACATGCAGACCTTGGTTTAAAAGATAGTGTGTCAAAATATAAAGGATTCAGTCAAATGTACTGGAAAATACCATGGGTGCTCAGTTTTGAATTTGGGTTAGCTAAAACTAATGCTATGGTCTTTGAGCACACATGACTTCCCAGAAGTGATTAATTTTCAACAGCAAGTTTCTCTGCTACTCACTGGCTCTATTGCCTCATGTTATGACAAACTGACAATAACATGGAAGAAAAATGATCAGAATATATAAAGTAAGACTATGTGTGGTATTTTGATAGAACTACTTAACTGGATTTTCCCAGTCTTCAGCTTTTATAGTTAATCATTCTAAACCACGTAATGTTAGTATCATAATTTTCAATAGACATAGATGAACAACTTAAAATATAGGAAATATATTAAGTTCTTCCTGAAATATTCCATAATCTACTATCTGTAACTTAAAGACCAAATAGTATAATTGTATATAACATATCAATACACACATTAATATTATAAACAAAATAATAAATAAGAGAGAGGGAGAGAAAGATAACCCAACATCTCCTTTATTTTGATCATGGCTTTCTTCTAAACGTTTCTTAAAAATATAAAGCAAGAATACTTTGGGGTAATTCAGAGTTACAGCATTTCATGAGAAACAAATTGTGAATGTCTGCAGTTATCAGAAAAGAAATCAAGTAAAGCTAGTTAGTCTATAGGTGACCAAATGCCATTAGCTCACTTTATTTTCAGTTTTGGCTGGCTAAACTTGATAATGTGGTCTTGAAATGCAATTTTTCCTGAGTATGATGCTCATAGAAGAAAATCCTCAAGATTCATCACCTAAATGACAAGTCAACATGCTTGCTTTTAGTTTGGCAGTTGAAAAGATGACTCAAGCTACAGGTTACTGAAGAGGAATTAGAAATTTTGCTGTGACAATTAGACTCCATTAGAGCTACCCAATCCACTTGCTTCTCAGGGCAATATTTGGAAGAATATCATCCATTTTTCCCCTTAAAAAGGGGAAGAATTTAATTTATTGATTTTTTTTAGTAAGTGTATTGTATAAACAGAAAGAAAAAGAATGTATGTGAGTCTGTTAGAAAAAGAATATTTTTAAATTAAAAAGAAAGCACATTTGTCATAAACTCATCTGTATTCTCTCAAGGTTTAGAAATTTGTGTATAATGATTTCTTGCTCGCATCAGAATGCAAAACACCATTAAGAATCACAGGTTTCATCAAGCCTCTTAGGCTGGGGACATTAATTCCTGAACAGCAGCTTTTATGAAAGAAAAAGGTTGTGAACAATGAATCATTACCTTCAAATCTAATCTTTTCCAGAACAATTAGAACCCTTCATTTTGTTTCTTCTTCCTTCTTTAAGCTCAGAATTATCTTATCTAGTTACCAGTCAGGGAGATTTTAACCACATAGAAAAGGAATTTATTGAACCTTTGATAGTCTTAAGGGTAATACTCAACTAATATAAATTCACAGTGACTACAGAGGACATGGATTAAATTCAGTGTTGGAACATTAGGTGGAAACAACTAGATTTCATCATACACACCTAAAAGGATTTCCTTATCTCAATAGCCTGGCTGTAAAAATGTTCAGGAAAGTTTATTGATCTAGGAACCTACAGAAATAATTTGTTCAATGGAAGGTAAAATTCACCTTCACAAACTATTTCGTGGGTGACAGTTTCATTTTCAAAATCATTCAGGACACAAGTTGCATTTTTAGCACCGCACAGTGGACCAGCTCTTCAAATAAACAAGCAATTGATACCCTGTGTTTTCACAATCTGAGTCAAGCAATAAAGTCTTCAAAATATCAAGGTTTTATTACCAAAGTAACAGCAGCCTTAAAGTCAATTATGGTATTTTAAATAATGTTTTCGTTACAATTAATTTAAGTTGAGACACTTGAAGTCTGCTTGAGTAAGCTGATATGTCATATAGGCTTATTAATTTTGACTTCCTTGTTCTGGGCATGTATCTCAGATTTGTCCAAATCCCATGTTGAGATGGAACAGTTTTCTCTCTGAGGAGATGACTGTCTAGCAGTCGATTGAATTGCCACAGAGAAAGCTTCACAGGGATCTGATCTCTCAACCAAGGACCCAAGAGACTGGCATCAACTGCAGCAATTACCTACTTCTCCTTCCAGGTGTAGTTATGTTTATATAATATGAATAACTAAATATGTTGATATAAAGAAAAAAAATAAGCAAGACACAGGAAGAGAAAAAGAATACAGTTACTTATTTCAGATCTGTACCTTTCTTATTATTTAGGTAATTTTTTTAAAATTTCATCTCAAAGATGAAATGACATTGCTTGGACTTCACAACCTAGCAGTCAGCAGTTTTAAGGTCATAAAAATTAGTTTTATTTAGTGAGAGTCAAATTGGATCATATTGTGGTTCAGTTGCCACAGACTAAGATTATGCATTGGGACAGTCACTTTTACAGAGCGATTGAACAGGTAGGAATAAAGCACTCACTTCAACAGTATTTCTGCAAATCTCCTCCAGAAAGAATCATTTAAAACTCAGCACCAACGCAGAGAGATTATTCTGTAAAATGTACTACCTTTACACTGGCAGGGTCCTACCAAATTTGGTGGGAGTTCTCATTCATTGGTCCAGTCTTTACTCCTGTCTATCTAGATTTCGGTTCTACTAACTCATGTCAGCCCTTTTTAACCAGAAAACTGATTTTATTCCCTGTGTCACTGAAATAAATGTCATTCATTAACATAGAAATAAAGACTATATGAATGATTTAACTGTGGTCACATGGCTCTCTGGTGCACTGTGGAGGCACTCGGTCATGCTCAGCTTGGCATTAGCTAGGTGACTAACAGGATCTGGCTATTTCCTTTTCTTCAAGTAAGGACAGAGGTAGACTTAACGTGATTGAATTTACTGAGCATGCTAAGCAAGATAAAATATTATAATTTGTTCTATGAAACAATGAGCTGAGATATGAAATTACCTCAAAACCAATTTTTACTTTTTTTATCTCACTCACATCCATGAAATTATTCAATAACTTTTCCATATTGTTTTTATTTTTGACTGTTTTCACAACAAAGAAAACCATTTTTTTCCCCTGTATCTGAGTCTCTGAATTTTGAAACTACTGTTTGTCAGCTAGTTTTAAATTTGTAACTCCCCAGTATGTCATCTTAGCTGAGGTAGAAAAGGGAAAGTATGTTTAGGTGAAGTTTTCTTGACTGTTCCCTGAAAAAGGATATAATCCAGCTCCCACTAAAATCAATCATTTCAATAGTCTGTGACTCAAACTCAGAGAAATGAGCTTTCTTTGTACTAGACAAATTCATATCTGATTTCAGACGAAACAGCTAGAAATAAATGCATAACACTTGCAAATGCTACTCTCAAAGGCAAAGACTCCATCAAATTTAATGAGAGCAAATTTGAGTGTATCATAGGAAAGAAGGAGATGTGATACAATTAAACAACTGTAAATTTAATATGAAAAAAAGTAATCTTTCCTAAGCAAGAATATAATCAACATGTGGAGAAAACTTTCTATGGGAGGTCATCTAGGTGACTAGATTTAACAAAAGACTGGATAGTTTTAGCATCATTATTAAAATTTGTTGCTATGCAAGCTTAGACAATGATGTGAGTAATCACATTTCAGGCTTCAGGGTTTAGGCTGATTGCTCGTGAGGGTTAGAGACTAATCCATCTTCTCATTTCATATTGCTGCAAATTTATTTATTTAAATGCCCTCTGAAAGAGAACAATTGATTTATTTCAAAATACAGTGTAGTGGTCACTAAGTTGCAGAAACAATATATAGAAAGTAACCCCTGTAGCCCAAATGCTTTGTTTTGGTTTTCAATTACACACATTCTAATTTAAAGATTGGGGACTGGATGCTTATTGAATCAATGAATGACTTTATTGCAGTTCATATAGATATATTTTGTGGCTTGGAGGCTGAAGAATACCTTCTTAGAGCTTTTCTTCATGTCTGACAATTTTCTACATCCACAGTTATTATCTTCCATTCCAGAAGACAAATAGAAAAACAGATATTTTTAAACTAGGAAAGATACATTTACCAGAAGAAGTTTGAAATAATTTGTAGATGTTCACAATACTGTTGAAAAACCTACTTGTCTCGAGTATTTCCACATTCCTTATAAAGCTACGATCAGGATCTGATCTATTAAAATTGTAAGTAATTAAATTTGCAAAATTCAATAAAATTCATAGATAAAGGGGATTATTTTATAGAAAATATGAACAGATAGTGTAAAAAATATAAAGAAGAGGGAGGGTTATTTTTACATAGACAGCTGATTATAGAAGAAGAGGAATGATTTTAAACTGAAAGAGCAGAGATTTAGTTTAGATATGAGGACAAAATTCTTGACTCTGAGGGTGGTGAGTCACTGGAACAGGTTGCTCAGAGAAGGGCTGGATGTCCATCCCTGGAAATGTTCAATGCTAGATTGGATGGGATTTTGATCAACAGGGATTTATTCACCAAGACTAAGACTCTTCATGAAATAAAGAATCTTAGTTTTAATATTATAGCCCAGAATCACTGCAAAATAGGTGCAATGACTTTTGAAAAAAATTGGCTTATACCTCTCCTGTATATACATTTTGGAAGCTTGGCTAGACTTGCAAGTTTCAATTTTTGCAGTAAATACAGGTGGAAACTTCTTTCTTAAGAATGCCATTTACTGTGAGGTGTGCCAGAAGCAGAAGACTTTTTGTATTGACTTCAAAATGTGAAAATGTCTGTATGCTTCCAAAGTGACTTTTTTGCTGCATTTTTCCACAGGAGGCATTATGATTAAACTGCTCCACCAGCTCCTCAGTGAAGAACAAGACCTTCAGACAGAGGATTAGTGATGGTTCAAAGGAAGCAAGGTTAATTTGGCAATTAAGATAAACAAATATGGTGGGGGAAACTATAATGTGACATTGTTGTGGGAAACAAGCAACTTAAGCTGTTTCCATTCCATCAATAAATTTTATCTGGCATATTCTAGCTTCTCTTATCTAGAAACATTGGATTTCGTTACAGCTAATAAACATAAAACTATGTTACAGTACCCATCACAGATTTCTTCAAATCCCAGGTGCAACTTCTGTTGTAAGATTTTACCATATTATGATGGCATACTTTATTGCATTACCAAGACCAGAAGTATCAGGAATTAATCTTGAGAGAAATATAGGACAAATAAACTCTATAATGATAGGATACAAGGTGGAATGATTTAGATGTTCTTATAGTGAGAACATATAATACAGAACTTCAGTGTAGTCCTTCCCTTAAACTGCAGCCAGAATTTTCCTTCTCAAAATGTTTGTTTAAAATCTCTATCAAGAGAACATGCATCCTGTTTGGATTTTATGGCTTGTTACTGATGCTCCTTCAGACAAAACAATTTCAGCACATAGAGAATTTCAAAAACTTTGTTAGCTTATTCTTCATGTTTAATTATGTGTGTGCAATGATTCCAACAATTGTTTGTTGCAGCAGTTTAGAACAACTCAATGAGATTTTCCAACTTATGTAATTTTGAAAAAAAAAAAAAAAAATAAATGTATGTTTAAGATTTGCATACTGGCTGACCATCTCATGGAATTTAGCCAGAACTAAGATTTCATCTTTATCAAAGATATTGGAAGAGTAATGTCAAATGCCCACAACTTCTCAATTTTTTATTTCCACATCCTGCCAGCTGAACCATGTAAATCCTCAGAGATAACAAAAAGGGATTTAGCATGCATCTGAAACATTTGCAAAAAAAAGGCAAATTCATCCAAATAGGAATTGGACTTCATGCACCACAGTACAATTAGGAGGTTTAATTACATCAAGATCTTCTGCAGATGTATATTAAGTCATTGCTAGTGAAGAACAAGGATCACAAATTGAATTTCTATAACACTGACCCTTTGCAGAGAAAAAAAAAAATTAATGCCAAATTTCTGTCAAATAATTTACTTTGGCTGCAATTCCAGGTGAAAAGTTCCCACCTCTTTCCTTCCCCTTGGCTTTTCATTCTTCTGCACTGTAGTTTGCCATCACTAACACCATTTTAGCATTTCATGGAGTTGGAGTTCAAATGGAATAATTCTACTAAAAAATAACCCTTTTCTGAGATTTGTTTTTAACTTGAATCAGTTCAGCATCTGGTTTATATTTACAGCAGATATGTAGGACCATTGAATACCAGTACAAAAACAGCACAGAAAACCTGAAGAATGTACTTATTTCACTGTCAGAAATCACTATACTTTTGAACATTCTAAGATCCTGTTTTCTTGCTTCCATCAATATTAGAAAACTAAACATGGGATCCATATTGCAATCAGATTGATGATGGGACATAGACAGTAGAAAGAATGCATAACCTTGAGGAGGACCACTAACATAGCTATGTAGTAAATGAAGAGATTTAATTCAAAATTAATGGAATATTAGTGCCAGCATACTGGGTAAACATAACAAGGAAACCAATAAAAAATGCTGAGATAGGAATATGAACGACCTCTGTATC
The DNA here is from genome assembly GCA_035583155.1 of Acropternis orthonyx. Lineage (NCBI taxonomy): Eukaryota > Metazoa > Chordata > Aves > Passeriformes > Rhinocryptidae > Acropternis > Acropternis orthonyx. The sequence continues at coordinate 40,457,038 of JAWWEU010000040.1, read as the reverse complement.
TACCTTAAAGCTTCTCTTCACACAGCACAAAAACTACTGAATCCTTTTTAGTTAAGTTCCTAAGCTCACTCTTTTAAGAACTAAATATGGAATCAGTTCTTTCTTTTCACAGGATTCTTTCAAATAAAATACGTTTGGGGTTACCTTGTAATTTGGTCTTTAGATTTTTTTCTCTTGCTGTGGGTTTCTTTCTTCAGGATCGAGCCATTTAAATGCACATCTCCCATGAAAATTGCATCCCTCACAGAATGTGATTTACACTGGAATTTCCAATCCCTGTATTTAGCGTGGTTTGTAAAAATAGAGCAGTGTAGTGAGGATTTCTCATCTCAGATGTGCACCTTAAGCAACAGATAGTCAGGTCACACCTAGCATTTATTAGGCCAATTAATACTTGATTGATTCACCAGCAGGGGACAGTTCTAATAAAGTTGTCATGAAGTTCTGCATCCAAACAGAACACTGAACCAGAGAGATGAAGAACTTAGGAAGCCAGAAGTTTTGGTTTGGTTCTTTTGAGTTTTTTTTGTTTGTTTGGTTGGTTGGTTTGGTTTCCTGTTTGATTTGGTTTTGGTTTTTGTTTTTTGGGGGTCTTTTGTTTGTTTGGGGGTTTTGTGTTTTGGTTTGGTTTGGTTTTCTGATTTGGTTTGGTTTTTTGTGGGTTTTTTACTATTATTATTTAGAGAATTCTATATTGTTATCTGTATGCTTTGAATAGTGATGGTTAAGCAAAGGTGGTCAGTAGAATACAAGGAAACATTGCTAAAACAATCAATGGAACACAGCAGAACAGAGAAAAATGGGCCAAATATTCATCTGATACAAACCCTGGTATAATGGCTGTATTGGCCAACTCATGATCTGCCTAAAGATATTTTTTCTCACAAAACAGTTAAACAGAACATTAGTCTGTATGCCAAAAAATGAGGGAAATATTAAATACAGGGTTTGTCAGCATTTGAAACACACTTTCAGGGAAATTAGTTTTTAGATCTAAATTTGATTTTTCAGTTCTTAAACATGTTCTGACGTCATGAAAACATGTGTATGTACATATTTATGGAAAACGATTTAATATTTATTTTACAAGGAATTTTGTACATGCTTTTCAGTGCTGAAAATAGTTAATCTTCCCTGTTGCCCTGTTACAACCACCAAGATCATTCAAAGAAATAAAACTTTTCGTACAGACCAAATGTCTAAACTACATCTCTGTTGGAGTAGAGAAATACCAGCAGTGGAAGGACAGCTTCTGCAACCCAGACCTGTGACAGCCTGAGCCCTGGATGCTGCACTCTGCATTTATGTGGACTGCTGCTATACGTAAGGACTGTTTACAGTTTAAGAATTTTACCCTGTTTGAGGATTTTATAATGTTATATATTTTTCCTTTGTTCTACTGTGTGTCCTGATGGAATTTTCCATTCCTCATGGCTTGTAAATCGCCCCTGCTTGCAGCAGGGTAGCATCTCCCTATATGGCTTACACTTGCCCCTGTCTTCCCAGTTTTGGGAGTTTCTGCCTTGTTTGGCAGGATCCTCCTTGACCCTTCCCTAAGCCATTCACAGGTTCCACCCCGTTCCAGAACCTTCCTCTACCTTCTCCCCCTCCCTCCCTGATCCTATATAAGCCGGGCACCATGTTGAATAAAGCACTTTTTTGCTACTTTTCCTAGCTCACATCCTCAGAGTGATTCATTCCGTCCCTGTGAACCCTCAGGACCACACATCTCCAAGATTAGTAATATACTGAAACCTTAAAAGAGGAAATTATCCCAGAAGTAATAAGATGAGTACAGAAAAATATTACTATAATGTGAACCATTTTTACCCTAAGGTATTTTTCTAAGTTGAGTAAACCAAGGACATTGTGTTTGGACACATTCAAGTTAATAGAAACCCAAGGTATGCACTGAATCAACTTAACTATGGATTATATCTTCTTTTTTTTTCTTTTTTTCTTTTTTTTTTTCAGGAAGAAGGATGGACTTTTTAATCCCATTTCTATGTGTTTCTTTGGATATATGCAAGCACACTGTTGTCTCATACAGAGACAGTAAATAATGAAACCTATGGATCATACTGGAATATAGTAGCTGACCATAGCAAAAGTTACAGTTTGCCTTTTCTTCCAGAGATTAGACAGAATCTGATGCATTTTATTCAGACACTGCATCCAATGGATTGACTAAAAGAGATACCTGAAAAAATACATTCTGTGCCATGCCTTCATATTGCATTTCATTTGCTGGAAGGTCTTTCACAGAGTTCTTTAAAGAATTTGTTTAATCTGAAAAAAATAAAAATATCTATGGAGAGACCTCTGCCCTTTTCTGAAATTAACTTACATGCATTTCTGTTAATAGTGTTCTATTTCTGCTGCCACTGCACCTGACAGTGTAACCAACATCATCTGGAACACATTCAAGGTTACAAAGACAGTAATGAGATTCTTTCTCATTTTTATTTATTTTTTAATATGATCTCACTGTAGACAAAGTAATAAATGTTTTGTATTACTGCTTAGATACAACAAAAACATATCCTTCCATCATTACTTCTACTAAATCTAGTAGGTGGATTTAAATGTTCTGTTGTATATTTCCCACTTTTGGAGCCCTTGATAGAGACTTAATCAGGTTATTAAAAGGCAATAATCATTTTCCATTGTAAATGATTCTCAAATGTGCCTTTAGCTCATGACTAATGTTAGTAGTCTTCAGTTATACCTTTCCTGTAACTTTTTGTTTCACTCAGATATGAGATTTCACTGTGGAGTGTTGCAACTGCAGTATGTTACTCATGCAGAAAAATGTTCTGTTTATCTTACACAACAGCAGGAAATCCCCGTTCAATTTTCCTTCCAAATTTCTGCAAGTGATTTGAAAGACCTGTAACAAAGTATTCCTCGGGGTTCTCAAACTGAAAGGCTCATTCTTGCTATATTTCCATATTAATTGCTTTAGCTATTACAAATAACAGTTCTAATTGGCTTTTGAAGACTTTTTGAACTTCAGTAATTAAGTCCATAAGGTACTTTTAAAAATGTTGGCTCTAACCTGCTGTCGTCTCCTTGTCTGCCCACACATTGGGTAATTAATGCAGACTCTCCATGCAGTCCATCTCTTCATTTCCAGTTCACTATTTGGAATGCATATGTCTTTCTTGCACAGAATAATACTCAGAGGCATGTGAACAGAGGAAAATCCAGGGAGGATTTGAATCTGGGAATTAATTAATAATCTAGCAAATGTAGTAATTGAAGTAAATGTACAAAAAAAATTGAAAAAGAAAAAGGGAAAAGAAGCATTTTCTGGTTCTGAAACAATTGTCTCTGAATTCCTTTTCTTCTGTAACTAAATGACTGACTCTTTTTTGGTTCTTACTGAGGTAGTTTTGATGGCACTCTGGAAAAAGTTTGTGCTTCAGACTCAATCTGTACAAATGTCACTTATGAGAAGTTTGCATCACTAACAGTAAAACAAAACTGGGTTTTCCAAGAAGTTCACTATCTATTTTAATCTGTTCATTCTGATTCAAGCCATGATGGTGCTTTTCCAACCTTGGCAGCTAAGCATCTCTGGAAATCAACTGGAAAATCTCATGCAATAGACATAAATTAAGTTATCACAGCCTACCAGCTACTGAACACTGAGATGAATGAACAGGTATGTATAAGACTTTTATTTCTTTCCCTGCTGCTGAGAACTTGAGACATCAGTAAGAAGTGGTGAAGAACTGAGCTACAATTTTTCATAAAAACCACACAAACAGCATTTTTTAGGTGCCAAGTTCAACAGATTCCTTATGCATCAAACCTTTTCTTTAATGGTTGAGACTACAGATGTCTGGGGCATGATTCAGTAACCTAAACAGACACCTAGTCCTATCTAAGCCATTCCTGGGTCTCTGAGATCTGGCAAATGGGGCTGGAAAGCATGAATCAAGATTTATGAAGTAGAAAGTAAGAGTCCATTCTGTCTGTATTAGTTGCCTAAATATAAATCAAGTGGAATTTACTCTAATTTCTTCTCATTCTTTAAATGTATCTCATATTAATAAAACACAATTTCCAGAAACGGGCTAAGTGATTCTCTTCATACTTTTTAACCTTGTAATTCCCATTTATATGTATCTAAAACCATTATCACAACTATGATACTTCCAGTATTGTCATGTATATTTCATAAATATACACTCCTTTTCAATTCTACACAAATGCATGTTCTATCTGTGTAGATATAGATGAATAATAGTAGATAAACGAGCAATTGTACTAGAACAAAATGTACTACAAATTAAAGATACCTAAATAAATCCTGGAAAATGGGGTTTCTATTGAAAACAGTTCAATATAAAAACATAATTTTGTCAAAGGAGGCACTCTGTGAAAGTCTACATATTGAGGATGACATTTTGAACTGAAAAAAAGTATTTTGCCATAATTTAAATGGAAAAGGAGAGGAAAACATCAGAAACTAAACAGCTTTTCTGACTGTTGAGAGCTCACCTACTTTTGCAAAATATTTTGAGATAGATCTTTGCCCTTTCTTCTTCTCCTGCATTCATGTTTTCAGGGAAGGGGGAGCAGAAGTCTCATTCCCAGACACAGTGGCTGCATCCTGGTGTTCTGGGCTGGAAAAGTGGTTATACTCCTGAGTTTAGCTAGATAACTCATATAAGAATAAGCAAAACAGGACAGGACCAGAGGGAATGGCCTGAAGTTGCATTAGGGGAGGTTTAAGTTGGATATTAGAAGAAGGTTGGTTGGGCACTGGAATAGACTCCCCAGGGAAGTGGTCAACACCCAGCCTGACAGAGTTCAAGAAGTGTTTGGATGACACACTCAGGCTCATGGTGTGACTCTTGGGGATGGTCCTGTGCAGGGCTAAGGATTGGACTCAGTGATCCATGTGGCTTCCTTTCAACTCAGCATATTCTGTGATTCTCTGAAAACAGGGCACCACCTTCAGTGGTCCATGACAAGGTGTTTGGACACTTAGTAGTTTTACTGGTTTACTTTAATGTCATCTGGTGAATTTGAACAGAATCAAAGACTGTCATCTTCAGTTTCAGATTTTTTTTACAAAGAAATTGTCCTTCTCTCCTTAAGCTATCCACTAACTCAAATCTTATGAATCAAAGTTACTATGGAACAACCTGAAATATAGCTCCATGGAACTGGACTAATGAACAACATAGGCTGTATGCATTACATGTGGTCCACATGCATACACATGCATATCTACACATGTACATAATATTAATTTAAACTGAGAAGTTGCTTTGGTTTTCCATGTCCAGGTTTTGGTAACAGGAGGGCTAAGAGGTGAATTCTGTGATAAGCTGACAGAAGCTTCCCCCATGTCCAGCTGAGCCACTGCCAGCCAGCTCCAGGATGGACTCTCTGCTCGCCAAGGCTGAGACAATCAGGAATGATAGTAACACTTCTGTGATAACATATTTGAGAAGGGGAAAAAAAATTGTTACACAGATGGAATTGCAGCCAGAGAAGAGCAGAGTAAGAACATGTGAACAACTCTGCAGGCACCAAGGTTATTGCAGAAGGAAGGGTATGAGGTGCTTCAGGTGTCGGAGCTGAAATTCCCCAGCAGCCCATGATGCAGACCACGGTGAGGCAGTGGTGCCCCTGCAGCCCATGGAGGCCAACAAGAGTGCAGATTCACCTGCATCCCATGGAGGAGACCCACTCTGGAGCAGGTAGATGCCAGAGAGAGTGTCCTGGCAGGGACCCATGGAGAGAGGAGCCCACACTGGAGCAGGTCTCCTGGTAGGACTTGTGACACTGTGGGGAGGCCATGCTGGAGCAGGCTGTGCCTGAAAGGCTGCACCCTGTAGAAGAGTGACCCACATTGCAGCAGTTCATGGAGAACTTTGCCTGTGGGATGGACTACTGCTGGAGAAGTTTGTGGAGAGCTGTCTCCTGTGGGAGGAACCCCACACTGGAGTAGTGGAAGGACTCTTCTCCCTGAGCAGCAGCAGAAACAACCTGTGATGAACTGATCATAACCTCCATTCCCATCTCCCTGCACTGCTGGGGGGAAGGAGGTAGGGTCTGGGAAGGAGGGAAGGGTGGAGGGAAGAATTTTTAAGATTTATTTTACTTCTCATTATCCTGCTCTGATTTTGGCATAAAGGAGAGTACTCTGGACTCTGAATCCCAAGGATCTGAGTTAGAGTGTCAGTGGGGACCATCCCCTGGGCAGTTAAATGTCTCCCTGCCATCAGATCCCATCAGATCTTGGATACTAAGCAGGGTCAGATCTGGTTAGTACCAGGTGCTGTAGACAGTCCCGAGGATTTCGCTGTCACTGCCCAAGCTCGCTCGGCCGTGGCAAATGGACCTTAGGACTTAAACGGTGGGGCCAGTTCTGCGCACACTGTGCCTCACCTGAAAAATCCACTGAGCAGGCTGGAAGGGCACACCCAGGTGGGGAGAACCCTTCCCAAGATCTTCGTTTGCGAAGTCTAGCCATACATACATACATACAGCCTATAATTTGACTTATGGTGTATGCTCAATTTTTTATTACTTTTTTTTTTTTTATGTGTCAGACTTAGGAATTCTTAAAAGACATGTTCAAAGGTGATCAAAAATATTTTTTTAGTTATGTTTTAGATTCCTAAAGAAATTATTTCTACTATTACATTGATAATATTATTCCAATTTCATTAATTTGAATGGCATCTAAGGATATTGCAAAGATTTTCAAAATAAAGGTTGATTCTGTGGTACAATTCCACTTTGCTAATATGAAAATGAAAAGTGATTACAGAAATTATATAAACTACTGTGATTGCTCTGAAGTACAGGGAGAGGGTTTTCTGAAGGCTTTTAGAAGGATAATTTTGTTTAATTTTCTGTTAGAATTAGGATTGCTTTACGTATTTTTTATTTCTTAAAGATTGAATTGAGATGTGAAATGGAAAATGGTGAAATAAAACTTGCTTAAGGGATTTGGAGATACATTTTTAAAGGGACTTAGGTAGACAAGGTTGAAGAAAATATGAAATGTCTCATTACTTTGGGAACTTTTTAAAAATCTCACCAAGTGTGCTCATTTTGAAATCTCCATATATTTGCTATTTTCTTTATTGCCATTTTGTGAAATCATGAAATTCACAGGAAAAGGTTAAAAATCATGGAAACTGCTTTTGTAAGTCCCTTATAAATTGTGAAAGTTGCAACATTACTCTTTATAAAGGAGACTCTATACAGGGTATCATTAGGACAGCTGGATGTCAACAATTTAAAATAAAAAGTTTTCAACTTAAAATGGTTTTTAAAATACTATAACATTTACAGTTATGGTACATGACAGATTTTCAGATACTGAACATACAAATCACTAGAACCTGTCCTACCAGAGTGGTTTTAAGTTTTTTTTTTTTTTTTTTCTGTTTGTTTGGTTGGTTGGTTTTTTGAGTAAACAGATTTTAACATGGACTTTAAATTTTCATAAGGAGAGTAAAATTTTGACCAAAAAAATTGTCTTCCTTTATTAAGCATTGGGAAGATACATGTGAAAGACCTTGCTTCAGCCAGGAGGTTGTACCAGATGACTCACTGTGGTCCCTTCGAATTTTACCTATTCTGTGATTCTGTGAAAGAGAAAGATTAGAATTAAAATGTAGTTTTTGCCCCTGATAGGGATTATTTACTGTATTTTTAAAATAATTAACATTCACACCTTTAGTCCTTCATAAAGTGAATAAATCAATTCATTTGCTTTCAAAATTTTCAGCAGCAACTTCCATCTGGATATATATTCTGCATATAACAGAGTAATGGGTTACCCAGATGTCATTTTATATGTACATTCACAGCTGAAATGAACCACATTCAGCAGCATTACACAACTTCATTTATCACTAGCCTGAGAGTAGCAAACTTATAAGTCTTCAGACTGACATTTTTTTAAAAAAATTAAGCATGATGCTGAGGTACACTTAAATTCATCATTGTCATAGCATATGTATTTCAGAGTACAACTGAGCATAACCCACTTACTGGCTAAAATCCACAAAAATCAGAAGATACTTGGAAATTCATTGTCCTAGAGGCCCTTTTGCTCAACTTTGCAGTTTCAATTTCCATGGATAATATTATATTTCCTCATGTGGGAGATTCTTAAATAAGTAAAACTTCTGTGTGACAAGAAGAGTGTTTCTGAGTGATGCAATGATCTGGAGCACTAAGCATCTACAAAATCCCAAAACTCAAAATAATCTACCAACAGTAAACAAATGAGCATCAGTAATATCATTTTTTTTTTCTTGCAGCTCAAGATTAAGGACAGCTGAAGCCCACAGGTCTCCACAATTTAACTCTTTTAACTCCACTCTTTTAACTTTTAGAAGCATTCATAGAATTCTTGCATATGTTATATCCCCTATGGGCTCTGACGTTGTCTCATCAGTCTTGTTATGGCAATTTAACCACCATATCCACAGTGTTGTTTGCAGTGCTGCTGCTGAGAACTGCGGGCATTGTAGGGGCATTTTAAACAAAACACAAAAGTGAATGTGCTGAACTAATCACATTTCATAGGTGGTGAAAGCTCTTCTAGCATAAGAAAGGAAGGTGTGAAGAAGCAGCAATAACCTGCCATGTATGTGTGAAGAATGGGACTGCATCTTTTGGAGGAAAGCTTAAAGGCATAACTTGTATAAATGTAAACTGCCCTGCAGCATGTTTCAGTTTTTGCCAGCAACATTCTCAAAGGGAGAATACCCTGGGTCTTCACAGTACAATAAATATTTGCTGTACCCAGGAACTATAATAAAACATTAAAATAAATACAGAACTGTGCTATGAATAATTTGAAGGGGGGGGGGGGGGGGGGGCAGGGACGGGACCAAACACTTTCAAGGACCTATTTTCTCCAAATAAACTCTTTCTACACTGTTTCTGCTTACTATGTAGATTTAACTTAGAGGTTTCAACATTACATTTTTATCTCTTTACTTCGGTTAAAAATACATGATTTTCCTGTAAGTTTCTAGCAGTTTTCTTTCCCTAGTAATGTCGCCAACTTTACAGCACATCAAGTGTGCTTAAATCTTCAAACTTTTCTAGCACTTCCTGTGTAATGCTGTAGATGTAGGTCAGTGCAATTCCACTAGCAATTTGTGACATAATTCCATCTGGCTCATTACTCAAATTCAAGGGGAGAGGGGAAAAGAAGAGGTCATATAACATTCAGAAATCAAGCATTTCTTTTCACAGACAGAAGCTAGCAGCAAACATGAAAAACAAACAAACAACAAAACCCAAAAAAACAAACAAACAAACAAACAAAAACCAAAACCCAAAAACAAACCAGAAAGAAAGAAAAAAGGTGGGCCCCATTTGTTCATGGTTCTTCCAGGTATCTTATAGTGTACTGTTTTTATAACAGCAGTCACTAATGGAATTCTAAAACCTGACACCTGCTGCTGAAAAGACCATCCTGTTCCTGCTGATCAGCAGCTTTTATTTCACTGGTTTTAATAAACAAGGGATGCAAATCTGTTTCTTGCCCAAAATCTCTGATCCAAGGTAATATTCTCTATTAAATATCCGTTTCCTCTAGGTGACCATTGATTTTACATAAACAGGGCAAAATTTGAAATTCCTATCACATTAATCAATCTGACTTCCCATTTTAATCAAGTTGGTATCAGTTCTTGACATAAAGTTATGTAAATATTTACCTTTTAAAATTTTGTGTCTGCATGGAAAATATCAAGAGACATATTTGTATCTGATCCTAGATCTTATTCCTAGCAAAAAAACCCTAAATCAGCAAACAACTTGACATATCAAGTAGAGATATTTCTCCCTCAGCACCAAAAACATTGAATTTAATTTTGACATAAACATTAGACAGAAAAGTTGAGACATTTCCAGCTCTTTCAGGTATCGTTACTATCTGACTATTTTTATTCCATGTCCAACTCTGCTTTTTCCTAGCTGTAGTTAAGAATAGAGTTGAAAACCATAAGGTGACCAACACAAAAAAGTTTTACTCTGTAGGAAATAAGTAAGAGTTCGCACATACTACAGCAGTGACAACAGGAAGGGCAGATAACAGGTGAAGACAATCCATGCATGAGTTACTCTAGGACATTGATCAGTTCTGTTGAGTACCCTTATCAGACTCAATATTTTCTAGCAGAAGAGTGGTAGGGATTCACATGTCACACACCTAAAGTTCTCTAATTGAGTAAGTATTTAAAAAGGGGAAATATCCACTTAATCTCTTCATTTTCTTCATACAACCTTTCCATATGGCTTCAGAGAGGACCAATACTCACTATACCTTACATTTGTGTGCTTAGTCTTATTAGGGATTTGCTGTGGTTTCTCCTCTGTTCTGATAGATACAAAAGGAATGCAAAAGAAAATACATATCTATACATTGTTTTCTCTTTTTTTTTTGGAGGGAATTCCCCCTTTCTACATAGTAAGCATGCTGTCTAGACCATGTGCAATTTGCAGAATGGAACAGATATTTGTGTTTTAATCCACTACTATCTAAACTAACTTCTCATAAAAGCAGGAGGATGAGACTTTAAAATGTCAGTTGCTGGTAAAATCAAGCTGGGCTGACTCTGTAACTAATTTGCATACAGAAGTTTCTTTCCAAAATCTGCAGCTGAAATATATAATTTGTCTTTTGTTATCCATGTTAATTTCTAGGCTGCCTAGGTGCACATATAATGCTTTGCATGTAGTCAGCCTGTTGTGCAAATGGGAAGGTGGATGTCTACAGTCAGCAATAAGGTCTCTATTGAAAATGTGGCCTGTTCTGTACTAGGCTACATTTGCAAAATGTAATCTCGGTTTTTACTTCTATTTTACTTCTCAGATAACTTTCCATTTCAGTCATAAATTGTATATTCATCATATCCTTTAATCTTCTTAACCTAAGTCCAATCAAAATAAGCAGATTTTTAATTAGGAAAGCTGCAAGCAACCCAATCATCTCTATCTGGAGAAAGAAAAGCAAATGACAGTTGTGTGGGTATAATAATGTGCTGTGATCAAGACTGAATCATAGCTGAAACCTGAAGCTGATTGTCCCGCTGCGGGTTGGATGAAATGTGAAAAAATAATTTAATGCATGCAAAACCTTTACACAGATTCCTAAGTGAATTACAAAAACTAAGGTGGTTGCCTTAAAAATAAATTACATTTCAGTGCTTCCACATGTGTACTGATCTGTATCCCTGGACATTTTATCCTACTATGATGGGAAGACTGAAGCAAAATATAGAAAACTGAACAATTCACAGTTTTATTGGGGTCTGGGGAAAAAAAATCAACAACAACAACAAAAGGCTTCTTTTGTTTTAGTATGCATGATTTTAATTTTTTGTTTAAATACACAAAAATTTTTACTTTATTATTTATTATTAGTTTTGTTTCAGAATTACCTGATCGGCAACATTCCTGGCACATACAATACTAGATGTGGTACAGAAAATGAGTAAAAAGATCCTTCCCAAGGGCATTCTTCCTTAAAATTAAAACAAAGGAAAGAATAGGAAGACTGCTAGAATAGAGGCATTTTTTTCTGCTTTTTCTCTGGTTTGTCCTATTTTGGTTTATTTCTGTTTAAACATGATTATAGTCTATCATTCATGTCACAATATATTGGTTTGTTTATCTATAGTGCACCATCAGGAAGATCCTGAGGAGTGCATATTGGGAGAGGAATAAATACAGCTCTATAATTTTAGAATATAAAATTCCACAAATGAGTCTACAAAACTGATGATTAACCCTGTCTTACACTGACACCATTCAGAGTTTGTTACTATCTTTAGCAAGACCCAGACGTTTTTGAGGTGTCATACAGATAGGCTTATTCAGAAGTCTGACCCCAGAACATGTTTGGAGTGCATGTGGTTCCCTGCTCTGAGAGAATGATGAAGCTCTGTGGGAATGTTGTCTTTGGATCTACACATGGAGGGTTGCTCAAAAACTCAACTCAGAATATGTAAGTATCTGATTCACTTATGAACACATTGTTCACTTCAAAGAGAAATCATGAGTTTAAAGCTTTGCGTTAAGCACTGTGTTTACACTGAACAGTATGATATGTCTGAACAGATTGTAACATCCAATGTTTGAAAGCTGAAACAGCATATGGAAGAAGTATTGGAGGTATTGATGTTGCTTAATGTTTTAACTTTGGTTTTATGTTCAGGAATGTTAATTGGACCCACACAAATGCTCTCACATGCAGCATCCTGTTTTCTCCCCCTGTTTTAATTTCTATAATTTATTGATGTTTTTTATAACTTGTCTTACCGGTTTACATTTCACAAATTAAAAGTACTGCAGTGCAAAGCCTAGGGAACTGATAGAAGGTAGGACTAGTAGACTCTGTCTACAGTGACTTTCTGATCTCCAGAAAAAAGCTACAAGTGTCATCTAAGAAATCTGTGCAAAAGTCTCTCCCAGTAGAGACATCTTCATTCAGTATTTTTGCACAATGACAAACAATAGAATTTCTACAGCATAACTTTCTCCACATAAAAATCTTGTTGGTATGTATCCAGTAGATTTTTAGATTTCAAAATTCCTTATTACTTCTAACTGTTTTGTTCTGGAAGCCTTATGAAACTTATGCTCTTTAATTTCCACTTGATGAATTTGGATCAAAAGAAATGAATGAGGGTCAAAATTTATGTCAAAATCTCTATCAGGAGAGATAGTTGAAATCTTTCCAGACACCTTCCAACAAACTAATTTTAATGTCTTAAGATCTTGTATATAAGGAAACTTATATAATGGTAAAAATTTCATTTGTTTCTGATCTTTAGTTATTTTATTATCACTCAAAAAATAGAACAAGGGCAACTGAGATAGGGATTGCATCTCTTTCAAGTTTTAGGACAATTCTTGAGACTAGGATAGAGGTGTAATTTCATTAAAATTCAGTAAACATCTTTATAAAGATAGCTTAGAGATCTTCTTTGTTCTCTTTATGTAACCTTTGTAGTTATTTTAAAGAGTAAATTAGTTCCTTGTGTTTTGTAACATGTATTTTCTTTGTGTTTCAAACATTTATTTTCTTAATAATGGGTTGTTCTATTTATTTGAGACACTGTGAAATGTAGTTCTTTCCAGATAGGCTAAAATTACCTTTGTCTTTAAATGCTATTCTCCTAAATTTCTCTCTGGAAAGAGATCACTGAAATTCTAAAATACTGTTGGGACTGAAGTGCAACATAACTCTTGGTTATATGAAATACAGATGAAACTCTAGATACTAAAAAAAGGCAAAATGAAATGTAAAATTTTGTCAGTGGGAGATGTGTTTTGTGTTGGACCAACACAGCTTTTCCAGCAGCATCAGTCTCCTTGAGGAGGGAAAAGAGCATAATTCCAAGAGCATTCCAAGTGGGCCCCAGATGATCCATTAAGCAGCCAAATTTATTTGTTTTTAGCATTGTGGAGAGAAGCTTCCTGCTGTTCTGTCTTGCCTGCTACAGCCTGCTGGCTCCAGGATCAAATCAAGACACTTATGCCTTTATCTTTTTAGGAGCACATTTCATCAAGTAGGTATCCTAAGAATAACTATAAAGCTGTATATTAAAAAATACAGGAAATCCAGACTTCCTGTCAGGGTAGACTCAAAGCTTTAGAAGTTTTCCTTACTCAAGTCAGAGTAACTTTCCAAAGGGCTAACTAACTCTGGCGTCTAGGATAGATGTCACCAGTGCATAGAATACCAGAGCTCTAGTCTTCCTAAAATCTTTGGTTTCTCCATTTTCCTGTGTGCCTAGAAACTTTCCCCCCCCCATTTTTGAAACCCTGATTAAGGTATTGGCAATTTAAAGGCTCACATTTTATATAATAAATATGGAGGTAAGATAAGGTTACCATAATAGGATTTTGTTCAGAAACATGTGTACCCATTCTCTGCTCAGCTTCCAGGTGAAATGACTCTAGTGGTTAATGGCAAAATGGAAAACATGACACAGAAAGCTCAATGGTAAATAACAGCAGTGTAACCCATCTTGCATTTAAGTATAACAAGTAAGGTTTTCTCTGATTACTAGGATTAGGTTCACGAAAAGGAAGCTTCTGTCCTCTGGTACGACTAGTACATCAAAAGGTAGAGTACTGACTTCAGTGGAGCTGCATTTGCTGAACATCTTTCAGGAACTGGGTCCTTAAGTTCACTGACAGCAGAAAATAAAGGGATGATTTTAAGACAAACAGCTTGTAAATCTGAATTCTGAAGCACTTTATCAGTAATAGTGGTCTGGTACAGCAGGGAAGGTCACAGGGCAAAGTTACATCACTTCAGAACTGGAGTCTCTCACATCTTCCATTTTTCTGAAGCACTAAAGACTTAAATAAAAGTACTGCAAGGGAAGAGGAATTGCTTTGTAATTAGATGACAAACCTTATTCAAGAATATAGAAAACAGTCATCCTGTCTTTCAGTGTCTCCTCTGGAGTGTGTTTAGCAGAGCTGGTCTGTAAAAAATTCCTTAAGGGAAAGTCTTTACAACACATGTTCTCAAGAGAGGAAGAGGGACAGTGGAAATATTGAAATACTTCTGAAATTGCTCAGGGTCTGTATATCCTCTCTTTAAGGGCACAAAGTTCAAACTGCTATGTTCTTCCTTATTTCCGTATTAAACTTCAGTTTTCTGGGCAAACCTTAATTGCTGTTAAGCACATATCAGAATATCTATGTTCCACTTTATTATTTCTAATGAAAGGACAATATAAGATTTTGCTACAATGTAGGAAATCAAATAAATGAAATGTAAATGGAAGCAGAGCTTCTAGCGGATGGAATAACTAGTGTTATTAATCTACAGTAAAAACAAAATTTCTGGTTATTTTTCCTGTGGTGTGACACGACACCAATAAAAAATGACTTAGCATGTAACAAATTTAACTTGCCTTGAAAATATTACAATCATAGTACAAAGAAAAACGAGTAATTTCATACCTTATAATTTCAGGAATATAAAAGGCATTGCTTCAAAAGGACCTCACAGCATTAAATTTTCTTTAGTTACCTGTGACGGCTGCATAAAAGACAAGAACTTTTACATGTAAATTTAACCTCAGAGAGGGCTCAAAATATGCTGTAAAGCCACAGAATTTCAAGTAAATGGTCTGAAATTTTGTCTTGCTGGACTGGAAATTTCTAGCATGGTTATGTTTCTTCCATTTACTACCTATAGTAATGCAAGGTAAACATCCCAGAATGGCCCTGCAATTAACACCTGCTGTGAGCTCTCAAGTTTCACAAATTAAACAGAGTTGAGCCAAGACTATTCTTGGAAGATGTAGGTACATTTTTATATATGGCTCATCAGGAAGTAAGTAGTTCCATTTGAATACTCTTCTGTCTTTGCTTTCCATATCTATGAACAGGGGAATTCTGGTCTTATCTTCTCAAAATGTATTTACCAAAAATACCAAGTAAAAAATATTATATACTTACTGAAATTTTAAGCAGTATAGAATAATGAAAGGTGACCTAGAACTACAATGAAAGGATCTGAAAAACAATATTGTCTGGGAAATTATGTAGTCTGGGAACTGATAGAAAATAATGAAATAGCCACTTTATGACTTTGTAGCTATTAAAACATCATATGAAGATGGAGAGAAGACTTTATAATAGAAATCATTTTGCTATCAGAAATACACCATCCCACAGGCCATTGGCAATTCTTGTTAGAAACTGTAAATTATAAGATTGGTGTCATGAATCTGGGTTATTTGTGTATGATTGTTTTTCTTGATATCTCACAAGTTGAACTTGCAGTTACTTGGAAGATATTTTCCTTTTACAAGCAAGTCACTTAAAGACAAATCCAAAGATGTGTGAGCCTAATTGCAGAGATCTTTATACCTGGTGTCTTTTTCTATGAAACAAAGAATTTACTTGAAAGAAATTTGCTAGGAAGGATGATTGCTGCTAAGTAAACCATCTCTGTGGTATGGATTCACAATTCTTCCCCACAGAGTAAAACCATGTGAATTCAAGGAATCAAAGGAAAATAGAATTTTAGTTTGTTATTACATCCAGAGACTGATCATTTACCAGACACCTGTGCTTCCAAGAATTATGGGCAATTTTCTGTGATTTAAAGCAGGATGCAACTGGGAAAGTGGAAAGATTTTTAAGTAAATTTTACCATGAGAAAATGTTGTCACTGAAATGTAAAATATACACTGTGATTTTTATAGGTCCATTAGTTCTATTATGTAGATAATCAAAGAAACAAAACCTTTTAAAGCAATGGTATTACAACTGAGATAGTGAAAGAATGTAAATACATCCAGTTTGCAAAATTAAGAGTTCTTTCATTCTACAATGAAATGTCTTTATCATTTTCTGTACAATAACCTGTGTAATATAGTTTCTAGGGTCAATTTTCAAATCCCAGAGTCAAAATCTAAAGCTGCTCAGCAACTGGGTGGGCAACATAAACCCATCCATAGGTGAATGTTGTACCTTGGCTGAGAATCTAAAGATTAATGTTGAGAATTTGTATCCTTTACCATTACTGAGTCCATGACTGTGTGCATACATGTACAGATAAAACTAATCTCTTCCCATAAAAGTGCATTAACATAGTCCTGTACTTTGTGTGCTTTATCTTTTATTTCAGGGCTCAGTAGTAGGGATTTTGATTAACTCTTGATTTTGTGAAAAAAGAGCTATAAAGTGTTTATCCAAGTCTGGTTTATATCCAAATAGCTTAGGGAGTTAAAGAACTCATCCAGCCATAGTTGTACAGAAATACAGAATATTATATTAGTTACCTAAGAATTTTATTATTTATATGTTGTTTGTACTCAGAAATTTTGGAAAGCTGTGGGGAAAAAATAAAATTGCAGCTACCATTAGTGCATATATTCAAGCGCATCTATTAGAGTGTAGCACTTCACAGGCAATAATATGCTTTTGCAGGTCTAGATTTATGATTAGAAGTAATTTTATAATTCATGAAATGCAACTTGATTGAAATATTGTCACAAATATTGATGGGTGAAGATTGTCAAAGCTTTCAAAAAAAAACACAGGTTATCTTCCATTTTGTGTGTGGGCATGTATTAGTATTCCCAATCTAATCCAAATGCCAGAAATTATTGAAAATTTGAAAAGAAATTTGTTCAGTGCTATTTCTCTTTCCTGTAGCAGAAAATGCTGGAAGGTTTAAGAGAAATCTGTTTTCTGGATGTTTTCAGTTCAATATTACATGTAGAGTAAAATGGTTAGTAGCTTTGAAATCCATCATGGCAAAGTCACCAAGTAATATAAATCTAGACTTTTAGGAACAAATGGTAGTAAATAAAAATAAACATGAACAAAACATAACATAGAAGGAAAGTGTGGTTCCTAGGAAAGTAAAAGCAGAAAGAAAAGGCTTTCTCTTATTTCTTCCTTTCAAAAATTGCTCATAACAAGAAAACCATTGATATAGTCAGAACAGTTATATTAATTTAGCAATAACATTTAGTAAGACTCAACTGATCACTCTTTGTTTCTTTATTGATATACCCTTTAGATATATGAAGCCTTATGTTTAACAAAATAAGTCCAGATTTTCTAAAGTATCAAAACAGTAAGGATTTTCTAGATATACCAGAGACAGACAAACAAGGTCTAGTATTATAAAGAGCCAATATATAATGATGTTTGAGAACTGAACAAAGGGTTTAATGATAAATGGTGATGGTTACCTGGGACGTTGCTGCTATTGTAGTTGCACTTTTCTGGTAAGAATAAATAAACTAGTTGATGTTGATGTTGAGATTTAAAAGGCACACAGTAGATCCTTAATTTTAAGCCACTGTGAGTTATGAAAACACAAAAGTTTTGTACAGAACAATAATTATAAAGAAGATCAGAAAAAAATTCACTGACCTCTGTCTGACACAATGGTGAATTCCACAGCAGTAAAACTGAAACCATGGCAAGTCTTCAGGTCTTCCTTAGGCATGGACATAATTTTATCTGACCAAGAAGCAAGACCCTTCAGGATCAGCAGTAGAGTAATACTGGTTGCAGCAGCGGAAGTGGTGTGCTCTACAACAGGGCAGCTGAGAATCACATGGAAAGAAGATCTAAAAGAAAAAAGCTTTGGATTTCAGATCTGGACACTCAGACAATTGCTTTAGATTCTGCTTCCTATTTACTTATTTGAAATTGCTCTAACTGGAAAAATTACTCTGGGCCCAGAAAGGAAGAACTAAAAGATTAATGAGATGGGACCAGTCTTGTTTAATACCTTCATTAATGACTTAGGCAAAGGGATCAGACAATTTGCAACTGACAACACCAAGGTGAGCGACTCCAAACACATGACAACTGTGTAATATATCAACAATTTCTAAAAGTACTTGTGAGTCTTCTTTTGGATATGTATTAAGGGGAAATTATTTCTGTCATGTAGCTAGAAAGTTACTTAAACTAAGAAAAATCCTCTACTGATAAGGCCTGGAATCAAAGTGAAAATTGTTCAGTAAGTGATGACCCTGTTCATTACTTCCATATGGATTTTGAATACAGACTTCACAGTTCAGATGCTGTAAATCTTTTGCATCTTCCTACCCCACTTAGCTGCTAAATGAGAGAATGTCTGATTACCAACAGTATTGATCTACCCTGAACTGATTCTGTATTGATACAAAGTAGTGCTTGCTCTGTTAATTACAATGTCTAACTTGTAAGGCAACAACTTACAGCTTATGGTTAGTTAGGAAGCCTAAAACTAATGTATTCTTTATTTAGCATGTATGCAAAATTTCACATGTTTTTGTGCTGCTTTTCTCTGTGTCATCAGATCACAAACACATATCTGTACTATATGAATTGCTAATGAGAAGTACTTCATAGAAACAATAACTTTTAAATGTATTTTCTTTTTAAAGTTTCTTTTTGGACTTAGAAATACAGTATTGTCATGCCAACATAGGAAACCGCAAATAGCAGCACTGAAAAGAGGACTATTCAATTCTGGTCAGAAAAAAATAAATTGAACATAAAGAATTCCCACATTTTTACTGTCAAGTTATCCAGCAGATGACTTGTTTGACAACAACTACTATCTTTATGCTGTCTTTTTAAGAATCCAACATGGGAAGTTTAGAAAAGATAACACATTTAAATACCTTAATTGTGTAACTTCTTAAATATCTTCAGGCATCTCTTGTTGCCTGAAGGTGATACCTAAGACGTGAGGGGTAAAAGACATTCCCCTTTGTCAAAGGCTACAGTTGGGAATTTTAGTATTTCAGCTGTCCAAATGCTTAATCAAAAATCCACTTAAAAAAAAAAAAAAAAATAATTCCTATTAGCTGTGATGAGCACTGAACAAGGTCTCCCGCAGTGCCCCACAAAAATGAACTGATATGCAAATGAAATGAAGCCTTCAGTCTACTCAGTTCATGTATTCCTTTTTTGGGGTAGCAAACATCTTGAGAACTTTAGCCAGTCTCTTCTGGTTTTGTATCAGTCTGACTGAACTTCAGTCCTGCTTCCTCCTCCTTGCTAAAACATTGATGCTTAAAATGTTGCAATTAAGCCTTAAAGCTTGTATCCTTCCAAGACTTAGTGTTTGACACAATAACAAGCTTGAGTGAAATATCCACGTAAGTGGGAAAGTATCAGTGTTTAAATAGATGTAAGCAATTTGGAACTAGTGTTACAGATGATGCTGATTGAAGAGTTTCAAAACAACTCTGTTGCAATTATAAAAAATGGCCTGTGAGAAAAAAATAGACTGCATCAAAGGAGAAGACACTTGAAAGTTAAGGTCTAGAAATGAAAATGAAGGATTGTGCCCCAAGATCCAAAACTCTTTCCTAATCTCAGAATGAGAAGCTGATTAGGCAATACTAATTTCCCCCTCTCCCCTTCCCTCAGCAAGAAAGATGGAGCTTTCCAAAGTAGAATTTAATATAGCTATTATATCCAGGCGGAAACATCCCAAAACAAACCTCAGCAGGCTGCTCATTTTTAGGAAATGGTGTCTTCTTACACACTAAAATATTCAAGTTCCCAAGGAGTTCTCTGAGAGATGGAACAGGCCAAAGCAAGTATAAATCAGTATATTTTGCCTTTTTTGTGACTAGCGCCAGTTAGCTACTAGCACAAGATAAAAAACAGAAAAGAAGAAAACCAGAACTATCTTTTGAGGCCATTTCTTAATGATTTCATAACTCTTTTAATACTTGATTAATTTCATTGACTCCAACTGCCAAAGCAACATGTGTTGAAGCAAAGACCTTCCCAGCTTCATATTTCTTAATACATGAGACAAATGGCAACAAATGCCAGTGATAAAGAGCAGCAAAGGAAGTCAGCCCCATATCCAGGGCCAGGGAACCAGGTGCTTATGACTAAGCGCATCCTTCACCTAAAGTGCAGAGCCATTCCTTCTCCATGGGTTGTCCCTAAAGAACAGTGACCAGCACATAAGTGCATGTAGTGAGAGACAGGCCCTACCATGATACAACCCAAGTGCACAAGAAATGTGTGGGGTTAGGTCTTGGGAAGTAAGAGCAAGTGTATGAGAAATGTCCAGTGAGTGATAACTGCACAGGTGCCAGTGGGCTTTTAGCACACACTAAGCAGCCAGAGGCAATTAAAGAGCTGTCCCTGGGAGCTAAGTCTGAAATTCTGTTTGGGATAGCCAACTGCAAGGTTTGGTTTGGATAAAATTCTAATTTCTACTCCATACTAGCTTCCAAATCTTTCAGGGAGTGTTTCTTTTGTTTTATTTTTATGACTTAAGAAGAAAAAAAAAGTATATTATAAATTTCAGTACTGAACTAGAAATTCCTCTGTAGCTGAGATTCATCCTGGGGAATGAAGTCTCAGTGGAGATTACGCACCAGTTATTTGTACAGTCACACCAGTTCTATTATACTTACTTATACCTGGTCCATTACTTTGGTTTTGATTAAAAGTTGTAAAAAACCTGTTAGGTTTCTATGAAAGCTAGTAAGTTTTCCTAACCTTTGACTCATTTCTTCACTTGTGCAAAAACATTTTGTGTGCTAAAAGCTGGCACCAAGTTCTTAGTCATCCCTTGTCGGCAATTGAGTTTTAAATGGTTTTTAGTACTCAAAGTACATGGTTAGAGATCAATTTCCTACAAACTTTAAATACAAAAGTAATTCCTTAAGGTTAAGCAATTTGAAAGAACTATTTGCCAAAATATCCATCAATTCTTTAATAGTTACTGCTAGAAACAATGCATCAGAAAGTCTCTTGCTTGCAGAAGAGATCAAATAGTTATACTATATACTTTTTTTCTGACAATAGATTATTTCACCTTAACCTACAAATGAACTCTATTTTAATTTATTTTTTGATAAATCATCTCTGCTGTGTTAAGTACAAGAGCTAAACACCTCAAAGAGTTCTATAATGCAACATGTTTTAGAGTGCAGCTGCTGGAGAACTTCACAGTATTTCATGCTAAGGGAGATTTCCATCATCTCAATACTGCAAATTTTGTGATAGATTTCCATCTTTATGCAGGGAGTTTCAAGACAGTGTTAAGTTCAGCTAACACAGCTATGCATAATGCTTAGCTTAATGTTATGGACAGTTGCTTCTATAATTCTATAGAAATTAGAAATCTGTAGGTGGTAATAAATTGAAAGTTTGTTATAGATTTTTATCACAAGAGATGGTAACTGTCTCTGACTTAGCATAGTGTCTGAACTTTTTAAAGTAGTTTTGGAGTGTGATGAGCCAAATTCTATTAGGTAGCTTTTCACTGGTTGTAGTCAATGAAGTTGTGACATATTTAAAAGGAGTGCATTTGTATGCACCATTTTAAAATAAAACAAATTAGAAAAATGTCAGACCAAGTTTTGCTTGTAATCTTACAGTATAGTGTGTGCAGTCAGTAGGCTTGCATGGATACAGCTGAAGGAAAACTTTTGGAGTTTAAAAGTTTAAGATGCTTTAATTTCATGGGTATAAATTATGTTGGATGAATTTGGAGAAGTTCTATGTTGAATACACCATAATTCATTCGACTTGCACAGAGGGTTTTCTTGATTGTGTGGTGGAAGTGCATTATTTTAATATAGAACAGTATTTTAAAATATTTTACAAGAATATGGATTCTTGTCTAAATAGTCTGTGAAGAATAAGGAGAAACAATTGTGATGGTGTCTAAAAACACTGCCTTCCTCACAAAAATGAAATTTACTGAAAAACCTCCAGTTTTCCTTAAAGGAACAAAACAAAACAGAACAAATAAAACAAAATAAACAAACAAAAAAAAGAAAAACAAAAGCAAAACAAGAAGAAGAAGAAGGAAAGTAACAGATAGCATCACAAAGTGTCCTCGAGCATTATTGGTCTGTGTGGTCTCTATCAGCACTTGGATATTATTTTAATAAAAGTTGTCTGGATGTTTCATATATGTGGTATGTGTTTATCCACTTGTATACATGCATCTGTCTGTTTTCTTTGCTTGTTTGCTTTTTTTTCTGTTGGGAAATGTGTGTATTTGTGTATACATAACTGAGTACAGATTGGTGCTTTGTCCAACTTGTTTCATTGTTGTAGTTTAATGAAACCTATCTGGGAAACAAACCTGAACATTTGCATACACCTGGGTATAAATGACATGTGGCAACAAAACTGAATAATAATTGCATTTATAAGGCCATAACTAGCTGTATTTATATTTTGGTGCCACTGGGGAAGGAGAAAATGAATATTTATCATTCCTTCTCTGAGTTAATTTGAAAAATATAGTAACTGACCTCATTCTTTATGTACAGTAATTTTGTATGCTTTCATACAATAAATAGCTGTTTCTTTTCCTCTTTAGAATGATTAGGAGGCTCCTATAAGACATAGGAACATCCATGTTGAAATGATGCTATTTCTCTGTCAGAAAATAAATTACTTGCATAGAAGGTGGGTCAAACACTCTTCTTTCAGCAGGTAAAGTACCTGGAAATTGTAAGTCATGTTCAGAAGTAAATGAGAGTTGAAAAAAATAAATGTAATTCTAGAGATCTAAACAATCTGTGGGCTCCCAACTTTAAATAGTTTATTCTCATTGGAGTACTCATTATAATCCTTATTATTCTCCCAGAAGAATATGCTTTATTCTACAGAGCTGACTACACAGTGAGGTGATAATTCTCATGCACTTGGGAAAAAATATATAATTAAAAAAACTTGCAAAAGGTAGTGCCACTTCACCTTTCATAAGAAAACATGATAAGAGAAACACAACGGGTTTTGTATTTCTCTACTCAAGATTGCAGAAGTTTTGTGCACTAACATTCGTTTGAGGACAGCATTACAAGCTACATAGCTTTGATGTCCTTGAAATGAAAAGGTTTATTTTCTTTAGGGCAGATGTTCCAAAATCATCAACTGCCTTCCTAAATTCTAGGACAATGGATACTCAGTGAATCTGATGGTTTTGCCAAAAATATTCTGTATCAAGAATTCTAAGTTACGACAATACAGATTAATTTATTAGCGGGGTTGGATAATTTATTTTATTTTATTGTCTTACTCACTGTAGCTCCAAACTCCATATCCAGTATATGCTAGAAGGTTCTATTGTGACAACTGTCAGAACCTGAAGTCAGATTTAAATGTCTCCCAGAATCTGTGTCAGTAAATATCCCATGTAGGTAGTTTTATCTGCAAGAAAGCCCAACAAAAGTATTGAGAGACCAGCAGAGAAGTAATTTTGCACAATATAGAATTACGAAAATCTGTCTAATGTGATTATCAAATTTAGTAGAGCAGAATGAAGAATGGAAAACTGTATGTTGAAATGACACAAAGTTAATGCATTTTAGATATTCTTAAAAACTTTTGTATTTACTTTTCTTGAGGAGTCTTGTGATCAAATTTACTAGCTCAACAATTGCAGAAAAGCAATTTCCATTGCTCTGGATATTTGGGAATACAATTTGAAAAATAAGAGCAAAATATTCATGCCAGAATCATTTGTGCACTCAAACAGTGAACAAACACAAGCAGTATCACATTATATATAGTACACCACAATTGTATAAAGTCACAGAAACAGTGATTTCCTCCTAATCCTAGACAAATGTGGAAAACACTGTTGCCTCTAATTTACTGTCTCTTTGGTCTATAATGATGTTCTGATGAAAACCTCCACCAGACCCTCCTGACCGTCTTGTACACAACCTTTGGAAGCACTTCAGTCAGAGAGTAGGGCAAATACTTAACCTTTTAAGTATTACCACTGACAAGAAAACAGGAGGTTCATGAAAACAAAGTAAAAAAAAAAAAAAAAAAAAAAAAGACTATATCAATATCTATATTCAGATTAGATAGGCAACAGATGGATAAAAAGGTCCTTCACATGGTCACAGAATACC
The DNA here is from genome assembly GCA_035583155.1 of Acropternis orthonyx. NCBI lineage: Eukaryota > Metazoa > Chordata > Aves > Passeriformes > Rhinocryptidae > Acropternis > Acropternis orthonyx. The sequence continues at coordinate 40,432,634 of JAWWEU010000040.1, read as the reverse complement.
TGAGATTGGAAGGAACACCTGGAAATGATCTATTCCAATTCCCCTGTGAAAGTAGGAGCAAAGAGAACAGACTTCTGAGAGCTGTGTCTGGTCAGATTTTAAATATCTCAGATGTGGAAACTACAACCTCTCTGGGCAACCTGTTCCAATGTTTGATCAACCTCACCATAAAAATGATATTTTTTTATATTCACCTTAGCTGGCTTTCAATCCAACTGAGTATCTGTGCTGGTTTAAAGGTAAACCAGCAGGAGGAATGAGTCTAACACACAAACAGATTACAAGTCAGAATTACAGTTTA
>JAWWEU010000040.1:40410884-40425727 GCA_035583155.1 Acropternis orthonyx | reverse complement strand
AAAAACCCAAAGACTTCCATGATGGTTTTAATTAATAGAGTTTTAATTTCATCAATTAATACTTGCAATTAAATTTATCATTATATAAACTGAGAGTAAAGATTTAAAATTGTTTCAATAGCAAATAGGTTGAACTGAGCTAGCTACTCAAATGCTCTTTCAAAACATATATCAATTATGAATGCATGAAAAGAAAATTGGACGTATTTTAGAAGTAAATGTGTGAAATCACCTTAGCCTCATGGTAATACAAAGATGCATAGTGATATATTATTAAGCCAAGTTTGGCACTAACAATTATTTACGCCATGTAATTTTGCCAAGAAGATATAAGATTCCAATCTTTTTTCTACCTCTTACTGTCCATTCCTCTGCCTGGTGCAGTTAGCAGTGAAGCTTAACCAGCCTCTGGTTCACATCTTGGGCAGGTTAATAGGTCTTCAGACTTCATTTACCATTAAGATTTCAGACCATCATAAGTTTAAAACATAGTCTCATGCTGACAGTTTAATGGTCAAATAAACAAAGAGTTAACTTACTTGTAACATCTAAACTTTATGACCTTTCTTACTGGAACACAAAAATGAGATTCAGCACGGATTTTCTGATGTGTCTTTGTGCACATGTGGCAGTGTCTAAACCAGCTGCTTATGTTTACATTGTAACCCTTTCAAAATATTTTCCTTATCTTTTTTTTTTTAATTTTGCATGGGCTTTGTGAGACAGGGAAGGTAAGCAAAGAGATTCGTCTTTCCTTACCTTTTTTCTTGTTAAGTCAACCTTCAAAGTCACGTTATAGATCATCTGAGGGGAGAGGAATCTCATGCAAGTTAAACATTCAACTCCATCCTTTGCCAAGAGAAGGGTCTGGAGGTTGTTTTGTTTTAATGAATGTGTCAGACCGAAAAGTGTTCACCATACACCAGCTCTTGCCAACAGTAGGTCAAAGAATTAAATCATTGTATTCATGAGACAGAAATGTCATCCCTTCCTATTACACAGAGAGCCTTCACCTTTTAGCCTTGTAAACATGTTAATTGGCTCTTTTCCAACAGCAGCACATTAGGTTTTTTATTTCATTTTAACATATGAAGGTAAAAGAGAAATTTGCAGTGTGGGTAGGACCCTGTCAGTATCAAAGAAGTTATGTTTTGATAGTAAAAAAAGAGAGCATTTCAACTTTCAGATTCTAAACAAAGCCATTATCTTCATTTTTTTTTGCTTTTAATAAGCTGCTTTCTTTATTTAGAAAAGTCTATAAATTTTAATGCTTTGAATTTAGACATTGACATTTAGACTTGTCAATACAATATTACAAAGCTGTGAATGGTCCATCTGTGGAAGTATTCAAGGCCAGGCTGGATGGGGCTCTGATCAACCTGATCTAGTGAAAGGTGTTCTTACCCCGGGCATGGGGATTGGAATTACATGGTATTTAAGGTCCCTTCCAACCCAAGTTATGCTATGATTCTGTGAAGGAACTAGTTAGGAATGACTCCTGGGAAATTACTTTTGAGAATATTAAGATTCATAAATGCTGGTCACTTTTTTAGAGTCTTCTTTTAATATACCATATGAAAGATAAACACAGTCTTCTTTTTTTTCTTCCCATGCTGCAACTTATATAGCTTTTCTCTCTTCATTTTTCAAGACTAAAGTAGTGACATCTCTGCCTTCTTCACACAGCGCCATGAAGAAATTTGATATCTTCTAACTCTTACTAGTGTAGTAAACATTTGAAAAAACTCTTTGTCATGTTGGTGTTTCTTCCTCTGCTTTCCCTTAACAGTGAAAACTTAGCATACAGTGAGCTCTAGAATGAGGCAGAGCAGATTCTGCTAGTTTTAAGCCAAGGCAAATCTCCCTGTCAACAACTTGAAAACCACCTTTACTTACTTTAATCCTTACCTAGTCACAGTTCCTTTACATGGAAGCCCAAAAACAAACTTACACTCACAGATTCACCAAATCTAAGAGCTACAACCATGTAGTAAAAACTACCCTCTAATACAAATGCCAGTTGTAACTCCAGTATATTGACCAGAGAAGTTGTGGAATCTCCATATGGGACATATTTAAAAATGTACTATACACAGCTCTGAGCTGCCTGCTCTCGTTGCACCTGTTCTGTGCAGGGTCATTGAACTAGATGATCTACAGGTATTCCTTCCACCCACAGCTGTTCTTGGATTCTATGAAACACCTCATTTCACAGATTTCACAGGGTTATGCACTTTTGGCAGGACAATATGAATGCTGCACAATTTCAAGGAAAAGGGAATAGCACATTTATTTAAGCCACCAAAAATCTTCAAAGTCTTAAGGATGCCAAATTTTTGCTTTTAACTTAGAATCCTTCAAGACTCAACAATTTCTGAAGGTGAAGTGATTTTAGAACAGTGGCCTTTAGCACAACATTTGTTTCACACTGAAAATAGGTACAAGAAATGCTTTTCATATTTTTATGTAAACAGACTATTAGATCTGTGTACTACTGCAAAGGCATAAAGGAGAAAAGATAAAGATCTATAGTGAATTCATCAAAAACAAAGAGTATATAAAAATAAAATGTGATTTTTCCTTGTATTGGAAAATATTCTTTCTTTGCTAAAAAATGTCATTTTATTTCTTCATTTAATATTATCTCATGGGTTTAAAAGCAATCTTGTTTCAAGGCCCCCTGAAATCTGTTGTCTTTTCAAATCTTTAGATGGAAGCTTCATGTCTGTCTATTTACAGTACATTTTTCTCATTTTTCTTTATTATGGATAGCATGACTACACTTATGAAGAATGAAGCTTTGTGTCCATCCATTGTTATCAACACAGTATATGAATGTAGTGGGTACCAAAGACAGAGAAATAGATGTGTTAGACATTTCAGACTTCTATCATTTCAGCTTAGCAACCCAGTATTTTCAGTAATGGTGTATCCTCAAAAGAATTCTTTATATATATATATATATATATATACATTGCAAAAAAATGTTCTATCTAACACAAAATTTACCTTTATGTTTACTGAATTTTAAAAATTACTTGAATACTTCAGCTTCTCAGTGAACTTATGTTTCATGATTTTTATCCTTTTAGAATTCTCAATACAAGTGATCCCATTGTGATTGCCCTTAAACATTCAATATTTGCAGGCCAGAATCATTGAAACAATTAATAATTTAATTTTTTTTCATGTTTTAAAAGATTTATTACTAATAAAATTCATTTTTATTAGTGATGTACCACACATCATTTATATCAGCTGATATCAGTTTCTGTTGGAAATTTATTCAAATCTATTTACAGACCCTTGCTGTAGTGTTTGATAAACAGATATAAATTACAATGGAATACAAAGTTTCACAACATGCACATTATAGCCAATATCTATAATTGGCAGTAATTAAGACATATTATTCCTACAGGACTCACTGAGTTTTGCTACAGAAGTACGAAAGAGGGAAAATTGCCTTTTTGTGTGCCATAAAATAAAAACAAACAAAAAAGTCCCCATAAAAAGCCAAAACAAATAAACAAAATCCCACCATAAATCTGAAGGCAGAAGGGTGACTAGAGTATGTATTTAATAAAATAAGACAAAACTGAGAAATTTGTTTTCATGTGTATTAAAAAAAGGTGAATCTCAGAACTTCCAAACTATTAATTGAAAACATGAAGCACCATCTGTTTCTTATCCTTTATAAGCAGCAGAAATCAGACATATGCACTGTGTTACATATGGAAACAGTTTCTAGAAGCATGTTTTGCTTCTGCAGGATCTAGGCCACCCCAAAATCCATTGCTCCACAATGTCTGAGAAATACCAGTACAGCATAAGAGTGTTTTAAAGGAACCTGTCTGACTATAAATTAGGGCTTCTTTCTGGTGGTAATGTACCAGACAAAAAGAATGTTCTTTCTATGTTCCTTCTGCACAGACACTGAATCCACACACGTTGAAATGAAAGAAATGACCCATTCACTTATCCTCAAAAGTAATTGGGCATGAAAGAATGGACAATATGAATCTTGGATTCAGCTCACAGTCTCAGAGCCATAGGAAGGAGATGGTGTGATGTTCATTTCTTCATTGTGTAATAGAACAATAAACGACTACCTCTTTGGAGACAACAGATGGGGGAGTTAGAAGGAAAGTGTACAGCATATGTGAACCCCCAATACACCAAATAATGTTATGTCTTTGGATGGTGCCTAAACTGCTACTCAAGGCTTTCTACACCATCATCTTTAAGACATTTGTATGCCCACACTAACCTAGCCTTATAGATAGGCTTAACAGAGAGATTCTAGAAGTTTATTCCTGTAACAGAGTAATTTACCCCACAAATATCGCTCATTACTACATGTTGTATCACAAGACAGATGAGATGTTCTTTGGCAGTTTACCACAAAACTTCTAAATATACTCTGTCTGACTGTAATTTTTATTTGCTTTTTTTTTTTTCAAATTGATTTAATATTCTTGACTTTTGTCCAAAATTCAATAGCTGTGGAGATTATTTCCATGTTTTCATTATGAAATGTAAATAAATTCCACCCTTAGTTTTCATTTTTCTTTAGATTCATTCCAGCATTGCGGTGTAGTTCATCAGCTTTGTTTGTTATATCTGCTGCTATTCATTTGTCACTTAACCCTGAAACCTGTCTCACAGAGCTATTTTATTCTCACAGTATTGGAAAAAAATATAGTTTTTTTTTTTTTCATTATTAAATATTCAGTTAACTTTATATTGATCTAGAATGCATTTTCAGCCACTGAATAAAAATTTTACTTTCCATATTTATGATGGGAAAAATATTGATTGTGACTGCAAGGAAATAGTAAAGGGTTACTGCTGCTACAGTTTTCATTATGGTTTTGCTACTATTGCATGCATAACTATAGAACATTATATATTTTCACAATCAGAACTTTTCTGATTCTCATAAGAAAAAATTAAGACAAAAGTCCTAAGATCTTTAAGTCTTAAAGAAAATACTGTATTTTCTCTGCACTTGGATATGGAGAGAGACACCTTTAATGTTCCTATAATGAGAAATATTACCAAGGATTCTGTCTTAGGAGATGATTTAGCCATTCTATACACGGTCTAACAAATAAATTCTGACAATTTTTTCCTGCATGAAAAAACCCAAAACAATGAGCCATGAAGAAGCAATTAAACAAGAAACAGTGTTATTATAAACACAAGGCAATAATTAAAACACATCCTTTTTCAGGAATTTTTTACATGCTGTCTGTTTATGGTTTTATAGACTTTTTTTACTAAGTGTGGCTATTTCTGAGATGTTTTTGAACATCACTGACAAAAACAGATATACAGATAAATATTGCAAATATGCATTGAATCAATTCACTTTCAGATTTTTATAGCCCAAGCTTAGTCATCAAATGTTTGCCACATAGTTACTCATTAACACTTCCAAGGAAACAATAAAGTACAGTGACAAATCTCTTTTTGATATTTCTAATACAATTTTCATACATTAACAAAATAGTTGGTCAAAATCTGCAATATATCTTTTTTTAACCAAAGGCCCAAAGAAGAAAGATGAAGATATTCTCAACTTATTTTTATCAGATGTTGATTGGGTTTTAGCAGAAAAACTTGTGAAGGTGCAGTTTCATTTGAATTCTCCAGTTCTTCTTTGTCAGGCAGACATCCTTATAAGGGCTTGGAAAGGTGGGCATTCTGGACATGCAAAACTTTAAGAAAGCTTAAAGTTAGTAATTATTTTTCTCTTAGTATCTACATGACGTTTTCAAGGACAATAGATGAAAGCAAAGAATAGGAATGGAAGAATTACACCCTAAATTTTCATTTTTCTTTAGATTTATTCTGGCCCTGTTGTGTGGTTTATCTTTCATATTTCTTCAAAAGTGTAAATGTATGGAACTGCAGCAGAGTAGCTCACTCTGTGTATTGAATGCACAGCCTCTCATGAGTGGCGGTAGACATTTTAGAAGTAGGTGTTCCGGTAAGGTCTGCTTTAAATATTTAGAATTTTGCCTTTCGAAATCTATTCCATTCTTTAAGAATTTTATATTTCACAGTTTACAGCATTTTTACTTTACTTTTTTCCACTTAAGTCTACTTAGCAGGCTCAGGCATTCCCATGATGTTCTTTATTTTCCAACACAAAGCCTAGCTCCCACATTCAGATATTCCCTGTTAATTCTCATTTGTTCTACTTTTATTCCCAATACCTTTATCCCTCTTTGTATTCTTCAGCCCCTGCAAAGTGACATAATAGCATAAATTTTCATCTGCAGCTAACTCTCAGAACCTTTATTTTTCATAACTAAGTTCAATTGTACATGAAAAAAACATTTTGCAAAACCATTTTAGGGAACACTCATTTGTCTTGGAAGTAAATAAATCACTTTCCTTTGCCAGCTGTCAGATAAGATATTATAACCTAAGTCTTCAGCTTTCTTTAGTGAGTGTACTTAGAATGACTATTTCTGTGGGAAAGTAACCCCGAGTAGGAAATTACATTTTACCAGCAGATTGTTAATTCATCTGGAATCCTCATTGAAAAGCTTCAGAGCAGGACCCTCTCATCTCAAAAAAACACAGCAACTTAAATGCAATAACTCCTGTACTATTTTAAATAAAATTGAGCCACAAATATAAAAACCAGGACTGTGAAAGTGTTTTTCATTCTTATTCAGATGATTCAGATACCCTAAAGTTTTCATTTAAATTTCCAAAACTGCAAACTGCTTTGTGGCATCTTTTTTTTATTTTTTTTTTTTTTTTTTTTTTTTTTTTTAAATAAAGAAATAGTCCCCAGGAAGTATTCTGAAATTAAATGCTGGTTTTGGTGGGAAAAAGAGACAGGAAAGAAAAATTGTAAAGTAAAATTTTTACTGAAATTTGTATGGACTGTGTCATTTACAGTGTCCCTATGTATTTTTTCATCTATACATAGAGACATTAAAGTCTGTGCATATGCTTTATAATTATGTATAACAAGGGAAATGTTTTTTGAGCACATTAAGTGAATGGTATGTCACACATAAAAGTTTCAGAGAAAATGCTGGCAATTATCTGCACAACAATCTTTCCTTTTTTTCCCCCACTACAAAGGAAGTCCTATGTCACCCAAACATCTTATTCCTTTTAACCCAATTACATTGTAGGAAATCAACTCATTTTTGCCATACACCTGAAAGAGTGGACCACTTAGTGATTTGACATAAAAAGTAAATGAAAGTTTCTTCAGTTCATAGGATAATATTTTTATGATTTCATTGATGCTATCTCATAAATATAATGATAAACAGGAGGTCTCTCTGTTTTTCTAGTGGGAATAACTTTTTTAAAAAAAGAAAAAAGTATAATTTCCCTTCTGGTTTTGCTGCACCATATGTTTTCTTTTTGTGAATATTTTTAGCAGTCTAAAAAATTGACTGGATCTTTTTTACTCACATACAGCTTAGATGTGTTATTACTACACAGCTCTTCAAAGTTTTTTACAGTACAACTACAGTGATTGTAAGCATGGTGTTAATTTTGAATGGTAGCATTACTCATTTTACCACTGTCTGTCAGGACAAGATTGTGGTTTCTTTCCACCTCCTTGGAAAGAAACAAGAGCTTAAAGCACAATCCAGATATTTGTGTTAAAATATTTAATAGCAATTATTAAGTCTAAGTAAAGGAAGGAATTGGCAGAAGTAGCCAATTTTTTTGTTGTTGGATCACATATTGAGTGAGTCTTTTTCTCTTATGAAAATCTACTACCTTACTGTTTTAATCAAGTTTTGTTCAAATACATACTAATACCTTTTTGCAAACAGTTTGTATGCATTGTATTTATTCATTAATAGAATGACTATTAACAATACTGTCAGATAACAATTAACATCAAAGTCAAGTGTTTGCCTACTGGTCAAGCACCCTCTGAAATCTATGATCCACTGTAATCTTATACAGGATGGAAGTATATGGTGCACTATCATTAACATATATCTACAGATATATTGAGAGATGTATACAGCAATAAAGAGCAATGGAGAAATGCATTTTAATGCTGTATGAACTCAAAATGAAATGTCACCACCTCACAACTGAAGCAGTTTTTACAGTATACTGTTCTTTGACAAGTTCCAATTTTTCAACTCAAGTAGGTACAAAAACCAAGTGTTGAAATAGGTGAATTTCTCCACGGAACAGTTTTTCCTCAGCTGCACTTAATATTACCTGAGTAACCTTCCTTTTTGCCTGTTACACAGGTTTGGCTACATTACCAATGGGAAAGCATCCTCATTTATGAGGTGGGAAAGCAACCTCTGCAGAGCTATTACTTCCCTTTTCATAATGGTGTCAAGAGAGGAGGCTGAGCCTTGATATTAATTCTTTCCCCAAGAATGTAACTGCACTAACACAGTGGCACCTGGCCATATAATTGCATGAAGTATAGAGCTGTTGTATGGGTCTATTCTACACAGAGATGATGGCAGAAGGCAGATTGTGGCTGAGCTACAATCTGCATCTGGGGCACTGCAAAAAAAAAGGAAAATCATATGCTGTTTGCTCTTTCTATGTGTCATTTGGCAAAGTATTTCTACAAAGTCACAGTGTAGTTATTAGCTATAGCCACTGCAAAGACTGTGGTCTAGCAGTATATCATCTGAATAATTGTAGTGTCATTAATGTCAATAAAATTATCATTGTACTTGAGGACTGAAAATAAATTTCCTTTTTGAAATGTGATCTCTCTGCAGAGTAAATCAAATATTTTGCATTTCCAACAAATTTCAGATCTGCTGTATTTCTGTGCGCAAGTGTGGTTAGGTACAGCCACATGTAAGCTCATAAAATAGTCATCATTCCTTTTCCCTGTTTTTCTAAAAGAAAAGCATCTCGTAGCAAACAGCACACCATTTAATGAGGAGCAAAAAACTGAAGGTCTAGTTGGTGTGTCTGACTACAAAAATAAGAGTTAATTGCAACAATCTTTGCACCATGATTCAGTGTTTTCAGGTACTTAAGGTTCATTAGTATTTCAGGCATATCTCTGTGATCAATGATCTATGACATGGTAATGCTATATGAAAATAAGGACAATTGGACCTTTTAGGAGATAATTTTAAAAAGGACAATTAAAAGAATTTGCACCATGGATTATTGTATTTTTTAAAAAAGGATTCTCATGGATTGACACAAGTGTAACAAAAGATTGAACTCAGTCAATGGTAAATATTACTTAATTTCTGCCAAATTAATTTTAATCTATATTATCAAAGGGGATTTTCATCAGTAACTTATTTATGGCTTAATGTCTGCCTGTGTATTAACTTAATAGATTACAAATGAAGCTTGTTTACTTTTACACTTAAGGTACACAGCTCCAGGGAGGATATTTGCTCAGAAAACTACAGTAACATCAATATTCTTCTCTTGGCTGCCTATCTGTCTCATTGGCACATCTATGTATGTGTTTCCTAGAAACAGACTGATTAACATCACAGTCTCAACAGTCTCATCATCTGTTGAGACGGAAATTCAAAGGCAAATAAGAGTAATATAAACCTACTAAAGAATGTTTTGAAATTTCAGAGACAGGTAAAAACTATATTTTGGTGAAAACAGATATGGAGACTGTATTTGCACAGTAAGAGGAAAATCTAAGTACTTACTGAAAACAAAAAGGAAAGAAAAAGAAAAAAAGACAACATTGGAAGTTCTCAATATATCAAGTATCACATATGACTTTAGAGGTTCAGTGTCCAGAAGATGAACACTTTCAGAGATTAGCCAAATAATGCAGTCTTTCTAGAGAGAGAAAAGTGACTGTATAGATCTTGCACATAACAAAACCTTGATTTTTCCTTAGACTTTTGGAAAATGGGACAGATGATACTGACTGTTCTCGCTAACAAAAGCAGAATCAGCTGCTACTATATTGTTCTCATTAGAGGCAATAACTTCACAAGATTTCTGTTTATGCTTTGAAACAAAAGTTGAATTGGGTAAATTTTAGTCTTGTGAAATTTTTTACTTACATGTCTGTTAAGTAAAGTATTTATGTGCCATGTGTCTCTGACATGCATGCAAGAGTAGCCTCATTCACTGTTGTTTTTCTAGAGAAGAATCTGATTTGATCTCCTGATGCAGCCCACCAAAAAAGATTTTCCTTTTTGTGTGGAGTTCCAGTTCACCTTGTAAGCGAGTACGGCAGGTGTGTGCATCTGTTTGCTATAAAAAGAATTTATTTCAGCAAACAGATTTGTATTTGAAGGTTCTTGTTCTTATACACTTTTGCAGTCTCGTGACATATCATATGTGCCATGTCATTTATCCCAGTTTATCAGTGATTAAGTGTGTTTTTCATTCTTTTCCAAACTAACTTGGACCATCTCATATACTGATAGTGCATTATTGTCATATATGTACAGTTCTTCTCACCCAGCAGTTGCTTCAATTTCGTCTAGTAATGTAATAAATAGAGAGAAACAATTTCTATATATTTTGGTGCATCTGGTCTATTTTAGATAGATAGGTGAGATGAATCAGCCCTAAAAGCACAATCCTGACTATCTTAAAAGTAGATTCTTAGACTTTAGATAGCTCAGTCAAGCAAGCAAAAGTTTTCCCATGAAACTTATTCAACCCATGATACTTGGCTTAAATCTAAAACTAAGAGTTAACTACATGCAAGAACTCTACTATTTTGAATGAATCAGACCATCATCTTGTATCTGCACAAGAATTCATTTTTATAACATGTAATTTAATTAATTTATAATCAGTTCTTTAGCTGTCTCTCTCACTGAATTATTTTCTTTTGTACTTTTCCTATGAACAGTAATAACATTTAAAATTGTTTATCATTCACAAATATTCACTTATGTTAATGAACCATCAAATGCAGTAAGAATATCAAATTGTTAATCATTGTATAAATTCTATGGGGACTGCCAAGACATTGACAACTATTAATATGAAAGAAAGGAAAGTTAAAATAATCCCAGTTATATAATAGGAATAAAAGAAAGAAAGAAACTCACAACAGCTGTTAATTAGACACAGGCAAAAAATGAAATACCCATGTGCAAGAACAAAAGAAATTTGTTAGTGTGAAAAATTCATTAATTCCAAGGAATTAGTTTCTTCCTGTGTGTTTTTCTAAAGAGAACTCCACCATAAAGTCTATCTCCTTCTGAAAGAAAGTGTTTCCATGTAGTTAGATAACCCTAGTAATGTAGAATGCCAGATATAGACAAACACTAGCTGGAAGATAACTGCGAAATGATCCCATTCGTCTCCATGGAATGTTAAATATGAAGCCTAATTAGCTGAATCTGCTCACCATTTTACTGCTGATCACTGTCCTTTAAATACACAGCTAAAGCTATCCATTTTGATTAAATGGCACTGTTAAGTTTAGGGCCAGGGGAGCTACTAAAGCCATAAAACCAAAAAACATTCAGGGTGCAGAAATTTTTGTTATCATCTTGGCCTTCGAATATGCTGCTTTTTAGCTTTGAACTTAAATTTTTACTTAGTTAATGGTTGTTACTGGTTTGGTTTTTTGGGGTTTTTTTTGTTTGTTTTTTCTAGAGAGAGACATTTATTCACTAAAGAAACAATATCAAACTATGAAGTACTTAGTAAAGAATGACAAAGGTTTTTTAGACACCCAGGCTGTGAGTATACTGATGTTTAAAGTGATGGTGGCTCTCCACTGCTGCATTTTTCAATATATTTACCAAAGTTAAGAAATGGCTAATATATGGTTTTGGCTTTTGTTTTGTTTTGTTTTTCAAAATGCTACTGTGTGATAAAAATGAAGGGCACACTCAGAATGTTCCTAAGAAAAAACAAGGCAACCCTAAGTTTAAATCCAGAGGAAACAAGCTACATATGTTCACCACATGAGCAGGAGACATGATTATAGTGGGTGTGAAATCTATTCTGTATCCTTAATATAAATTTCATACACTTCCTTTGAGCATCTGTTAACATTTTAAATTTTGAAGTGGAAGTTTTAGAAATACTGACCAGGTGGCATCAATATCGTAAAAGTTGTGAAGATGAATTAGTAGGAAGATGGAAGTTGGAGTAACAAGAGATCTGAGACATCTATGTGTTCATTAGTCTCCTGGACAGTAGGTGTTTGGATCAAGAACACGAAAAGTAGCCTTAAAAACATCCCTAACTCAGTATAATTATGATGATTATGGCAAGGGATAGGGAGCATGGCACCTTAAAGACAGTAAACCAGGATTGGGGAAAACAAAACTGTAGTTCTGTGCAGGACCATGTCAGCCTAAGAGGCAGATGAAAAAAAATACTACATCCATTTACATGGATCCTTTTGGACACATCCTACTTCAACTCAGAATAACACCTTTGATAGACAGTGGTGAAAGACATTCTGCTCTTAAAGCCTAGATATAAACCTGTCATTATCATTACAAAATGTTTACCACAGTTCTCCTTGTTATAAAATAGGGTTAATGCTAGTGAATTAATTAAGAAATATTGGAAAACTATTAACAATGTTAAACACCAAACTTTTTATGTGTGAGATTTCAGTTAGTAGAAAGTGCACCAGTTAAACAGTTACTTGAAATGCAAGTCTGAACACACTTTATTTGAACATACATAGAAATAATTAACACATTCCAAGCCTCATTTTGGTTGTGTAAATTTGATTCAATATGTAACATTACTAATCACCATAATAAGCTTTTATATATTGTGAATAAAAGAAAAGAAAATATTTTTTAAAAGAGAGTTTGGAGAGCTGAATTCATTTGAAAGTGGTTAAACTTCTAGTTTTCCAAACCTAACTTATGGAAAATATTTTTATACAGGGATAAATAAATATTTCTAGTAAGGATTACCAAGCAAGGACAACTTTTACTCTAGGTCCTCATTACTTCAGTAATGCAGTTCTCATCAACATTACCATGACTGTTTCCTACCATAATAAGAATGTTTTAAGAGAATAGCAAATCAAAACATTTTTAAGTTATATTTTCTTATGAGGAAGTCACTAAATATTTTCTTTATCAATCATAGTGTTGTTCTCTTAGTAACATTGCCTCTGGTTTCATGTAACTAGAAGTCTGATTCTGATCAAATCAATAACAGAATGCAACATATTAATAAAGCTGGTTTGAGACATGCCTTCCTTCTGTTTGCATAATAACCTTTCAATTGAGGTAACAGTCAAGTGATATTTAATCAGTGATTGTCCACTTTGATCTGGATGAAACAAAACTACAGCTGCTAACTACTCTCATTGTTACCCATTTCCTTAAAACAATATTCTCTTGGTTGTAGAGCAGGTTTACTGACTAGCAATTTACTCAGATTTACAAATCTTTTCCCAGAGATATGTTAAGCTTTCTTTTTGAGATGGAAGGGAAGTGAGAGTGAGGGTAGTCAGACAATCATCATCACCCCTTTCATAATACAGATCTTCTTTTTCTACTCTGAAAATAACTGCACTCACAATTAGCTGGAATTAGCAGTATGGTTTCTACTCCAGCAGAATTGCATGACTTAATAAAGCTGTATTAATATTATCAAAACTATGTATCAGTTGTTCTGTGGCACAGACCATTCTGTTGCACAATCCTTCTACTGCACAGTCCATATCGCAAGTCAGCTGAGAAACTGTACCAAAAATTTTTCAAGGATCTTTAAAAGTAATGTCTGTGATGTGTTCCTTGAAGCTATAGGTAAACACGAGAACAGTAAAATATTTTGTATAACAACAAAAAGGCATGATACCTCAGAAAATTACTAAGGCTCAATGACAATATCCTGCATGCTGAAACACTCAGATACCACTGGCTGTTGAGAGAGATTCTGGTGAACTTAAGAGATAGAACAGGAACCCTGTGCTCTAGGGGCTCAATTCTAAGTGTCTGTTTAGCCAAGATAGAGAAGAAAGAAAGCTAAGATGATTTAAATAATTATCTAGTATAGTACCTTAGTAAAATTTTGGCAATCACCTAGCAGCAAGCATTTTAAAGGGATTTTAACAGAACAGCTGAATTTTTTACCACGTCAGATTTACTGTGGTAACTAATATGCTGCACATATCACAGGTAAGCATTCTGCTTACTAAGACTACCTTTTAACAGTTTTCTGATTTCTCTGGAGTCATGCACAGAAGAAGAGAAAAGATTGGGGGGAACAGACAAGGCTTCTTAGCAAACATGCAGCTGTGACTGCTCTAGGCTTACAGTTTTGTGTCTTTCTGCCTTTGTACATTTGGACTTAAAATTAGCAGAAGAAGCCAATGCCCAAATATTTGCCCACAGCTACTGTCCTTTTCATAACCTAAACCAATTCAGAGTCTCAAAATCATAAGATTGACTTGATATTTTTTTTCTGATAACAAGTATATTTTGTATTTAATTTTATTTTTCTTTTGGCAGTCTCTAGGAACACTTCTTTTTAGTAAAAAGAGTAGTGTAGGATCTTGAAGGTAAAACTAAAGGTCTTTACTGTGTGGAAGGTTTCTTTTTAGACCTTAGGTCTTATAGACTCAATTTAGCCAGAAATGCAAGCAATTAGGAGCTACCAATGACACTGAGCATAAGATATACACATTTTTTTATTTGAGCCCCACTTTCTGTATAACCTGGCTTCCCAGCTGCAAATTGAGATTATCAAACATGATGAGAAATAAAAATAAATACATTAAGCATTTGTATACTACCATAAAAAATGTATATAGATTCCTAAGATAACAGAATGTGGGTGTGTTATGGGTTTAAATCTTGGAATTTTTCTTTCATCTACCAACCCTGCACCTCAAAGGAATCACCCTCTGTCTCCTCTTCAGCCGTGGA
>JAWWEU010000040.1:40382544-40400948 GCA_035583155.1 Acropternis orthonyx | reverse complement strand
CCAAAAAAAAAAAGAAAAAACAAATCCCCGCAGCCACTAGAAGTCCTTTTTTCCAATTTTATTAGGCTTCTTTCTAAAAGACACAGACTGCATTTTTATCAAAGGTAAAACTCTCTTTTTTTTTTTATTTGAGACGAATTTAATTTGCATATTATGAAATTTACTGAATGCAACATTAAAATTAATTTCATCAACAACAGAATGTGACCTGAAAGTTGAGGCAAGATTTTGGCAAAATATTGAGAGAACACCATGGATCAAGCGAGACTGATAATTCTGCTTCATGCAGAATTTCAAAATAATAAAATTTCATTTTATTCTGAATTGGAGCAAAGACAGTAATTTTTCATTCTCCTTGGAACCAACTTCCAACCAGTTAGGAACTTGAAAACAAAAACTTTGTACTTTCTCTCCAAATGTAAACAACCAAATATAAAATTAATTCATCTGGTGCTCTGCCATGCTAGCTTTTCTAACTCTAGCCTACCAGCTTAGCCATTAGAAATCAGCGTGTTTTTCTAGTGAAATCCATGTTTAAATTTCTAAAAATTAACAAGCACAAAAGTCTTGGGAGAAGATGGCACTTTTCAGGATATACCCTTATATCACTAGCTATTGGATAATTCACTGGAAATGTGTACAGGTTTCTTTGGTGATTAGGAACATAGATAGTAAGTGGAAAGATTGAATGTGAGAACAGTTTCTTTAAAAATCAGACATGGAAGAAACCAGCTAGACCAGCTATCCCATAGTCCAGCCCAACACAGGTTGTCCTTTATGGTGTTTGATCAAATTTTCTTTAAAGAAAACAGTAGGTGCACTATTTTAAAAGGTTTCTTTTTTGTTTTGTTTTGTTTTGTTTTTCTGCTTACAGATGATAACAAAGTGTGGCAAGTAATCCCATCTGAATGCTGACCTGATCTGTTAATAGAGTATTTTAATGAATTATTTACACACATTAAGCATACACCAGATTCAGAATTCTCCCTCTCCTACTCAACTAAAGACCATCATATTTTGGCAAAATCAGAACAGTTCTGAAGGTTTCCTATCTACTTTTAATAAAAGATTTACAGTGTTAATATATTGCTTAAAGATTACAGATTGCTCATAAATAATGTTTCTGCTTGTTGCATGCAATGGCAACTGGAAAATTGCCCTGTCATTATGATACAACATGTTCGTGTATAAATTAAGATTCACAAATGACACAACTGAAAGAAACACGTGGTCAAGACATGTGACTAAATCATTAAGTTACCTTAGGAAATGTTTTAAATCATTTTTATTGATTAATTGGCCAGATTTTAAGTGCAGTAAATCAAAATAATGTTAATTATTTTAATGCAGCTATGTCTTCTCATAGACAGAAAAATGAACTTTTCCTGGAAAATTCATGAAGTTTTCCCCCATTCCCCAATGTAGCTCCTCAGTTGGGGTATTTCATCCATTTTTGGACAGTGAGCTTTCTGATATTATGTGCTGAAAGGCAGTCTGGGGGGGAAAAAAACAACTAACCAAACAACAACAATAAGTAAGATCAAATATTGTCCAACACAATAAATTAAAATAAACATTTATCCTAAAGAAGAGACATTTAATGTTAATAAAATATGATTTGAAAAACCATAGGAGAAGTATAGGAGAAGTGTTTCCATATTTATCATATATAAAAAGAAGCAATAGGCTTAACTGCAAAAAAAAAAAAAAAATATTTAAAAAGGGTTTCTAAAAATCTAAAAGTAAGAAACGTAAAGCATGAGAATAGTTGGCTGAGTGACTCTAAAGTATATGTCACTGAGGGTTTTAAAAAGGAATTAGGTAAATATGCACTCAAAATCATACAAACATAAAGAATCCTGTGTTGTATCAAAGGAGTGGTTGAGGTGACCTTGCAGTGATCCTTCCAAGATTTTTCCATCTTTCTACTATTACTGTTCTTAATCAGCCATCTACCCTTGAAAGAAAGTTTGATTGATTTAACAGGAAGGAATTCACACACACACACACACACACACACACACACACACACGCACCCAATTCATACAGACAGCAGATTTTGAGAGAAATTCTCATGTGGTCTGGCCTTTGTAAGTTATAAAGGAGAAATGCATAGGAAGAGTAAAATATAAATAAGTTATATATCAGAAGAAGCCACACAATTCTTGGATGAAATATTACTAAGTTGAACAATGGCAACCACAGTGAACCTGAGAAAACCCTCCCTTGCTGTGTTACATCATTATTAGATACTGAGTTTGTTGTGAACTCAAGTGCTTCTTGGTCCCGTTGCCAGGCACCACTGAAAAGAGTCTGGCTCCATCTTCTTTGCACCCTTCTTTCAGAAATTTGTATATGCTGACAAAATCTGCCCTAAACTGGGCTAAAGTCTTTTCTCATAGGAGAAAACTCCAGTCCCTTAATCATCTTTGTGCCCCTTCATAAGTCTCCCTCAAATATATCTAGGTCTCAGGTACTAAGGAGCCCAGAACTGGATACAGTGCTCCAAGTGTGACGTCACCAGCAGGTTGATACCTACTGGCAATACTTTACATAAACCTGCCAGGATATCATTAGCCACCTTTGGCACAATGGCACAGAGTTGACTCATGTTCAACCTGATGTCCACCAAAACCACCAGGTCCTTCAAAAGTGCTCTCCAGGCAGTGGCCCCCAGCATATTTTGGTGCATGGGGTTGTTCCTCCCCCAGTGCTGGACTTTGTACTTCCCTTTATTGAACTTCATGAGGCTCCTGTCAGCACATCTGTCCATTCTGCTCAGGTCCCTCTGGATGACAACATGACCCTCTGGTGTATCAGACACTCCTTCCAGTTTTGTGTTATCAGTAAACTTGCTGAGGTATACACTGTGTTCTGTCATCCAGATCATTAATAAAGATATTGAACAAGACTGGACCCAGTATTGTTCCCTGAGTTACATGACCAGTTACTAGCATTCAGCTAGATATTGTGCCACTGATCACCACCCTCTGGGCCCAGCTATTTGGCTAGTTTTCAATCCAGCTCACCATCTGTACTTCCAGCCCATACATCAACAGCTTCTTTATGAAACATTTATGGGAGACAGTACCAAAGGCCTTACTGCAGTCCAAGAAGATGATATCCACTGCTTTCCCTTCATCTACTCAGCCAGTGATTTTTTAATATTTGCACTATAGTTTGCATTGAGTAAAAATTACCATTTTGCTTGGTCAGAGGAAACTCTCAAAGTTGCAACCACTTGTCACATGCTCTGGACACTCCTCATCTTCTAAGCCTTCCAAAGCACATTCACTCTTTCAGACACATCCTGTTTTGGTTCTGTGCATGATGGGAATAATCTGTACTCTATTTACTAAATAAATGGCACCTGCATCGAAGATTAATGAAAAGCTGTTAGATAGTATGAGATATATCTCATGCTTTTGCAGCAGAGCTTTATGATCTCGTTTCCACTCCTTGTGCCTTCACATACTTTAAAATACTGGCTGATTTTTGGCTGACCCTCAGCTGCCACACTGTGTCACTGACACCACTGAATCAGATGAGATTTGATCTTCTGATCAAATGCATCTGGCATAGAGGGGGTCATAGAGTAGAGAGTACAGTATGGCAGTGCATCTTCAGGCTACACAACCCACTAGGGTCCACTGCAAGATATACTCGCCACCCCTGACTGCCACTGCCAGGTAGCCCTGGCACAGAGCTATCTGTGCTGCCTTCCCTTGCTGCATGACAATGCTTTTGCAGAGTTTGACTAGATTATGTTCCTTGAGGAAGTGTATCACTCAGAAGGCAAACCTTTAAAGAGTGAGCATTTGTGGTGGTGTATCCCCCACTCCCACCACCTCCTGAGGCCTCAGCATGATCTGAGAAATGCTCATTAGGCCTCAGTCTTGATGAACAGCACCTGGACTAAGCTCCTCTTGAGCTTACCAGAAGCCCTGTCGGTTCCTAGGAATTAGGACTGTCGGAAGAGCTCCTGGTTTTTAATGCAGAGCCTTGTAAACATTTTTCTTGCTTGAATAACAACTCAAGTGGTCTTGTTTCAAAAAAAGTTACCAACCAAAATTGTGGCCAGGATGAAAAATTATTATAACTAATACTCACTGTCTTGTGACAGCGGTTCAAGGTGAAACGTTTAGAGCACTTCTGTACCACAGTGAACTTCAACAAGCAACTAGTAAGTAGTAGGGTAAACCTTGCCAAGGAATTTTGTTGTGCTTTTGCTTTTATATTAAACTTCCTTTTGCTGATACCTTTACCAGTGATTCTTTAAGCAACCTTAAAACACTCATTTGTGACAACATTAATCAGAAATAATCTGCACCTGATTGCATGAATATTGATATTCTTATTTGTAATATGGTAATACCTAGAAGCTTTCAAGTCATCAAGTGTACAACATAGCAAATGATAATTTTATTCTTTGGGAGAAAAAATGTAAAGCAAAAAGGGAAAACAAAAAGGAGAAATAAAATAGAAAATAGAGTATATAAAATAAAAAATAAGGAAGAGAAAGATGAAAAAAGAAAGAGGAAGAAGAAAAGAAAAATGAAAGGTAATAAAAGAGGCAAAAACTATTTCATTTTTACTGAAAACTTCTAAATCAATGTATTTTTTTCTTAAAGGAAAAAGTGTTGAAATGGAACACAACAGCAAATATTTTCTGAATTTTTCTCTGCACTACCTTTGTGAATGCTGCCTTTACCCTAGCACTAAAAAGCAAATCTTCATCTCAGTAGCATGGAGTATACTATTGCACACTGTATAGCAGAGAATTAATTCTGTTGTAGTGAGTAACAACCTGGCATGCAGCCTTGGTAAATTGAGGTCTTTATGATACATGCAAGAAGAAAAGACAGTCACTATCTAAAATAATGCACAGGAAAAAAAATTATTGTTACAAGAATTCCAGGTACAATTTTAGCTGTAGTGTAATCTGGTTTTTGATAAATATAACCCACAGAAAGTTTTTACTGGAATTTCAATTTGCATTAGGGAAAAAAATATCATGAGGCTGAGATTAAGAGAAGTCATTTTAAAACAAATATTTCTGCCAACTTTCATATTCTCATCACTTAATTAAATTTTCTGTTGGCTAGAAAGGACATCACATTCAGAGTTACAAAAAATGAGTCTTAAAAAAAAGATTAAGTTTCATCCACTAACATTAATCTCTAAGCATTGGAATTCAGTCTGAATCTTTCACAAACCAGATTGTACCACCCCTGCCTTTCAGATATTTTGTCATTGTCTCCAGAACTCTATGTAGTCAGAAAACAAACCTCGATTAGAACATCTCAGGATCGAATTCAGCATAGCACTTCATAAATATTTGATTCTCAGATGTGTTTCCTTAAAAAGGTGTAAGCAAAGTATCTATAAGAAAGCCAAATATTTCCTCCTCTCCCATTCCAAGTATTTGAAAGCTCCCTTGCAGCAGGAGACTAGGACTGGAGAAAACACTTAGTAGCGCAATGAGACAGAGACATCAGTAAAGTGAATTCAAAGCTGGGGTAGTGATAGTATTTTCTTCATAAAGACTGATTTCCAAGAAAACAGTTCTTTCCTATAACACACAAGATTTCCCTTCCTCTTTTAAACTTCCAAGTGTTTTATTCAAACCGTGTTTTGTAGGACAAAATTTACTGTAAGTTCCATCAGCAATAGGGCAGCGGTTTTTTAAATGCAATCCTACCTTGAAAGTGATTATTTAATTCTCTGTTCATTCTGCCTCAGTGATTCCAATATTAAAACTTCTAGCAATGAATATTAAAAAAAGTCCTGTGCCAGCCGCACAAATTCAACTGAAAGTCAACCTGTTTCCTTCCTTTAATAAAGTAATAAAGATTTTGCGGATCAAATTATACCTCAGTTGCAAAATTATAGCTTCGTTGTCTTCTGATTGTGTTTTCAATGATACCTGTGGCATTCTATTGCCACCAATGTTTTTATGCATATTTAATCTTAGGTAACACATTGAAATCTGCTTAACCTTGTCCTAGCCAGTGGTCTAAAAGTGATTGCTTCATGCTCGTCTTTTTTAACATTTCACTGAAGTTAATGCAGAGGAAAATAATTTTAGAAATCCTACATTTTTTGTCACTATTATGCTGGTTTTGGCAGGACTAGAGTAAGCTTTTTATGTAGTAGCTAGTATGTGGCTATGTCTTGTGTTTGTGATGAAAATAATGTTGATAATTTCAAGATGTTTTAATCATTGCTGAGCCGTGCTTACACAGAGTCAAGGTGTTTTCTGCCCCTCATCCCAGCCCACCAGGGGGGAGGCTGGAAGTGCACAAGAAGTTGGGAGGGGATACAGCCAGGACAGCTGACACCAACTGACCAGTGGTCCATAATGTGTGGTGTCATGCTCAGCATATAAAGCTGGTGAAAGAAGGAGGGAGGAGACGTTCAGAGTGATGGGATTTGTCTTCCCAAGTCACCACAATGCATAAAGAAACCCAGATTTCTTGAAGGTGCTTGAACACCTGCCTGCCCACGGGAAGCGATGAATTAATTCCTTGCTTTGCTTTACTGGAACACACAGTTTTTAATTTTCTTTATTAAACTTTATCTCAAGCCATGAGTTCTTGGTTTCACACTTTTGATTCTCTGCCCTATCCCACCAAGGGGAGCGAGCGAGCGGCTGTGTAGGGCTGAATCCTGGCTACAATTTAGCACAACACAATTCTTAATAGAGAATACCCTTTTAAGATGCATATATATGTTTGGTCAGAAGAACCATAGAAGTCTTATACATAATGGTTGTATACCCTGAAAGTCAACAGATGTGTAGATTGCTCAAAAAAGCCCAGCTGCAGACCTTTGAAATTGAATTTGGACAATAATGTACATTCATGTGAAGGAGGAGCAGCTTCATGCACAAATACAAACCTGAGTGTCCACATACTGTAGATATAGAGTTACAGAATGAAACCTAAGGTAGTAAACTGTTCTTCAGCAATAACTTTTAGATTGTGATCATGTTTTAGTATTTGTGCTTTTCCTGGTCTAGAGACGAAGATAATAGAAAGCCATGAGCCAAATGATGGATTTTAAAAGTCATTTTGGTGCATAAATATGAAGACTGGTGTCTAAGAAGTTGGGGGGTTTTAGTGTTTCAGTTCCAGATTTCAAGTGGAATCAATTACTAAGGCTGAGTTCTTAAATACGTTGTAGAACACATTTGTTCTAAATTTGTCTTTGATCACTTCTGATCTTCAATATGTATACCTCATTCATTTTTAATAAGATTTTATTCATAATCTAATTGCAATAAAATAATCTTTGTAAAAGTCATGCATGCCTGAGGGAAGGGTTGGATAAAACCCTTTGGAAGAGGAACCATTTTTGGAGCCGATAATTAGAACATTTAAGTGCCATAGCAACAAAAACATCTTTCCCAGAATAGTGCTAGAGAGCTGTCTTATGTGCACGTAAAATGTTCAACTTAACTGCAACATTGCATTTAGTTGGGTTAATTAGTTTGGCTAGATTAGTGTATCAATATCCTCATATGCTTTGCTCATTTGTTGTTCCTTATCCTTATATATTTCTCTTAAATTCATATCAGTTGGATTTTAATGTAATTTGGAATACTCCAAAAATAACAAAATAATGATTGGACTGTCAAAGGACATAGATTTAACATTCTAGGCAATAATGTTTATAATCCTACTTGAAGCCTTTCATGCAGAAGAATCCTGTTTCTTTCAGATAAGTAATATAAAATTTCATTTTATACAGTCATTTTATGCTCATTTTATGAGCATGAATGAAATGAGGAATAAATATAGTAGCTTTTAAAAAATAATCTCTGTACAAAATGCAATAAATTTGGAGGATAAACATTTATTTTCAAAAACATTTTCAAATCACTTAATATTTTTTACTGTTGCAGGTCAAAATGTTCTCATCAAAAATGTTTTTTTAAAAAACAGTGGAAAGAATTTTGGAGGATGGTTTTCCTGAAGATACAAATACTTTTTTTTTTTTTTTTTTTTTTAAATTCTGAAACAAGGGAATGGGATCATTCTTGATTCTCTCGGTCTCTGTTCCAGCACTGGTGAATGTATGGAACCAGAATAAGGTAAGCTCTAAATATACTCAGAATACAGACATCAAATTTTTCTCCAATGATGAAACAATCTGAAATCTGCTGCTATTAATAAGGAGGATAGTCAGATTGAATTAATTAAAAAAATCCTTATGACTATGCTGAAACTCTAAGGAAAATTACAACCTGAAAGCCACATACATAGAGGAAAACGTTCAGTGCAAATACAGGGTTTTATAAAAAACACATATGTGTCTGTATTACTTTCAAGGCTAATCAGTTTCAAATTGGAGTCTAAATGGTTTCATAAAAATAAGTGATAGCATAAAGCTTGGGGAAAATAAATTAAGACAAAAAAAATTGTTTTGGGCACTTCCCAAAAAACCTTATATTATAATATCTATAATAGTAAGTTGAAGTTTACAGCCTTAAGCAATCAAATATATTGTTCAGATTTCTTTTGAATACCTTCATTATCATCATGCGTCATTCCATCTGCCAGCTACTCAAAAAAAAATCCTAGGTTTCCGCTTTAGTAGGTCTTGAACTCATCACTTTAAATACCCTATCAGCTCTAAATATCTCTGAAAGTCTAATTTTCTATCCCTGGATTTGTTTTGCCTCATGCCATAAAATCACAGATAATCTCATATAAGGAAGCCAGAAGTCTACCTAAGGGCAGCTATACATGCACTGCAGCATAATCAGAATGAAGAGACCTCATTTAGAAAACCATTTTATTAAACTTGGTTTACAACAACAAAACAAATATAAATTCAGAAAATATTCACATGAAGGTATTTTACACCTTTAATGGGTAATATTGCATACAAACAACCTCAGCTCTATTGGAACCACCTCTCATCTGAGCATTCAGTCAATAATTCCCTTTCAAGCAGCCTATTCTACACCTTCCACTAGATCAGGTTCCCCATCCAACCTGGCCTTGAACACTTCCAGGGATGGGCCATCCACAACTTTTCTGGGCAACCTGTTCCAGTGTCTCACCATTCTCATAGTGAGTAATTTCTTCATTATATCTAATCTAAACCTACTCTCTTTCAATTTAAAGCCATTTGCCAGCTTAAAGTGTTTGTCTAGACCTTCATCACCATTATAAACAACTGTCGTAGTTTTCTTGCTGTGCACTAATTGTGAAGGAAAATAACTTGATATGCAAAATACTCATTCGATTTGATTAAAGAAACAAACACTTTAAATTCATACAGAAGAGTAGAATCAGATACAGGCATAAACTTTCTGTCTCAATTAGAGGATTATTCAATGGCTGCTATTAAACTTTTGTCAGTAAGCAAATTAAGTGTTACATTACATCCTAACAATTTCCTCGCTCAGTCTCCAAATGAAAATTATTAAGGTGATCTTAGTGACAATTAATTATTAAGAAAAAAAGAAAAGCTGATATGGGAAAAGTAATGATGGACTTAGTTCTTAACTCATGTGCTTAGAAGATTTTATCTAAACTTTATTAAAATAAAGTGTCCAAAACTATACTCCATCACAAAAAAACCCCAAAAATGTTATTTGAAGATACACGAGGGAAAGAATTCCCTAACCCCCTCTCTCTATTTCTCTCTCCTCCTCCTAAGTATTACAATGTGTTAAATTGTTATATGGTCTGAAAAAAAAAATGTTCACAAAACCATCTGCATCTTCTGAAAAGAAAAGAAAACTCAATTAACTTGCTGCTGTACTTGAAACCCAGAATAAATCAGTGATTTTCAACATTATACAAATAAGATAGCACCAGGAAGTTGTGAGTTAAAATAATTTTAAAAATATTTTTTTAAAAAAAACTTCTTCAAAGTAGGAATTTTTTTTTCAAAGAAAGAAAAACTTTGATGGAAATTTTTAGGTGAAAAGTGGGCATTGAAAAGGACTGTGCAAGTCACATACACATAAGATAACAAATGAAATATTGCAAGCATCTTGACCAAAGAGGAAAGTGAGACTGAGTCTTGAAATTTTATTCATGGATTTCTGGAATGCTACCAAATGTAGTGCAGTCAGCAGGATACCTCTACAGCTGCAAAGAGGTGTTCAAATGCAAATTCACACTCATATATCAGGACTGGATATTTCAAATTCAACCAGCTCATACTTTAGCTTTCACTCACGTGTTTAGACATGATATATAGTGAATAAATAGCCAGTGATTAATGGAGAACACTGAGTTTCTTCAAGTCATTAAATGAAAAAATGAAAGTCTATATACTCTTGCATATTCCAGGTTCGTTTTCTGATTGCTGTTGTTTTATCAGTTTACAAAATATTCTACCCAGCTGTCTATCATCCTCTCCGTGCTACTAACAAAAAAAATACCAGGACCTATTACAAACTACTAATTTATGTGTTTCAGCCTACCTTTTTCTAATTGTTGCAAAAAGTGACCTCATTGTAAAGTTTTAAAACTTCCTTTGAATCATTCAGTATGGTCCCTATCAGAAATGTTACACTTCCAGAGGAAACTAAAGAAAACATTTCTTCCTGACCCTAATTATTCAAGGAGTTGTGTTCTGCAACTTGACTGATAGCCCTTAAAATTTTATACTAGAATTACGAGGAGAATGCTTTTCTCATTTACGTGATGGTGGAATATGGTTTTCAAATTACTAGGCCCTGGGCCTGTTTTGTGTTAATGAGCTCCACACTCCACACTCCCCATGTAAAACTTCGCTTTCCTCTACATTTTAAAATTGTCCAATGGCACTGTAAGTCACAGATGAACACAGATATCAGGTTCTCTACCATGGGATGTCTAAAATAAATAAAAGCATTTAATTTATGAGTTAATTTATAAATTATTACTATTAATATTGTATGTTATTATTATTATTTTATTATTATTATTATTGGATCTTCTCCATTATGAAGAAATTATTGTTATCTAAAACATTTCAAAATATGCATTCTGTATTTTTCTCTAGGATGTATTTGCAAGAGATATCATAATGTTCAGATTAGCCCACCCACATACTGCAGTCTTTTTATTGTCACTCTGCTCTGGAGCACAATAGTTGTATTGTATCCCCCAACTCCCCTGCTGCTGTTCACCAAAACAATAACCAGAAATCTTTTGTCTTATTTCACATCTCATCTGCAAAGGAACAAGTCCTACTGTGATGACCAGGGTGAAGAATAGGCAAAAGGTATTTAAGAATGGTTTCAGAATAAACACCATGCAGACTGTGGGAGCAATGTGAAAAATTCTTACCTTGCCTTACAAACTGAACAAGTGACACCTAAAAATTAGTGACTAATTCAATTTCCCTGTCTTTTAGTTTTCAGAAACTATAATTGACTTGCCAACACCCTTTCTATGTAGAATTGATGCTACCACAAATATCTAGGTGACACTCAAGTGCTAGATTGAGTGCCAGACCGTGGTACGATTAACTATCAAAATGTTATCTTTTCAGTAGCTGTAATTTAGGAATTTCTTGTGAAGTTTGTTAACTAATGTTTGCAAGATGCTTACATTTATTAGCAAGAAAGTATTATAAACATCCATCTTGCATATGAATACAGATATATTTTTACATATCCATGTAAAAATTATGTTTATGGATAAGTTTCATTAACTGCTGTTGAAATATTTTTTTAAAACAGCTTTTGTTTGTTTAGACATTTAAAACTATTCCAGATATTAATCATTCAGGTGAAACTGATTTCTGTTGCACAATATTTCTTAAAATGTTTAACAAAGTCATGCTGCAGAGAAAGAGTATGGATTCAGATTTCAGTAAATATATTACAATTAGTTGAGGGATATTCCTCTGCCATTCACTTGACAATCTGTCCACTACAACCTGGACAAGGTACAATACTGTGACACACTGTAGTTTTCACATATTCCACACCAACTGCATCTACTTTAACATTTTGACTCAGTGCAGTTACGTGGTTTTGAGGCAAGTCTACATCCTTACTGCAAGTTGCTCACATTCACCATGTACTTTTGGTACTCATGAGCTGGTTTCCTACCTGGGAAAGATCAATAGAGGCTCCCATGCAGATGCACACCAGTCGTGCTCAAACCTCTGATGGGTACATAAGTGTTCAACCCAAAAACTGGTTTGTTGAACAGCTTTCAAAACAGCCCGTGAAGAGATATTCAGTGCATGGGGATACTCCAGTTGTTGTCAAACCTTACCTCTGCCTGTACTGGTTATGGCAGTGTAAGGTCTGTGTGAACTCAGACTGTTTGTATCAGGTGACTACGAACAAGTTAGTTCTTATTTATGTACCTATACATAAATGTGACCATAATACATCCTTGACTTTCAGAACTAAGTTCTTTAAACTTCTGGCATCTGTGTTCTCCTTTTTCTCCTCTCATGTTTTTTTGGTTCACCTAATGTATAACTTGAAAGTAGGTGGAATAAAGTGCTTAGAATGTCAAAATAATTATCTTAGTTTGCTTGATTATTCAGATTTCTCTATCTTAAATTTTGGTCATGTCATATACTCCTTTCTCTGAAATGTATCATCTCAGTTTTAGTAATTTCCATGCATATTAGGATTTGGAAGATGAGTGTTGGGCTTGTGAACAGATATCAAAGAATCAAATCAATAAAGAGCAAAAACGTTGGAGTAGAAATAGGTGGAGAAAAATAATTTTAAATATTTAAAAGAAAAATACACAATAATAAAATCAATCTAAATATAATCTTCCTCATTAATCCTGGACTGATGATACACAATGAATTCCCTGAGAGTTAAATTACATTTATAACTCACTACATTATTCAGTTACTAGAAGTACCTGTGAAGCTTCTTTTTTTAGACATCCCACTTCCAAAGCTGATACTTCAGGCATTACTAGAAAGCATTGCAAACAATTTTAGGGAGTATGAACAGGAGAAAAACAGGTTAACAGGATCATTAAAGAGTTTTAAAAGCAAAACTGAAAAAGGAAAAGAAGGGAAAAAACCACATATTACTTACATTTTTAGATAATCAAGACAACCCAAACTGATTCACTGGCTATTCGAAACCAGCCACAATAATAAAATAATGCAAATTCAGTAGGTGTGAACCCTCTTAGTCAGCTGCTGTCCAGCTGCTACTTAGATTCCATGTCTAATTTACAATGAGAATTTGAGCTGGCAAGTATTTGCAGTGTAACTTTCAGATTTTTAAAAGCTTTAGTAGATAAGAGCTACCACAGTTTCTTACAGTTGTGTGTTCCAGCAGTAGTTTTCAAGAAACTTTTGGCAGCAAGCTGCGTTATTTTATTACGCTGATATACATTTCTTAGTAGCTTGGATTCATTGGTTTGATAAATTGACCCAGAAGTGTCCTGACAGTCTCCTTCTTTGGCTTTGCTAAAAGTCAAGCCTAGTACCATTAACCCAGAATGAACATTTGTAAGTACACTTATTACATTTCCTGGTCATTAATATTTTTCCTTAACTTTTAGATTTGAGTACTGCAGGTAGGTATGGAATCCAGGACATATAAATTATTATGTAGGATGCATGCTTTCCAA
Source organism: Acropternis orthonyx (assembly GCA_035583155.1). Taxonomy (NCBI): domain Eukaryota; kingdom Metazoa; phylum Chordata; class Aves; order Passeriformes; family Rhinocryptidae; genus Acropternis; species Acropternis orthonyx. The sequence goes on along the minus strand of JAWWEU010000040.1, from coordinate 40,387,374 downwards.
CTCTATTTTTTGCACTGTTTATATAAGAAATGTGCTTTGAGTTGAATGGTGAACCACATTTTCAGAAGACTTTTTCAGCCACATCAACAGGTAAATTACCTATTTAAACCAGTTTAATTAAAAAAAAAATTCTTCAGATAGAATTTTGCGTAAAATTTCCATAGAGTAAAATTGTTTTCAGTAAAAAAATATATTCATTAAAGTATTTTACCATTATAAGTTCTGTTTCTGTTTACTTATGTATGCAGCTGAACTATTTAGTGAGATGTCTATTGTGTTATATTCACATGACTCTCTGAAGATCACTGAATGTTATTGAGTAACATGGCATATTTTTCCAGTATATATATTCCTGTTCATACACACTTAATTCTTTGAGCTGCAATGAGGAATGGAAGTCATAACTCCTGAAATTCACAGCAGATTGCTTTTGCGAGTATCCAAACAGTCATTCAAACCACACAGCCTGACAGTCATCTGAATAGTGTGACCTCTAAGGCTAGTCCTGGCACAAGTCAGTGAGTGTCATGTCTGTGGCTCTCCAGGCTGCCTCAGAGCCCCAGCTGGCTTTGGGGGAGCTTTGCCAGCAACCCCTCCATGCACTCTAGTTTTGGAGAGAGAGAACTGAGTGCTGTAAATATAATTTCCCCAAACAAACCATTTCTAACAGTGATAATTTAATATGCCCTTACCTTAAAGTTTGGGATTAAAGTTCAACCTCAACTGTGTGTCGTATTACATACCTGCTATTTCACTTAAGTCTGAAGCTAGTTTTTCTCTTCCCTATCAAGTTACTGTTCTATAATTATTCACATTGCAACACTGTCTGCCTCAATATTTTCCCCTGATATTAAGATATTGTTTCATTTTCTGGCTGTTCTGGATGTTTTGTTCTCTCTTCTCAGTCGGTGGACCTGTGAGCCAAATACAGAAGTGATATGTAAGGTGCTGTAAGATAGATCACGTAATATTCACTTGAATTCCCTCAGTATTTCATACTCTGCTTTTCATACTGTGAAAGGCAATGTAACACAATATAACTCTCATACAAAGCAGTTCAAAGGGGTTGGGTAAGCTAAAGAATCTCCTTCAATAAATTATGCTTTTTCCTAGTTGTTTGTTATATGAGCCAAATTTAAATACAGGAGGTCTGAGACAGAGAGTAAGGTAGTAGACACACATCTGAGGCAATTCCATTAGTTGTGGTTGCCCTGGCAAGTTCATAGATAAACTATGCAAAAGTATAGGCTCTGTGTGGGCTAGTTCAGCTCATAGGAAGGTTAGCTATCTTAATTGCAGGTCTGCCTGGCTGCATGTATTTATGAAGACATTTTGCTCTCAACTGAGTAGAATCAAGCCATCCAAGAACCACTGTCTCATGTTGACTCAAAGAAGGAGATGTATATGAAAAAACTACTGAACTGTCTGGATTGTTTCCATTATTTTTGGTATCTCATCTTCTGAGTAAATAAAACAGAGCTGACTGTAAGACATTCTGTTTGCATTACTCCTCACTTTTACCTTGTGCATCACATCTGAATCCAACTCTGTGCCTTCAGTTGGACAATGTACATAAGTTTAGAGAAACACAAGTGTTTTGATGGAAGTCTTACCCATTAGGTAAATTAAAATATCCTCTGTATAAAGTTAATTGAGCTTTAAAAAAAAAAAATCTTTTTTTTCCTGCAAGAGAAAGAGAATTGTTTTCTCCAGTGGTCTAAGTGAACTAGTCCAAATTGTCAGGATGTAGAAAAGACTCTGGTATGCAGTGCCTGGTGACAGAGAGAGAGGGAACAAAATGTGAATCGGGGTGTCTGGAAGCTCTAGATAAAAATAGAGAAATAAATAAAAGTAAATATGTGGAGGAGAAACAGTGGAAACAGATTGTCTTGTCAATATCACTTTTTCCTTGCACATATATAATCCTTATAGTTATTCCATAACAAAAAAACCCAAACAAACCAAAAAATATATTAAAGCCATCTAATATTTTATGATATATCCATGGGTATTTGAGTTCTGTAATTCTAAAAGTCCCATAATCCTCTGTGTGGCATTTCCTTAGTTTTTCTCAGGTTGGGGAGTGGAAAAGCCCCATTGTATTCTCTGGTTCCTATTCAATCAATTAATATACACTAAGGAGTTATTCTTCTGCGGCAGACCTACCCATAATTGAATTTATTTCAGATAAGATGCTGTACTTACATATCCATTGGGAGCAGAAATGTAGACATCAGTCATAAGGCACACAAAGATTTCTCTTTCCTAAAATCTCAGTGAAACCACAGTTATTTGTTTTTAGAGTATTGTCCAGATGCTTAAACAAATGAGGGGCTGATCTACCTGACTTCTCAGAATATTCCATCATTGCTCCAGCTGATAATATATGAGATCAGACTATTTTATGGCATGAAGATGACAGATGACAGTGTTTTCCCAACTTACATCATTATCATTGATGTAAGAACCACTTATGTACTATTGCAGCAATTACAAGTGTCAAGGCAATTTACAATGGGTTTGGGGACATTGTTAATTGGCAATCACAAACTCAAAACCTGAACTGCCAGACCCCTACCTGTTTTTCATCTCAGGAGGACTGATTTCTTTGCAAAATTACAAGTCACTTCACATTTATAAACTGAGAAATACACAGCAGGAAAACAAATCTTTTGTTAGTATAATGTTATTTCCTTTTCTAGTTGCAGATTTCATCCTGAATATATTCTAATGAGAAAAATTAGATGAGGGAAAGACAACACCTGTTTACATGTTCCATTCACAGGTCTTCCATCTCTAGCTCACATTAAAAAATGAAGTCAACTGGACAAGTCAACATTGATTCATCCACATGGTCTCAGAACAACACAAGATTTCTTTGTGACAAGAGAATCACCAGTTGCTTTTTAGTGGTTTCTTTGCACCCTCTTCATAGAACTCTTGCAGTGCAAAAGGGCAACAAAAAAGGTTAGAAGCTGGGCCTTGGTCATGAGGTGATGTACAGCTAAAAGTGAAAAAAAAAAAAAACCCAAACCTAAAATGCAATCAACTTAGATAAACTTAATTAAAAAAAAAAAAGAGCTACTGTATCATTACAACAGGGTATTCAGCTAGTATCAAAAAAGAGAGTGATTAACAGATCCATGTACTGGGTCATTTTTCTTGCATAAAAACAAAACAATGGAAAATGACAATGTGTCTTTAATACTTATCATATTGAACAGTTAAAATCTTTCATATTCTAAAGGATTTATTCAATTATGGGAAAAGACTAATTAAAGTAAATAAAGCATTTTAGCTCACCCTGTGAGAAACTCCTATTAAGGACAAATGTTTGAGTCAGAAAATTTCTTAAGCTTCAAAAATAAACTGTATAGCTAAAGGAGATTCTTCTAAATGCACACTGAAAAAGTTTGATTCCTCTTCTGTTTTTACAGATGTAAATCGTATTTCATTTAAACTGACTAAAGAAAGTACAGAATTGAGGCCACTCTGTCTAAACACACCACACTCCAGTTTTCAATTTATAATCCTTAATATTTTATTTTTATTTTTTTACTCAACAATTTACAGTAAGTCTCAGCAGTTATAATCATAAAGAAATACGCTATAGGCAGCGACTGACTGCCCCTTGATTAGATACTGCTCCAGACTGCATTTGTTCACATCACTTGTTTCTTTCTATTTTCAGGATCCACAATTGCAATCAAATCTCAGACATAAACAAATAATCACAGTCTGCTTTAGCTGAAAGGAGAGTTCTGTTTATACAGAGTGGAGTCCTACTGTCTTTTTCAAAGCACAGAGGAGGGGGTTTTGCCACACACATAAAGAGGAGAATCTGAATCTTTAATTTTTCTATCTGACTTAGTGCCACAAAGTCTGCCAAGAGATTCTAGATCAAGTGTAGAGTGTGATACTTTGTAATATCAACTCCCATCCTAAGTATAAATTATAGTTTATTCTTATTCTTAAAGAAACATTCCCAGGCTCAGGTGTCACCTGCCTGTAACATTACTCAAGAGTGGTCTCTGAGGCTGATCTGAGCCTAATCTTGGAAAATATGTCTTGTCTTATTTAACATTACTACTCAAATGAAATACTGTATAAATTATCACAAAAACCATCTTCTTAATGGAATTGCCTTTTAATTTTTAGGACACTTCAAATAGTTCTAGACTAAAGTCATAGTTTTACCCCAGATGTCAAGGAAGTACCATGTAGCCGTTTGCTCATATTCCTTGCCTCCTGCTCCACAGATGGGGAGGAGAAAATGAGACCGTGTGGGTTAAGATTAGAACAATTTAATAACTGAAAGATAATAATAATAACAACAATAATGTTATAAATTAAGGAGACCAATTTGAAAATAAGAAAGGAAATTTTATTCTAATTTTAGCAAGCAGCAGCAAGTGACGCAGTGCTGGGCGGCCTTACAGAGTTCCAACTCCGCTAACGGCGCGCAAAACCCCCCATCGACTATAGCATATCCTGACTTTCTCTTCCCCTCTACAACTCGAGATGATCCATCTACAAACAACTTCTCTCCCTCTTCTAGTTCCTCTTCTTCTAAATCAGGTCTGATTTTTGTCTGCTCTTCAATGTTATGAATACAGTCATGAGATAAATTTTCACCAGGTTCCCTGTAGCGAAATTGTGCTGGATTTTGCAATGAAGTGACTTCTAAAACTAACTTCGGGGAGGCAACTATTTCATATTTCAAAAGTCGAGCATCTGTTATCCACTTGTCAGCTTTTTGTTGTAAAACTCCTTTTATGTTGTGAGGGGACAAAACCCGTATTTCCCCTCCAAAGGTTATCTTCTGAGCTT